>JAWDGP010005057.1:42500-116841 GCA_033675545.1 Elysia crispata | reverse complement strand
TCAAACTGAGTGGCGCTATTCAATTTCCCCTTTCTACTTCTTCTTCGTCTTCTTCTTCTTCTCCTCTCTCTCTCCCTCTCTCACTCTCTCCACCCTCCCTCTCTCTTTCTCTCACTCTCTCTCTCTTTCTCTCTCTCTCTCTCTCTCTCTCTCTCTCTCTCTCTCTCTCTCTCTCTCTCTCTCTCTCTCTCTCTCTCTCTCTCTCTCTCTCTCTCTCTCTCTCTCTCTCTCTCTCTCTCTCTCTCTCTCTCTGTTAAAACCTAACGCAGCGTCATGTTTACAGGGAAGTAACTGTTGAAATGGAAAATTTCTGAGAACTCAGGTATAAAAACTGTTGAAAGAAAAAACATGTGAAATGCATTTTTTTCTTATTATTGTGTCGCAAATTTTTTTATGAAGTTGTTGAAATCACAGATATCTTTATATTGAAGTAGTAAAACTATGAAACAAAATCCAAACTAACCCTCTCTCTCTCTCTCTCTCTCTCTCTCTCTCTCTCTCTCTCTCTCTCTCTTTTTCTTTCCCTCCCTCATGTCATTTTTGACACCATTTTTTATTAGTATTCTAAAAGATATGTCCATGTTACTTTATTACTCCCTCTGTCTCTCGTAACGGTGTGTCACTACTTATTTCTTGTCTTCCTGATTCTTCCTCTTCCACGCTATCTCTCCTTCTATTTCCCTCTTTTTCTCTCTCATTCTTTTAATCCCCTCTCTAACTCTCTTTGTCTCTCTCTCTCTCTCTCTCTCTCTCTCTCTCTCTCTCTCTCTCTCTCTCTCTCTCTCTCTCTCTCTCTCTCTCTCTTTCGGTTTATTTGGAAGCAAGTTTTTCTCGGCAGCCTTTCATGTTACGCATCTCTGATATAGTTACAAATTATACTGTGTTGTATGTCTTTCGAACATCGGCTTTAGATTAGTATTATCGTCGCTTGTGTTTTATTTTCTGATTTTTCGGCCTACATATTTTGCTTCAGTCTCAATGACTGTGTCTGTAATTTTTCCCTTTGCAACATGTGAATGCTTCCGAAGGAATGACGGAATTGGGGGTCCCAGATATGACTGTAAGTGAGCCCACAATGACGATTTTCAAACATTTATTCCCCACCCCCGCCCAAATGGCTACATCTGTGATACAGAATACGAATGACTTTAAACGAACAGTTTATTGTCTTTGTATAAAATCATGATTGAGATCGTTATATTCAATTTGTTTCTTAGTTTCTCTACTTGATTTCAAAGATTTATGGGCGTTTATTAACTCAGTTATTTAGTTTAAAACAATTTGCAAAACAGGCATACAAAAATTTGAAAAAAGACGCATTTTATATAATTTTCTATTCATAATTTTTATACATGGGTTGTCGTTAATTTTGCATTTCAGCAGTTACTTTCCTCTATACATAAGGCCGATCTAGATTGCTTCACGTATTTAAAAGAGTTCATGCCCTTACTGAGTGATTAAATCGTGAGATTATTTCTTTCTATTCTTCTTGGTTCTCTTCTTTCAATCTAGCTCTCTTTCTGTTTCTCTATCTATCTTCCTCTCTCTCGCTCTAATTTTTTTCTCTCTAAGTCTCTCTCTCTCTCTCTCTCTCTCTCTCTCTCTCTCTCTCTCTCTCTCTCTCTCCATCGTTCTCTCTCTATCTATCTCTTATTGTCTTTAAGTCTGTATATAACTTTAACTATCTCCATTCCTGTACGTCCTTACCTCTTTTTATTTTCGAATTAATATGCATTCCACATTCTCTCTTTCTATCTCTTTCTCTTTCGCTCTCTCTCTCTCTCTCTCTCTCTCTCTCTCTCTCTCTCTCTCTCTCTCTCTCTCAATCTCTCCCTCTGTCTCTCTCCTTCTCTCTACTCTTCGCCTCTTCTCTAATTCTGGATTTTTTTTAATACCTTTTGGTTCGTTTCTAAATTAGTATATTACTGAGTCTTTTATTGTAATTGTGTTTCGCTTTTTCTGCAATCTGATTCTAGTTCTTCCTCTTTCATTTTGTCTCTCTTTCTAACTCTCTCTCTCTCTCTCTCTCTCTCTCTCTCTCTCTCTCTCTCTCTCTCTCTCTCTCTCTCTCTCTCTCTCTTTTCTTTCCCTCCCTCATGTCATTTTTTAAACCATTTTTTATTAGTATTCTAAAAGATATGTCCATGTTACTTTATTACTCCCTCTGTCTCTCGTAACGGTGTGTCACTACTTATTTCTTGTCTTCCTGATTCTTCCTCTTCCACGCTATCTCTCCTTCTATTTCCCTCTTTTTCTCTCTCATTCTCTTAATCCCCTCTCTAACTCTCTTTGTCTCTCTCTCTCTCTCTCTCTCTCTCTCTCTCTCTCTCTCTCTCTCTCTCTCTCTCTCTCTCTCTCTCTCTCTCTCTCTCTCTTTCGGTTTATTTGGAAGCAAGTTTTTCTCGGCAGCCTTTCATGTTAAGCATCTCTGATATGGTTACAAATTATACTGTGTTGTATGTCTTTCGAATATCGGTTAGATAGTATTATCATCGCTTGTCTTTTATTTTCTGATTTTTCGGCCTACATGTTTTGTTTTAGTCTCAATGACTGTGACTCTCTAATTTCTCTCTTTGCATTATGTGGATGCTTCCGAAGGAATGACGGAATTGGGGTCCAAGATATGACTGTAAGTGAGTCCAAAATGACGATTTTCAAACCTTTATTCCCCACCACCGCCCAAATGGCTACATCTGTGATACAGAATACGAATGACTTTAAACGAACAGTTTATTGTCTTTGTATAAAATCATGATTGAGATCGTTATATTCAATTTGTTTCTTAGTTTCTCTACTTGATTTCAAAGATTTATGGGCGTTTATTAACTCAGTTATTTAGTTTAAAACAATTTGCAAAACAGGCATACAAAAAACTTGAAAAAAGACGCATTTTGTATATTTTTCTTTTCATAATTTTTATACATGGGTTGTCGTTAATTTTGCATTTCAGCAGTTACTTTCCTCTATACGTAAGGCCGATCTAGATTGCTTCACGTATTTAAAAGAGTTCATGCCCTTACTGAGTGATTAAATCGTGAGATTATTTCTTTCTATTCTTCTTGGTTCTCTTCTTTCAATCTAGCTCTCTTTCTGTATCTCTATCTATCTTCCTCTCTCTCGCTCTAATTCTTTCTCTCTAACTCTCTCTCTCTCTCTCTCTCTCTCTCTCTCTCTCTCTCTCTCTCTCTCTCTCTCTCTCTCTCTCTATCTATCTCTTATTGTCTTTAAGTCTGTATATAACTTTAACTATCTCAATTCCTGTACGTCCTTACCTCTTTTTATTTTCGAATTAATATCCATTCCACGTTCTCTCTTTCTATCTCTCTCTCTCTTTCGCTCTCTCTCTCTCTCTCTCTCTCTCTCTCTCTCTCTCTCTCTCTCTCTCTCTCTCTCTCTCTCTCTCTCTCTCTCTCCTTCTCTCTACTTTTCGCCTCTTCTCTAATTCCGGATTTTTTTTTATACCTTTTGGTTCGTTTCTAAATCAGTATATTACTGAGTCTTTTATTGTAATTGTGTTCGCTTTTTCTGCAATCTGATTCTAGTTCTTCCTCTTTCATTTTGTCTCTCTCTCTCTCTCTCTCTCTCTCTCTCTCTCTCTCTCTCTCTCTCTCTCTCTCTCTCTCTCTCTCTCTCTCTCTCTCTCTCCCTCCCTCTTTTCTTTCCCTCCCTCATGTCATTTTTTACACCATTTTTTATTAGTATTCTAAAAGATATGTCCATGTTACTTTATTACTCCCTCTGTCTCTCGTAACGGTGTGTCACTACTTATTTCTTGTCTTCCTGATTTTTCCTCTTCCACGCTATCTCTCCTTCTATTTCCCTCTTTTTCTCTCTCATTCTTTTAATCCCCTCTCTAACTCTCTTTCTCTCTCTCTCTCTCTCTCTCTCTCTCTCTCTCTCTCTCTCTCTCTCTCTCTCTCTCTCTCTTTCGGTTTATTTTGAAGCAAGTTTTTCTCGCCAGCCTTTCATGTTTCGCATCTCTGATATAGTTACAAATTATACTGTGTTGTATGTCTTTCGAGCATCGGCTTTAGATTAGTTTTCATCGCTTGTATTTTATTTTCTGATTTTTCGGCCTACATATTTTGTTTTAGTCTCAATGACTGTGTCTCTAATTTTTCTCTTTGAAGCACGTGGGTGCTTCCGAAGGAATGACGGAATTGTGGGTCCAAGATATGACTGAAAGTGAGCCCAAAATGACGATTTTCAAACCTTTGTTCCTTACCACCGCCCAAATGGCTACATCTATGATACAGAATACGAATGACTTTAAACGAACAGTTTATTGTCTTTGTGTAAAATCATGATTGAGATCATTATATTCAATTTGTTTCTTAGTTTCTCTACTTGATTTACAAGATTTATCAGCGTTTATTAACTCAGTTATTTAGTTTAAAACAAATTGTGACACAGGCATACAAAAAAGACTCATTTTGTATGTTTTTTCTTTTCATAATTTTTATACATGGGTTGTCGTTAATTTTGCATTTCAGCAGTTACTTTCCTCTACACATAAGGCCGATCTAGATTGCTTCACATATTTAAAAGACTTCATGCCCTTACTAAGGGATTAAATCGTGAGATTATTTCTTGCTATTTTTCTTTGCTCTCTTCTTTCACTCTAGCTCTCTTTCTGTATCTCTATCTCTCTTCCTGTCTTCCGCTCTATTTCTTTCTCTCTAACTTTCTCTCGCTCTCTCTGTCTCTGTCTGTCTGTCTGTCTCTCTCTCTCTCTCTCTCTCTCTCTCTCTCTCTCTCTCTCTCTCTCTCTCTCTCTCTCTCTCTCTCTCTCTCTCTCTCTCTCTCTATCTCTTATTGTCTTTAAGTCTGTATATAACTCACACTTTCTCAGTTCCTGTGCGTCCTTACTTCTTTTTTTTGTTTCGAATTAATTTTCATTCCACTCTCTCTCTCTCTCTCTCTCTCTCTCTCTCTCTCTCTCTCTTTGTATCTCTTTCTCTCACTCTCTTTCTCTCTCTCTCTCTCTCTCTCTCTCTCTCTCTCTCTCTCTCTCTCTCTCTCTCTCTCTCTCTCAATTTTTTCTTTCTTTCTCGTTCTTCGTCTTACATATTCTCTTCCTGTTTTCTATTTTTGAGTGTCTCTTTTTGTGTACATCCCTCTCTGTCTGTCTGTCTGTCTGTCTGTCTGTCTGTCTGTCTGTCTGTCTGTCTGTCTGTCTCTCTCTCTCTCTCTCTCTCTCTCTCTCTCTCTCTCTCTCTCTCTCTCTCTCTCTCTCTCTCTCTCTCTCTCTCTCTCTCTCTCTCTCTAGTTTTTGCCTCATTTCTCCCACTTTCCACATTTTTCACATCTTTATGTCTCTGTCTATGTCAGTATATTATGATTTTTTTCTTTTTAACTGTGTTTCGCTATTTCTTCCCATCTCTCTCCTTCTTAGTCTTTCACTCTCTCACTCTCAGTCTTTCGCTCTTTTGTTTTTCTTTTCGTCTCTTCCTCCATATTTTCCTTTGTTTATGTCTATGTCATTACATTACCTTTATATCTATTTGTACGTTTCACATCCTTTGTTGTCTATCATTTTTTAACCTATTCAACTCTTATTCTCTCTCTCTCTCTCTCTCTCTCTCTCTCTCTCTCTCTCTCTCTCTCTCTCTCTCTCTCTCTCTCTCTCTCTCTTCTTTGCCTCTCTTCCTATACTTTTGATAAATTAATTTTACCTTTATTTCTCTATATGTACCAGTTTATTACTAAGTATTCATCTCTATGTGTCGCTATTTACTTACAGTCTCATCGAGGCAGAGTCTATCACGATTTTAGTATTGTTAAGAAATAATATGACGTGCCAGTCACAAGTGGACAGTGCGTTAGTGGAATAATGGAAAAGTGAATAGTGAAATACCTCTCCCGTGGAAGATAATAAATAATAAGGAGGGTGTTGCATATTTCATGGATAATGCCCCTTTTAAAGGAAGAAAAAGGATAACGCCCCTTTGAAAGGAAAAAAAACAACATCTTCCAGTAAAGGAAGATATTCCAATTCCCTGTAAAGGGAGATATGTCAAAAGATTGCAGGGGGTGAAGGGTTTCAGCTCTGAACCTCCGCCATATAGACACTCTCAGGATAGCCGGCCCACCGACACCACATCGACGAAGTACCCAAGTCGCCGGTACCTCTGAGCAGGTTGTGCTTCTCACACAACCCACGACAAAACTTCCCTGCCAGCTTCCAAGCACCAAAGTGATGCACACAAGTGTGCATCCCGGTGTTTTATGGGAGGAGCCACATCAGACCCAAAGCATAAATGACGACAGGCGCGGGCCGTCATAGTATGTGGACCTTGACCGTTTTACGGGTCTTAACACCGTTAGGGCTTGGGGCCAGTTCCTGGCGAAGTTGCCTTGCCAGGCAAAGTTCAAGCTCTCCTGATTCATATAAGTAAACAGTGACACACTTTCTTCATGCGGTTTAACTGCTGTGCATTTTCTCATAGCTGTGTTTGTCAAATTCTTTTTGAAAAGGCCGGAATCCGTTAAATTTAACTACAAGCTGCACTTCTTAGCTAATATTTAATAAATTAAAAAATATTCATATGTCATGATACGTAGTGGGATGAATCTTTCAATTTTTCATAAAAATCAGTTAAAACCGTGTTTTTACGTTGTATAGGTTTTAAGATATGTAACTCTTTGCCATAACTAATTGACTTGAAATAGCTGTCCTTTGTATCTACGAGTGAATCTGTTCACGTTGTCAACACGCCTGAGGGTTTGTTTATTTTTCACTCTGATCTTGACTGCCTCTTACAGACAAAATAACTACACGAAGAATAAAATAACAAGAAATTCGATTTGTCAAATATATTGATATCAAAATTTCTATTGAATTAAATTACATTTAAATTTGTCTTTTTTTTTTTAAATCAATGTAAAAAAGTTGTCCGATCTCAAAGCGATCCCTTCTTTCTGATGACGCGTTTCATTTCGCTGGGTTGACTCAGAGAGAGAGAGAGAGAGAGAGAGAGAGAGAGAGAGAGAGAGAGAGAGAGAGAGAGAGAGAGAGAGAGAGAGAGAGAGAGAGAGAGAGAGAGAGAGAGAGAGAGATAGAGAGAAAGAGGGTGAGGGAGAAAGGGAGAGAGAAGAAGAGAGAGAAAGAGAGAACAAGATAAAATAAATCTGTTTTTGAATAAATTAAGACTCAAAGATTATTAAGGGTTTCGAGATTCTATTGCAGTTGGCTTTGGTTTGTTGTTGTTATTGTTGTTGTTGTTGTTGTTGTTGTTGTTGTTGTTGTTGTTGTTGTTGTTGTTGTTGTTGTTGTTGTTGTTGTTGTTGTTGTTGTTGTTGTTGTTGTTGTTGTTGTTGTTCTTGTTGTGCTTGTTGTTTTTCCGCGTGTCATTTTCATTACTGTTTTATCTGACCCGGATGATCAGTATTTTTAGGTTCCCTTTGTTACCTTTTTTCTTTTTTTGTGCTTGTCTTTTTTTTTTTTTTTTAATTTTTATTCGTAACTTATACTGTTTCCCTGTTTTGTTTTCCATTTCTTTCCTTGATTAATTAAAAATCATTTGATAAAATCTTTACATGTTGGCTGTTAGTCCTAAATTCAATACCCCTTCGTTAAGATGACTTAAGTGACGAAACTCCACAGATTCCCACTCTTGTGGTGGACCAACCATCTCCAATCTCGGGGCATGCCTGTTTTTGTAGTAGTAGTAGTTATAACTGCTGCTGTTGCTGTTGTTGTTTTTGTGCTACACTCCGTTACGATAGCTAGACAGTTTAATCCCGCAACTGATGCTTGCATTTCTTGCGTGTGTTCCGCTTGGGCAATCTCTACTCTTAGTTGACCTCCTTTCTCTCTCTCTCTCTCTCTCTCTCTCTCTCTCTCTCTCTCTCTCTCTCTCTCTCTCTCTCTCTCTCTCTCTCTCTCTCTCTCTCTCTCTCTCTCTTTCTCTTCCTCCACCTCTTCGTCTATCCTCTCTATGCATATATATTAATCATAAAGGCAACTATTTCTTTTTCCGCTTACTCCTCCGAAACCATTTACTGTACAGTGATGAAGTTTACTGAATTTTGAAGATAAATGTCCCAAGTGGATTTAAAAGAAAAATTATATATTAAGACTAAAGGTATGATAAAAACTTCACTTTATTTTTTATTACAATCAGTTTATGAAAATTTTGGCCAGATTTGTTATGTTGAGCCAAATAACATTTAAAAGACTGTTCTCAAGAGGTTTACAATTTTCAAAGTTGATGATACTTTTAAAATAAAAGAAAATGTTGTTCTTTAAATATAAATGTAACAACTTTTTTTTCTTTTAACGCCACTTTTTGAACGAGTGTCGTACTTGTAATATTAGACATCGACAAGATTCACTAATTTATTATTAAGACGGAACCGTAAAGATATTCAAATTAATCCTTCTTATCAACTTGTCTCTCTTATTTTGTCTTATACAGATTGTGACCAGATCTAGATCTAGAATAATTATAAGTTCTAGAAATCCAGGGTAAATCAATTAGGAAAGATAGATAGAAGAGAGAGAGAGAGAGAGAGAGAGAGAGAGAGAGAGAGAGAGAGAGAGAGAGAGAGAGAGAGAGATAGTGTACAACAGAAAGAACCGAAAAGAAAATAAAGAAATAGCGTCACACAGTTATAAAGAAAGAGAGAGTAATATACTGACAGTAACAAAAACATAAAGATATCAAATATATCGAAATTGAATTGAGAAGGTCAAAGAAGAGGAAGAGATAGATAGATAGATAGATAGATAGAGAGAGAGAGAGAGAGAGAGAGAGAGAGAGAGAGAGAGAGAGAGAGAGAGAGAGAGAGAGAGAGTGAGTAGAAGAGGGAGAAACAGAAAGAGAACTAAGAAAACTAATAGCGACACGCATGTAAAGAAAAAGAATGATAAATGTACTAACGTAGACAAGGACTTGAACAATAAAGAAATAAATCGAAGGTGAGAAATCAGAGGAAAAGAGAGAGAGAGAGAGAGAGAGAGAGAGAGAGAGAGAGAGAGAGAGAGAGAGAGAGAGAGAGAGAGAGAGAGAGAGAGAGAGAGAGAGAGAGAGAGAGAGGTTGTTTTCAAGAAAGATAGCCCGTAAAAGAAGCAGGAAATAGCGACACATAAATATGAGAAGAAAGAAATACATGTAGTGACATCGGGTGAGCAATATTCTTACATAGACAAAGACATTAGATATAACATGATTGACATCGAGAAGAGAGAGATAGAGAAGAAGAAAAAGAGAGAGAGAGAGAGAGAGAGAGAGAGAGAGAGAGAGAGAGAGAGAGAGAGAGAGAGAGAGAGAGAGAGAGAGAGAGAGAATATGAAAGACACACACAGACTAAAATTGAGTGAGAAATATATTGACATCTACAAAGACAAAAAGATATAAAAAAAACATCGGAATTTATAGAAGAGAGAGAGAGAGAGAGAGAGAGAGAGAGAGAGAGAGAGAGAGAGAGAGAGAGAGAGAGAGAGAGAGAGAGAGAGAGAGAGAGAGAGAGAGAGAGAGAGAGAGAGAGAGAGAGAGAGGGGGGGGGAGAACCGGAGAAAGTGGAGTGGATGAACAAAAAAAAAAAAAAAAGAAACATCGGCATAATTAGTAAAGAAGCATAAAATTTTAAATCATAATTAACGAAAGTTTATTTAATGTTTACGTTTACTATGTATTCCGGCGGTAAAATGAATAAAGAAACAAGTAATCAAATTTTGTGTCATTCCACATATTTTTATGATCGTTTTTTAATAACTAAATTTAATACTAAAATCAAGAAACAGTAATCAAAACCAACCTGAGGCGGTGGAAAAGCCTGGCATCGTGATGCTAACGATATAATTAAAGTGTTCTTATAAATGTAGATACTTACGGCCCGTTCGACAAGTACAGACATACACCACATACCCCACACACACAGACATACACACTCTTTCTACAACCCTGGACAACGAGGTCTGAAATGTTTGCATTGTTTATTACAGAGAGTCTTTTGAGATTTTTGTCTGGGAGTAGATATAAAAGATGTTTTAGGTTGTCTTTTTTTGTGGCTTCTTGTTTGAAATATCGTATTATTGCTTTGTTGGCTGGTGTATGGGGCACTTGGCTTAAGATGTGCCCCAAAAGTCTTCACCTCGCTTCAATTAGTATACTGTAAAGGGATGCTGATTGGTAATTTACCTTACTTGTTACAGAAAGACTTGTTGCTGATTGATGTTGGGCATTTGATATTAAGCACCGTTCTACGGTGATAAGTCTGTGTTTTATGTTGTGAGGGCCCATGTGCCACAGCTGTACAAAAGCACAGCTTTCTCTAGAGCGCAGTATAGTTTAAACCTTGTTTTCATTTCATTACCTCTTATCCTGACTGTTGTGTAAAGATGGGGGCAAGACAGTTGTCTTCTTCGGAAGATATTTTCGCTAGCATAAGAGGGGACCTATTGCCTACTTTCTTTATCTTCTGCCAGTGCTCGTTTTCACATTTTTAAACGGACGTGAGTTCTGTTCTGCTGTATTGACCTGGAGTTTTACATGTGCCAGGAGTTTTTCGATTTCACTCACAATTTTATGTATAAAATCACGTTAGACTTGGACCTTGATAAGCGTCTACGTTGCGTCTTATTCGTTATAGCACAATCAACGAACGCACCTTCATGTGTTGAGTAAAGTTATGGGATGAAGATATGCTACAGGGCCCTTGAGTTTCCTGGCTTCTGAACATCTAGATGATTCCATTGCTTGTTTTTACGTCTTTGTGTTAAAAAAATGTAAAATGCAGGCCCTACCATTAAGATGGAATCGCATAATATTCTATTTGACGATCTCAAACGGAAGTCAAAATTGAAATCGAAAGTAGCACTAACTCAAATGGCTTCTCATGAAAAACAGGCTTATTAGATTCATCATTACGGTACGATCTAGAGATCTAAGTTAAAGGCAAATTAAATTTACGCCAACAAACACACTCACATTGATTGGGATGAATACTTAGACCCAGAATATTCTAGGTAAACTTGATTCAATCAAATCAGAATCGATTTATATCTAGATCTAGATCTAGATCTAGACTCTAGATCCAGTTAAGATTTAGCGCCTAGAATCTAGATTGTAGATCTAAACTTGTGATTTCAAGAACCACTGTAAAAATTAGAGTCTAAGCTGGATCTATGAAGATTAAAGTCTAGAATCTAATCTCCTTTACTTGGTCAATTTATAGAATCGGACCAACTTTTGCTAGAAAGTTATGTCCCTGGACGAAATGAACGCATGCTAAGCAAGATAAAGAGGGAGAAACCAATGCCAATATCTTGAAAAACTATTCATTTGCGCAAAATGAGAGCTACAAATTCGTATTCAGCACATCCAAAAACATTTTGAACACAACTTTTATGAATCAAATCGGGGTTGGTCCGATACTATAGTTTCACCCTTTACTTTAGAGCTGGATAACTAATTTATCATAGGATCAAGCTTAACATCATAAAGATTTATAAATAAATTGAAATAAAGTCGCGTGAAAATATAAGGGAGATTACTGTGATGGTGTGGATATCCCACAATATTGTTTGTACAAATGCTGCAGAATTTCAGGAATAACGGTAGTTATTCATACAACAATATAGAAACAAATCCGTAGCCGAGTGTTATTTTTATTTGCGATTTTTGACTACTTACTTCATGAAATTAAAACGGATCTGAAGGGGTGCATTTGTAGAAGCATCAAGAAGCCAACTTGCAACTTTTATTTTTTTTTTTTTTGGTTAACTTCAGGCCTATCATTTTTTCCTGTTGACATAAAAAGTAAAAACAAAAGTAAAAAACCATTAAAGAATAAGCTGAATGAAAGGCAATCAAAACATACAGCATACAGTGATCAATACAAAAACAGTTTAACAAAGTGGAGTAAAACTAAAAGGAAAAGAATTGAACTGGCAAGCCAGGGAAAGAGAAAATCAGAGTGTTATTTATCTGTTGTAAAAAAAAAATGAGTGCCGTTAATTGAAGCCTGAAAAAACACCGAAAGACATAGAAAATTATCTAGCCTCTAGAGATAAAACGCTGCGTTACTTGCAAAAAATAAAACATTATAAAGACAGACAGAGAGAGGATATCGAGTAATTACAGATATTGAAATTAGCTAGATCTTTTGTTTTGATTCAAGCCTTAAATTAATAAAAGGAATGAAAAAAGTAGTGTTACCTTAAGCCTACCAACATAGCAGCAAAGGAAAAGAAGCTTGTAAGAAAGGTTTTACAAAGAAAAATAAGGAAACATTAACTGAAAGGTATTAATTTACTTACTATTTAAAGATGGAGAGTTGTACAATAAATAGTTAATTAGATTTTAATGTAACATATTCAAAGGCTTTGAAAAAAATGTAAATCTTGACCACTCTGTGGTAAACCATCTTTGTCCATTAGATGATACCTTGGGTCAGTTATTTTAGTAGAGACTATAACCTTAAATCATGTTACTTTAGAGCCCTAAATAATTAATTGTGTGAACAACTGCAGACTAGTTATAAATTCAAACGATTGTATATATATATTTATTCAAACAACTGCAACGAACAACAGTAAATTCTTGCCAATCATCTACATCTAGATCTTTCCTAATACTAGATCTAGCTGAAAACCCTGTTCTACAAACCGGGTCCTGGTGTCAATTCCCAGGCTGGGGTGCGTGTGTGTATTTAAAGAGGCATATAAATGGTTTTGATATCTCTCCTTTTACTAACATGATTCAGATCAAATTAATTGCCTCCACCTATCCATCTTTACCTAGAATCTAGATATCTTGATAATTCTATTTCTAAACACAAAATTTAGATAAAGCGCTTAATTTCTTTTGGATTTAAAAATCAGAACAAACGCTGTGTTCGTTTTGCATTAAATGCAAACACAGATTTGTACGGTGTAGATCTCAATTAGATCTAGATCTAGATCACTCTAGAGATCTGACGCCTAGATCTAGTTTTGACTGTCCAACTTATTTCCAACTGCCACAGGATTTAAAATTGGAAACAAAGGTTGTGTTCATTTCGCATTTAAAAGAAACAGTTTTGTACAGCTAATTAAAATGTCTACCTAGCTCAATGGTTTGTCGCTCATGCTTTATAAGGTTTAAAAGGGGTTTTAAAATATTGGTTTGTAAATCCGTGAAACAACTTTGGGATTTAAAAAGTATGCCCACGTAAAAACACGTGATTTAGGGTTGCTTTTTCATATTTTTTTGGATTATAATTTATAGTGGTGGGCCACAAAAATCTGATGACCCATTACAAGTTTCAGGTTACGATCTTTATATTATGATTATAGGATTTGGGGTCTTTTTAAAATTTACCTTGTATTGGTATTTGAATATTCCAAACTATAGTTCTTAAATTTTTTTACTTTACAAGTAGTCTTGATAGGATGCTGTAATTTTCATTCTGGATTACCAGTTAAAATGAAAACGGAGTTGATTGTTTGTTGATTTGTTTTTGTATTTTTTATTGTTTTCTGTTTATAAAGATTACATTCTCGCTAATCATCTAGATCTAGATCTTTAATATTTTACTAGATTTTGGGGTCTTTAAAATTTATCTAGACTTAGCATGAAATTAAAAAGTAGCCATGTAGGATACCACAAATCTCATTCTGGATTACCAGTTAAATTAAAATGGAGTTGAGGGTTTGTTTATTTTTTACTGTTTATCTTTATTTATAAATTCTCATCAAGCGGGATACTTTTGCATTTTATTAAATTTCCTTGTCTCGATTTCTAGGACCCAGATATAGAGTATAGACCACCAGCTCATTTTTTACAGGGCAAATGATCAATACCTCAGCTGATACAAAATGATACAGCATAAGACTCACACATACAAAGAAGTTTGAATTTGATTCCTGGCTGGATCATCTGTTGGTGGTGGAGATCCCATCTAATCAGTGCTTACATTGGCTGGGGCCAAGCCACTGATTCTTCATATTCTTCATAAAATTTAGGAATATTTCTAGGACCCATTAAATGTTACACCATTTACACAATCATATAGATCTTAAAAGCATTATAAAGATAAGTGACATTGCTTAAGAAACACCACCAATCTTATGAAATCATAATTAGAATCTTGAACTAAGTATAGCTGTGTTTAATTGTGTTAATGGGATGGATCAGTGTTATAAAAAAGAAATTGGAAAAACTGAACCTTCTGGGAGAAAATGATTAAAATAAGTTTCCCCACACCAATTAGATCTAGTTCATTATAAAATTTAAAATATAAATGCAATAATTTTTTTAGGGGAAATTATTTTGTATATAAAAATTTTTCTTGGTATGTCCTGAGCGTATTTTTATTTTAAACCCTAAGTAGTAATTATCATGAATACTGTTAATGATTGTAATTTTAAACACTTTTTTTTTTATTGATTTCAAGAGGTGAATATGAACTCGCCTGCGAAGATGTCAAACCCCATGGAAAGAGGTGGAGGTCGTAGTGTTGAACAACCCAAGGAAAGGAAACAACTCTGGAATAAATGAGATAACCAAAAGGTGAGAGTAGGTTACAATTTTTCTTCATTGATTGTTTTCTTCAACTCTATAGCCCTACCGTATGTATATAACTATATTCACTTTGTAATTATTTTCTGCATTTAGAATTTTTGTTTATAACATCAAAACAAAAAGATAATTATGTCACAGGCTGACCAATGTTGAAAATTAAGCAGGAAGTTGACTAAATAAATGAATTAGAAAGATCTGGAAAACATCAACACGAAACTGATATCGTTCTCTAGCATTCTATATGACTCTGTGAAAATATTTTGAAGTTGTGTATGAAACAAACTCTGAAAATGAGTCATGATCCTACGATTGTGACTGAGAATTTTACCAACTGATGCAACTAAATCACACCAGATGCCTGGTAAACCACCTATTTTCAGCTGGATCATTCCATCAACGTAGAGGCCGTAAGTTGGCCTTTGACCTCTGTAACTAGTGAAATTGTTGATATGACAGAGAGTAAAAGATGCAGAGATGGGACATACTTAGTACGTTTTGCTTTTAGAGAGAGAAAGAGAAAGGGGTTGGGGAAATAAATAAATGGATATACAAGGCGTATCAAGCGGTTTTAAGACAGGTATCTGTTCGAAATGTGTGTGCGTGTATCTACATATTAAAGATACAATTGACGTGAAATCATAAATGAAATGGGAATTATGATGGATAATGGGGATTTAAAGGAGCTTAGGAGATAAGGTGGAAGAAAAAAAGAGGAATAGCAGAGAGGAAGATGGGGTTATTTTCTTCTGATATAAAGAGAGGAAAAGCGAGATGTTATGAAGTAAAACATGATTGAGGAACTATGCGAAGAGGAATGATTGTCAGTTCAGTAGATATAGAGAGATTTTAGGAGTAGGCTGGAGAGGGATCCTGATGATCACGTATCTAGTTTGTCTTTTCTCATTTGCAAGGGTCATCTTTACACACGTCTTTTCTCGAATACTTTAGTTGTGTGTTTGTTTTTTTTTCACGCTTTCTTCTTTTCCTCTTTCAATACGTTGATCTAGGACATATCAGTGAGAAAAAGAGAGCAAAGAGACTTGGCAATGTGATAAGTAACGAACGTGATTTTTCAGTTTCTCTCGAGACCCAGAAACTTTTTTTAGGCTCCTTAAAAGACAAAATGATTGGAAAGAGAATCTGAAAGTGGCAACCTTAAGTTGAAACAAGTAAAACAAGGAGCTGTCTTGAAAACAAGGCAGCCATCGTTATGATTCAATTATATTTGACCTGTGGAAGGATGGAAAAAATGGTAGCATGTATACCATTGTTTCTCAAACATTTTGTTTATATTTGTGTGAGGGTCAATTCGCGGACATCCAGAAATAGGTATTTAGTTGGAAAAGATAAAAGAAAGCAACCTTTCTCACTCTACCAATATCCTGGCGAGGGTGGGAGACAACCTGATTAATACTCAGTAGGTGGTTCATGTTGTAAACAAGTTCACTGATGTAAACACAACAGCGGCCATTATTACTTTGAGTTACTTGTCTTTAGCAGCAACGTTAAAGGGGGTGGAATTTTTTGTTATGACGAAATCATGAGTAAATATCACAAAACCATTTTTTTTAGTTGAGATAAACAAAATGTCTTCCCATTTTAGTCCAATTCAGCAGCTTTGTCTTTTCTCGAACTGCTTTAGTTTTTTTTTCCTTTTTCTCCTTCTCCTCTTTCACTAATGGTGATGTAGAACATATATTAGTGAGAAAAAGAGAGTAAATGGGCTTGGCAATGTGATAAATAAATAATTTTCAGTTTCTCTTGAGACTAAAAACCCTGTCTTTTTGAGGCTTCATAAAAGATTTAATGGTTGGGAAAAAAAATGTCAATGTGAAGTTGAAACAGGGAGCAAACACTTTCTTTAAATTTGTGTTAACTCGTGAAAACTTTGCAGACAGACAGAAATAGATATTTCGTTGGAAAAGATGAATAAAGCAACTTTTCTCACTTGCTAATATCCTGGCGAGGGTGGGAGACTGCCTGACTTGTACTCAGTAGTTCGTTCATGTTGTAAACAAGTTCACTGATGTAAACACAATGGCGACAGCAACGTTAAAGAGGGTGAAATTTTTTGTTATGAAGAAATCATGAGTAAATGTCACAAAACCATTTTTTTAATTGAGGTAAACAAAATGGCTTTCCAATTTTGTCAAATTTAACAGCTCTAACCAAGTTAATTAATTAAATTAATTAGTACAATGCATCAATATGCACACTAAGTAAACTGCATTAAATTGGACTTCCCAATAGGTCACTATATAAAGCCCTCCAATTGTTATTAGGTTGTAAGCTTGGCTAGGTAACGAACCAAGAACTGGCTCTAATCCCTAACGGTGTTAAGACCCGTAAAACGGTCAAGGTCCACACGCTATGACGGCGCGCGCCAGTCGTCATGTATGCCTTGGGTCTGGTGTGGCTCCTCCCATAATACACTCGTTATACATTGGAGAATAGATGCTGGGAGGGAAGTTTTGTCGGACGGGTGTGTGAGAACCACAACCTCCTCAGAGGTACCGGCGACTAGGGTACTTCGTCAATGTGGTGTTGGATGAGTAGGCGATACCGAGAGTGCCTATATGGCGGAGGATCGTGGCTGAAAACCTTCACCCCCTTTTGTTGTTTTTTTTTTTCAAATTCTTCATGTAAAAATGAGTGGAAAAAAATAATGTGTGTTTTTTTTTAATCTACTATCTATCAGTAAAATTACATGATATCCATCACTCTTCACAAATCGCGTTACCTAGATCTGATAAGTATTTAAAGATCCAAACACGATTTTATATGAAATGAATAAGAGACAATTACCAAAGGTGAACATTTTTAATCATTGGTGTTACTTAAAATCGTGTTTCTTTCTTCCCTGCGCAGACATGCTAGTGCTAAATTTGAGGTCTTCCAAAGACCCACCGGTTATCAAAAAACCTCAAAGTGGCAGCAAGTCGCTCATGTGGGGTTATAGCCGAGCGCATGACATTGTCTTGCCTTTTAATCAAAGGGGTAATCCTTTCCAACAAGTCAAGATAATTTTCTTTATCCATGCGCAAATAGTTTTTCCAGTCTTCGGGAATATCTTGTAATTCCCTTATTAAATTAACATGGGATAACTCTTGTTTTTTTAGTAGCCACGGCTTCACCCATACTCTACGTGAGCGTCTTTTTTTAGCTCTTCTTCTGCAAATCTTAATAATTATAGCCGCAGAGAGCGCCGTTACTGCTGCTGCTTGACACTCCATTTAACACAATGGCTCAAGTTCAGCTTGTGGATCGAATGATTTTGTCGACGCGTGTGTGGGCAGATGGAAGGCAATTATTGCTTGGGATATTGTTAGCTATATTGCCAGTCAATTGATGGCATCAATTTATCGACACGTCTATGGCCGGCTTTATAAACTAATATGCCTTCATGCATCAATCCAAGACCCTGATGTGCAATATGCTCTTCTTAACCATTAACTTATGTGTGTAATCAAACTGTACGTAAATGCAAAAGAATCCTTATACTTTCGGAAATCGTCTGGTTTCGTTCCTAACTTGCTTCTTTCTGTTTCATAATGTCCTTTGTTAATCACTTTTTGAAGAGGCCAAGTTCATGTCTCTAAACCATCTAGATCGTCTAGGGACCTCTATCAATGAAGGAAACGGCAATATTGATGAGGATTGTTATAAAATTAGGTGAAAATGGGTCTGTATACCTAGATCTTGCTTCAGGCAAAGGAAATGAAGAACTTGATAGTCGGATCTACCATTTAAAACTACATATATGTAAATCCACTCTCTGATCCCAAGGCTGGGCCTGGCTCCACATAAAGAATTTGGATTTTTTTTTCATAAAGTTTGTGTCACTATGTAGATCATTTTTCCTCTCTTTATGTTTTCCTATTCCAATAAAGAACCCTTTTTATATTTTTTTTTCTAAAAAAAAAACAACTGGTTGGGCAAGATTTTCAGTTATTTCCCACCTTTATCACTTAAATACAACTAGATGTGGTAAGGATTGGTAACTAATGGCTAAAACACTTAATCAAAACAGTGCATATTCTGTTGTACATTTTATAATGTTTATCTCTTTGTGTTTATTTTTATTCATTGATTCCTGTTATTACCCTTTATTTTCTTTGGGTCTTTGTACAATTTTGAGAAAAGTTATGTTCTTGGGTCACTTAGTCTCTCTCGTTGACATTTTGGGGGTGCGGGAAAAGTTCAGGATTCTTTTTTGTAGTCAGTTGGCATCTCTGGACATACTGCGTCATTGTATCCTAACTCATTTGATCTTCCCAGGCATGTAGGAGAAACTTTATGGAGAGAAGTATGTGTGGTTCATCATTGCTTGGTACCCGGACAACTGATACAAGGTCAAGGACAATCGCCATATATGCACTGTGGGGCAGCAAGAGGAGGCCCTTATCGGTTCAGTATAACCATCTTATTTGTCAATGCTCAACACACTGTAGAAGCTTTAGCTTGAAAGTGTGTAATTCAATACAATAAGCTAAAAGTAATTTGCACACAAAAGTAGAAATGAAGCATGGACTGAGGACAGAAGATGTCTTAAAAAAAAAGATATAACTTACCACAGATAAAAGTGTAAAAAATTCAAATTTCAACATCAGAATTTTTTTTACGGATGTTTCCAAATCAGAGTGATGATTTTATTTATAATATTTACTCTAATCTCACAAAGATGATATCTTACAATGCTCAAATTAAAAAGGTGTTAAGTCATTAAAGGAAATAGAACTGAAATAGTCCCTAACTATGCTCACCGTAACAATAAATCTGCCATGCAGTGATACGGTTCTTGGCACCAAAAAAGGAAAATATACTGACGAAAGAAACTTTACATAAATTTTTCTGTTTTCTAAATTAAAGAAATAAATAAAAGTACAACAATGACATCTATTTGTTTTTTCAACTAAACCAGATTGGAGGAAAGAGGGATGAAGCTTGAAGGCTCTGAAGAGATAAACGATGCCATTTATTGCACTAGGAATTCTATACAATTGCTGGGAATATGCGAAATGCTACTTTCACAGCTAAAGGAGACCACATCGCATGGACTCAAGTGGAGCAATTCACCAGTAAGTCCAGTTGTAATGGGTTATTTTTTTTTGCAGAGGTTTGGTATTTGTATACTCAGTGCTAGCATGTGACACAGATTAATTAAAGTTTCAGGAAAAAACACATGGTCAAGATAATAGTTAAACAATGAGATAAGTTGCGAAGAAAATTGAAAAAAAAATCTTTATTTAGGTTCAACAATTTGGACTGAGAAAAAAATAGGGAAGAAAAAGGAAAATAACAGGAAATAAAAGGACCTCGAAGAGATAGAGCACGGGAGGATTAATAAAACAATCTCTCTTTTTTATTTAATGCTTTATGAAAATATTTATGTCTCTTTGTAGATCTTATGCCTTATTGGTATGTCTTGAAATATTTGAATTTTTCAATTTTTTAAACCTTGCATGATTTTTCACTTTGCATTGAAATATATGATTGTCTGTACTGAAACAATCAGTTTTGCTTATCAGTTTAGAAAATTTCCCTTAGTCTCAAACACAAATGATCTTTGCTGTGCTGATCACAATACCTTCTAATGGGCAGACTCTATCAACATGATCTGTGTTCATAATCCCAGACTCTGTTATCATCTTTCGTCTGTGATTGGCTCACTGGGTCCAAGTATTGTGTTTGGCTACAAGGGTATCCTGCTCATCTTTGGCATCTTCCTGGCCTATCAGACCCAGAGTGTGAATCTTAAACAGGTCAGTGATTCCAGATTTGTTGGCATGAGCATCTACAATGTTGTGAAGAGGAACCAAAAGCAATTTTTATCCATTAGATTTATATATATATTTCTTCTTCTTCTTGTTAAGCTGATTCTAGCGCCAGTCCAGTCATCTTTATAAATGATTATGTCTTTTGCAGGTCCTCCTTTTGGCCAAGGAGTTTGGTTTCTTTGTAGATAGTGCATGGCCATGTTGTTTTCTGGTTTCCTCATATAAAAGGCAGGATTGTAGAACATTGTGTGGTGTTTTGCCTTTACCACAGGCACATGAAGGGGAGTTTTCTATTTTAATTTTATATAGATGTCTTTTTAGGCGGCAGTGCCTAGTACGGAGACCTGTGATATGTTGGTTTGGTCCCATCTGTCCAATGTGTGGTCGCATTTGTTTGACGGGGAAGGGTGGGAGGAGGAGGGGGGGGGAGAGTTGCATTCAGCAGGGACTTTTTTCCCTTTAGAGTCCCTGAGTTCTCATATTGAGTCTCACTGGCACCTTCCTTTGCTATCTAGTTTGTCATTTCATTTCCTAGGATTCTGCAGTAAGCTGATATCCATTGCAGAGCAACTCGGTGACATTGGGAAAGCTTTTTTAGCTTCCTGGTCAGGTCAAGTAACTTGTCTCCAGCTTTAGCATCCAAGACTGATTTGGTGTCTCTGAAGATGGCGACTTGCTGGCATTCACCTCACATGTCCTTAGCTTTGTCTGTGCCACACACAAGGGCCTTCTAAAATGCTGCTTGACTTTTTATTCTATTGTTCAAAACTGCTACGCTTTTGGTGACTTTTGTTGGGTTGTTTCAGTCTTGTATTCAATCGATTGTTCGGCATGCAGGTAGTTTTGGCTCCTTGGATCATAATCTTAGTGTCTCTCCTGTCTTCTAAGAGCTGTATACTGGTAAGGTCTTCCATTGCTTTGATTGGGGTTGATTTTTGTTCCTCCTGTTATTATTCATAATGTCTGGTTTTGAATTCTTCAAGTGTTTGCTAGTGTGTTTTTACAACTGTTCCCCATGCTGTGGATCCATACTCCAGGTGTTGTCTGAATGTGCCTTGATAGATACTTTTCAAGATTGTTTCATTTGCATTTCTTTTCTATTGTGGCCACTGACATTGAGCCTCGTTGTTCGATTGTGGAGGTATGAGCGTATCCATGATTACATTTGGTATGTTATTCCATTTCTTTGTCGTTTGATCAGTAAGCCATCTTTCCACACCTTATCAAATGCTTTTTGTAGATCAATCCATACAGCATGTTCGACTTTTTGTTCTTGAATGCAATCTTCTATCTCTTGTGAGAGGAGGGTGACTTTATCCTCTGCTGTGATAGCGCCTAAATCCTGTCTGTTTGGGCACCAGCTTCTGTTCTGTTTCAAGATGGTAAACAAGCCTCTGGTTAATAATTCTTTCAAGACATTTGGAGATGCAACTGGTCAAACTGATAGGCTGGTTCCTTCTTGTCTTTACCCTTTTTGTAGATTGGGATCATAGTGGCTGTGGGCCATACTTGTGGTACTGTTCCAGTTTTCCAGCTCAGGTTGGAGACTTCTAGTAGTTTCAGTAAGGTAATGTGTCCCAAATTTTTAATCATCTGGTTGGATATTTTATCTTCTCCTGGTGCTTTTCTTAGCTAGCTTTGACTTTTTAATAGCTGAGAGTAGTTCATATAGTGTTATTTCTTTCTTCATTTTTTCAGCTGTTGATTTTTTGCTTCCCTTTTCCTTCTCGTTTTTAGCCTCTCTTTGTCGCAGTGGATCAACGTGAAGATCACTTTCGTTTTCATAGTTTTCTGCTAAAACGTTTGCTACCTGCTTACCAGTTAGTACCTTCCCAACTGCTTCAACAGTTATGGAACAATTTCTGTTATTTTCATCATTAATTTGACTGATTAGTCTCCTTAGTTTGCTGGTATCTTTTTTGAGGTTTAGTGATGCTGTTTGTCTTGATAACTTTGTATTTTGAGCTGGTTCTTAGTTTTGAGAAAAAGTTTTTAAAAAAGCCTTACTGAATTTTAACAAGCATTTTGAACTAGATATTTTACTTTCAGCTTCTCAAGAGAGTTGTATAATTGAACACTTTGGCTGCTTGTTTCTTTAAAACTTAAGAATTTTGTCAAAAACCCATAATTTATGAACATGTTTGAAAAAGTGAAGTCACATTTTAGATTTTATTTTTTTTGTGTGTGATTGAACTGGCTTTGATAAGCCTGTATTTCAGTGTACTTGTTAATATTTTGTTTGCTTTCTTTTTTTTTTTTGCAGGCTCAAGTATTTTGTATAGAAGTATTTCAACAGGGTGTTTCTTAACATAAAACTAAAAAGATTTTTTGCTTATGTGAAACATTATAGGTGCTCACTGCTGTGTGGTATTACTGACCCAGTCGCCCTCGTCTCCAGCAATCAGGAAAAAGGGACTTTTGACTTAATCTCTCTGGCTATTGTGTTGTGCAGCTTCCTGTCCGCGGACCTCATTATTGTCCAAGAGGTATTGTTATGGCGGTTTAATTCTTTTAGGTCATAAGAGCAGCTTTGATCAGTTGATTTTTACATACTGGAAGCGTCCCACGCAACTGTCCAAGCAATTATTTCACTGTGTTGCTATTTCTTTCTTCTTTTATGGATTCTTCCTCTTTCACTGTCTGTGTCTCTGTCATCCCACTCCCCCCCCCTCTCTCTCTCTCTCTCTCTCTCTCTCTCTCTCTCTCTCTCTCTCTTTACATTTTTTTCGTCTCATCTCTCCTTTTCTATACATTTTTGTTACCTTTATGTCTGCCTCTAAGTACATATATTACTCTTTCTCTCCAACTGTGTGTAGCTATTTCTTTGTTTTCTTTCGAGTTCGTCCTCTTTCACTATATGTCTCTCTCTCTCTCTGTCCATCTGTCTGACAGTCTCTATCTCTCTTTCTATGTCTTTGTTCTATGTCTGTTTAGTATCAATTTCTGTCTTTCCTCCTCTCTCTCATTTTTTTAATCTTGGTCCTATGAATTATGATCTATTTTATACCTTTATATCTCTGTGTATGTCAAAACATTACTCACTATTTCTCTCTAACTGTATTTAGCTAGTTCTTTCTTTTCTTTGCAGTTCTTCCTCTTCCACTCTCCATGTTTCTCTTTCTCTTTCTCTGTCTTTAACTTCTTTGTTTCTGTTTTCTCAATTTCGATGATTATATAACTTTATGTCTCCGTCTATGTCAGTATTTTACTCCCCATTTGTCTTAAACTGAGTGGCACTATTCAATTTTCCCCTCTCTACTTCTTCTCTCTCTTTTCTCTTCCACTCTATCTCATTCTATCCTCTCACCCTCCCTAGTTACCTCTCTTCCCCCACTTTTGATAAATTTTTTAATCTTTATATTTTTCTTTATGTTTTTTTTCACATTACTCACTCTTTCTCTGTACCTTTTTTACCCTATTTCTTTCCTCCTCCTCCTCTCTCTCTCTCTCTCTCTCTCTCTCTCTCTCTCTCTCTCTCTCTCTCTCTCTCTCTCACTCTCTCTCTTGAACTTCTTTTCTCTGTCCTTTCAGTTCGTATAATTATAATTTATATTTTTATCTCTGTATCAGTCAGTACATTTAAAACTCTCTCTCTCCCTCAGTTTTTTTTTCCTTTTTCATTCTTTTTATCTCTCTCTCTCTCTCTCTCTCTCTCTCTCTCTCTCTCTCTCTCTCTCTCTCTCTCTCTCTCTCTCTCTCTCTCTCTCTCTCTCTCTCTCTCTCTCTCTCTCTCTCTCTCTCTCTCTCTTGAACTTCTTTTCTCTGTCCTTTCAGTTCCTATAATTATAATTTATATTTTTATCTCTGTATCAGTCAGTACATTTAAAACTCTCTCTCTCTCTCTCTCTCTCTCTCTCTCTCTCTCTCTCTCTCTCTCTCTCTCTCTCTCTCTCTCTCTCTCTCTCTCTCTCTCTCTCTCTCTCTCTCTCTCTCTCTCTCTCTCACTCATTCTCTCTTTCTCTCCCTCCTTCTGGTGGATTCTCGGTTTATATGAATGGACTTAACGCGTTCAGCCAAGATTTAATCACTCAGCAAATGCATGATTCTTTTAAATAAGTGTAGGGATATAATATAGACTCACGTTTACAGGGAAGTAACTGCTGAAATGGAAAATTTCTGACAAATCAGGTTAAGAAAACTATTACAAGAAAAATCATGCGAAATGGATTTTTCTCTTATGCTTCTGTTGCGAATTGTATTAAATCTTTTTATGAAGTTGTTGAAATCACAGAAATCTTTATAATGAAGTAGTAAAACTATCAAACAAATAAAAACATAACTCTCTGTTTCTCTGTCTCTGACTCTCTCTCTCTCTCTCTGTCTCTCTGCCATTCGCTCTCTCTCTCTCTCTCTCTCTCTCTCACTCTGTTCACACATCGCTGAGAGCACATGGTCCAAAGTTTTTTGGACTATAACTATGCTAACAGGGAACAGTCTCATAGGGCCAACTGTGTAGTCACTATTTGTTTTATTTCATTCAAAGTATTTCCAGATGTGAGTGATTACTTTTTGAGTTATTATAGTTAAACCAAAAGAAGCCATTAACCTCTAGATTTAGTACCATTACAAACATGATAAAAAATGAAGAGAAGGGGAAATTTAGTACAATGGCAAGATCGATGCCTAATCCAAATCTAGTTCAACAGAAGGGGAGATTCTCTTATGAGCTCATCAAACAATCAATAAGTTTCCGTACTCTTTAAAATGGGAGATCATGACTTTTCAGCATCTCTATCCCTCATCGCTTGTCATATTTTGATTCATTTTGTTAGTCTATCCATCATCTTTTCAGGCTATCTTTACCTGCTGTGTCAATCATTCCAATTGTCACAAGATGTTCTAGTTTCTGTCTCCTCATAACATGGCCAAAAAAGGTTGTCTGGTGTTTATGTATTCTATTTATGATTGATCTTTTTGTGTCGGCTTCTCGTAACACTGTTTTGGTTGATTTCTTTGCAGTTTCTTGACATTTGTAGAACACATTTCTCTTGCCTCTAGTTTCTTTTTTTAACTGTTCTGAAAATGTCCGGGCCTCGCATCCACACATCAGAATGGGTTCAACATAGCACTACAGGGCTCTTCTTCTTGTGTGAATCAAGGTGTGGTTTTTTGTTAGTATTGATTTCATTCTCTGGAAACTCTTTTTTGCTTGAACTATTCTTGATGCAATTTCAGTGTAGTTGTGTCCATCTTTTGATATTGAATTTGAATTTATTCCTTTGCTTGAATTTATTCACATTAATAAAGATGTTGGTCTGTGGACGCTCATTGCTTCCACTGACCACCATCACTTGTGTGCTTTTGCTATTCAATTCCAACCCTTTCTTTCTGCTTTCTTCTTCAACTATGTCTAATAATTGTTGCAAGTCTTCTTTATTTTCGGGCAATAATACAGTGTCATCAGCGTGCCTCAAGTTGTTTAAGTTGTGCCCTCCTACTTGAATTCCTGGGTTTCCTTCTAGGTTTTGCATAATAATTTCACTCTAGAGAGAGAAAATGTCTGGGGAAAGCACACATCCTTATGTGACATCAGGCTTTATTTTTTTTAATGAGTTGATTTCCCCATCAACTCGCATTGCTGCTGTCTTTTATCAGTACATGTTTTATGCTTCGGTGTTGTCAATGAAGCAGAAATATACCTCTTTTGTATTTCCAGATTCCGTTGAACTGTAGTTCGAAGGGCGCAGATTGCATTTGTTGCACCTTTTCCCCCACACTGTTCCTCTGTTTGTCTGGTTTGATTTTGTTTCTGTCTCGATCATAATTGCTCATAAGACCATCCAATTTTTAATCTTTTTTCAGATGGAAGACTGAGTGAAAGAATCAAACTACATGCTGCAGGAGAAATCAGAAAACGTGCATACATATAACTCAACCACCACAAGCATGACAGCATCCATCACGACAGGGATCTGTCAGTGGTGGATAATATCCACCCCAACTGATAGGGATCACCTATCATACATCCAGAGATGAAAGTGGAAAACAAGTCGACAATTGCTGTGGAGCTCCACAGTCCAAAAGCTCAGGGTCATCTCAGGAAAAGCCAGATCCTGGTCAGCTTATCCAAATAAAGAGAAATGACTGAAAAGTACTGGATGAAGAAAAAAATAGATAAATGAGGATGGGAAAGACACAAAAGAGGATGAGGAATGAAAGATGGATGATAGAGAAAAGATATTGTTTGACATGGATGGAGGGAGACAGTAGAGGACAGAGGATAGAGTTAAAGGAGGGAAGGGTGAATACATAGAGGACTAAGGATGGTAACTTTTTATATGGAACTCGAGAGAGGGCGAATGAAGGAATGATATTTCTCACACTGTCCTACAGGTTTTAATCCTGGTCATGAAATATTTCACGCTGTTGGGGATATCTTTTTTATTTGTTTGTTTATGAAAATTTCCAATATGGAGGAAAATTTTTTGATGTGATGAATATTGTTTTGATATACATTGCAGTTTTAATTTAATTTTTGGTGGGTTTTTTTTTAGTGATGAAGGTTTCATTTTGAAATAGAATTAATTGTTTAAGAATGAATTTAAAAAATTGAGTTAGATAATAGTTGGGGTAGGGGGGGAGAGATAAAAAGCATAAAGAGAGGTAATAAATGCAACAGATCTGTATTCTTTTTAAAATTTCTACTTTTTTCCCATTATCTTTACACCCACAAGGAAGTTAAAGCTTACCCACCCAGACTCTTACTAGTGTTGGTAAGCCACTGCTAACAAAACACATGAAGAAACATATGTTGGAAATATGTTTCATATTATATGACCTTAAAGGACTAAATCACAATAATTTGTAATCTATTTTTTCTACTTTGGTTTGTATGTAGGTTTGCATCCCTTGTTAACGATCATAGTGTACTATGGAGATAATGCAGATGGCCATTAATAACCTGTAATTTTTTTCTTTTTGTGTGTGTGTGTGTGTGTGCTCTTTTCTGAGACACATACATCACTATAATATTTCCATTTTGACAGTTGTGAAGATGATGTGTGAGGGCTTTTGGTCTTAAGAGATTTTTTAATGTATCACTACACCGTCAAAATTATGTTGTTTACGGTGATACGGGTAGATACCCATTGTGCATTTATAAAAAAATTGGGATTAGGTTACAGATCACAAAAATAGTGAGTCGGAGATGCAAAGTTTTGAAGGTCAGAACTGAAACAAAGATGGAAGAGATTTCTAGGGCTGATCAGCTATAGATCACCATCAGAACATGGTATCATATGGCTAGAGATCACAAAAGACGAAGATGCAAAGACCTGAGCTTAAAGACCATGAAGAGAAAAAAAACTTGAAGAGATACTTCTAAGCATTAAGCTAGAGATAATCATGGACAGAAGACAAAGTGACGGTAAGAAACAGACCTGGAGGACTGAAACATTAAGGCGCACAAGAACCACATGGATCAAGAACTGAAGATAAAAAAAAATGTTCAAGAGACAAGTTGAGAGAAAGGAAAGACCTGGAGGTCTGAAACATTGAGGCATGCAAGAACTATATGGAACCGGAACTAAAGGAACAGAAAATTTACATGAGAGTAAAAATCATGTACCAAGAAGACATGGTCAAGGCAAAGAACAATGGCCTCAGGTAAGACAGCTACTCTTCTTGTCAGAATCATGAATCATGTAGCCTTCAACTCCTAACTTAGTTGCACCAACCATTAAACGACATGTTTTCTTTTTTTTGCTATTGATATTTGTATTTTTGTCCTTTGGATTCTTCATATTATTTAGTACGAATAAAAATCATGCTGAAATCCTCCTTTCCAGTCAAGGTTGTTTTGAAAGGATTTAATTTACGTTCTGCTTTTATGTCTTTGGATATTACAGCCTTTTTTGCAACAACAAAATATGTTTTAACACTTTCTCCCAACATTCCTTTTTAACGTTTCATACCCACCAAAACAATGTAAATTGTTTCTTCTATTTCTATATTTCATTTTTTTTTTTGCATGGCAAAAATGTTCCTCATATTTGAAATAAATCATATCTATTATTGCGTTTTGAGATCACAGAAGGTAAACATGTAAAGACCTGAAGTTGAGGACCATGAAGAGAAGTTCTCAGACATACTTGAGAACCTTACTCTAGGGATATCACCATGGCCAAAGAACAGTATGACAATTAGAAATAATTTGGAGGACAACACTTTTAGCCTTCCTGAACTGCATGGGTCATGATCTACATGAAAGAAGACTATAATGCTATCAACAACATGAATAAAAAAAGGCCAGGTCAGCTACTATCCACAATTTTTTTACATTTTGGTTAGCTACACCTCTGTAAACTCTTTCTTTTCCTACAAACGATAGAAGACAGAAATGTTTTTTTGCTTGTTTTATCAGTTATTTTTTCCTTTAACTTTGGTTTCCTACATGAATCTTTCTGTTCCAGTAAGGACTTTTTTTAAAACTCATTTAATTTAGATTGTTCTCTTCCGCTTTTAGATTACAAAGCTTGTTTTGCAACACAAAAGAAAAATTTTCCAACAGTTTCTCCCAAACTTCTTTTTCAGTGATTCATATGCAAAACAAATTGAATATAAATGCTTTCTTTAATTTTTTTTTTTGCATTTATTTTCCTTTAGATTTGAAGTTTATTTTAGTAAAGATGAAAACTCGCTTTATTCCACTTTTCCAGTCATGTTTTTTTTAAACATATTTGATTTATATTGTGGTTTTATATCTTTCGATATTACAGCCTTTTTTCGAAGTACATGAAGAGAGAACAAAAAATGCAAAAAATTATACGAGTGTAAACAACGTGTACCATGAAGACATGGTCACAGGTAAGGCAGCTAATCATCTTTTCAGAATCACATAGCCTTCAACTCCTTCTCTTGCACCAACCATTAAACGGCTTGTAATTTTATTTTTGCTATTGATATTTGTATTTTTGTCCTTTGGATTCTTCGTATTATTTTGTATAGATAAAACATGCTGAATTCCTCCTTTCCAGTCATAATTTTTTAAAAGGATTATATTTACATACTGCTTTTATGTCTTTGGATATTACAGCCTTTTTTACAACAAAAAAATATATGCTCTAACACTTTCTCCCAATATTCCTTTTTAACACTTCATACGCGCAAAAATTGAATGCAAATTGTTTCTTCTATTTCTATATTTCATTTTTTTTTCCATGGCACAATTGTTCCTCATATATCAAATCAGTCATATCATATGACAGCAACTTTTTTTTGCTCCTTTTATAATATTTCTTTTTTCCTTTGAACTTTGGTTTCATATATGTTAAAACCTGATGAATCTTTCATTTCCAATCAGGACTTTTTTTTTAAACATATGAATTTAGATTTTTCTCTTCTTCTTCTTTTAGATTACACAGCTTGTTTTGCAACACAATAGAAATTTTTTCAAACACTTTCTCTCAAACTTCCTTTTCAATGATTCATTCAATAAGCGCTTTCTTCTATTTATTTTTGCATTTTTTTCTTTTAGATTTTTAGTTTTATTCAGTAGAGATGAAAACCTGCTAAATTCCTTTTTTCCAGTCATGTTTTATTTTTCACAGATTTTATTTATATTCTGCTCTTATATCTTTGTATATTACAGCCTTTTTTGAACTACAGGGACCAGAGACTAAAGATACAAAACATTACTCGATGAAACAATATGTACTAATAAGATATGCTCAAGGCAAAGAGCAATGGTCACAGGTAAGGCAGCTCCTCTTCTTGTCAGAATTATAAGGCCTTCAACTCTTTTGCCTGCACCAACCATGAAAGGGACTGTAATATTGTTTTTTCCATTTTTGTCCATTAGTTTTTTAGCTTTATTTAGTATATACAAAAACCTACTGAATTCCTTCTTTCCAGTCTTTTTCAATTTTTTGTAACAGATTTGATTTACATTCTGCTTTTATATTTTAACCTTTTTTTTTCAAATGGTAAAAACAAACATAAATATTTTAATTTTTCTCCCAATATTTCTTTTTAATGTTATATGCAAAGAAAATTGAATGAAAATTCTTTCTCCTATTTCCTTTTTTTCATCTTTCTTTGTGTGGCAAAATTTTTCTCCAATTTCGAAATAAGTTGCATCATAATATTAGGTTTTAAGATCACAGAAAGCAAAGATGGACAGATTAGAAGTTAAGTACCAAGAAGAGAAGTTTGAAGAGGTACCTGGGAGCCTTATGCTAGATATCACCATGGCCAGAAGGCAACACGACAATAGAAAAAAGAGATAAGAGGACAGCATTCTTCAGGCAAACTGGACTATGGGGATCAGGATTTACAGGAAAGCAGGCTATAAAGCTGTTAAAAACACAAATAAAAAAGACCAGGTCAGCTGCAATGGCGAAAAAAAAACCACCTATTTAAGTCAGTCCATTGCCACAACCTTTAAAAAAGAAAGTTGTTTTTTTTTTTTGCTTTATTTATCTTTGTTTTCCTTTTCATTTCTACTTTGGTTAGCATTGGTAAATACAGGCACAATCTCTCCATTTCAGTCCAGACTTTGTTCTTTGGCTTTTAGATTTCAAAGCTTGTTTTGCAACACAAAAGAAAAATCTTCTTTCTCTCAAAATTTCTATTTCATGTTTCATATATATTTGTAAATTATATATGTATGTATATATAGGCACTTAAAATTAAATGGATTTGCTTTTTCCTATTTCTTTTTTCATTTTGTTTTGCTTGAAGAGAAGCTGGAAGAGAGTTCTGTGAGTGGTTAGCTAAGATTCTCCATGGGCAGAAGGCAAGATGACAGTGAGGAAGAGACCTGGAGGACTGAACATTGAGATCTACAAGAACTGCATGGACCAGGAACTGTCAAAAACATGAATCAAAAAGGCCAGGTCAGCTACTATCCACAATTTTTACATATTGGTTTGCTGCTCCTCTGGAAAGACTCCATATATGTAAACTTCTTTTCCTACAAACTGTAGAAGACGAAATTTTTTTGTTTCATCCGTATTTTTTTTCTTTTTAACTTTGGTTTCATATATGTTAAAACCTGCTGAATCTTTCCTTTTCATTCATAAATTAGTTTTGAACTCATTTAATTTAGATTTTTCCCATACGCTAATGGATAACACAGCTTGTTTTGCAATACAAAAAAAAAATATTCCAACACTTTCTCCCAAACTTCCTTTTCAACGATTCATATTTGATATTTTAATTGACTATTAATGCTTTCTACTGATTATTTTTTTTTTTTTTATTTTTGTCTTTTAGATTATTAGTTTTGTTTAGTATAGATGGAAAGCTGCTGAATTCCTCTTTTTCAGTCATTTTTTTTATTTAACAGATTTTATTTGTATTCTGCTTTTATCTTTGGATATTACAGACTTTTTTGGAACTACATGGACTAGGAACTAAAGATACAATAAATGACATGAGTGTGAAGAACATGTACCAAGAAGACATGGTCAAGGCAAAGGGCAATGGTCACAGGTAAGGCAGCTACTCTTCTTGTCAAAATCATGTAGCCTTCAACTCCTTCGCTTTCATCAAGCATTAAACGGCATGAAATTTTATTTTTGCTAGTGATATTTGTATATTTGTCCTTTGGATTCTTCTTGGTACAGATAAAAACATGCTGAATTCCTCCTTTCCAGTCAAGGTTTTTTAAAAGGAATTGATTTACGTTCTGCTTTTATGTCTTTGGAAATCACAGCGTTTTTGGAAATAACAAAAATATATATATGTTCTAACACTTTCTCCCATTATTCCTTTTGAATGCTTCATACGTGCAAAAGTTGAATGTAAATTGTTTCTTTTATTTCTACATTTCATTTTTTTTTTTTTGCATGTCAAAATTGTTCCTCATATTGGAAATAAGTCATTTCATATTATTGTGTTTTGAGATTACAGAATGTGTACATGGAAAGACCTGAAGTTGAGGACCATGAAGAGAAGCTTCCGGACATACTTGAGACCCTTACACTAGGGATATCACCATGGCCAAATGAGAATATGACAATAAGAAATAAAATGGAGGACAACATGTTTAGCCTCCCTGAACTGCAAGGGTCATGATCTACAAGAAAGAAGACTATAATGCTATCAACAACATGAATCAAAAAGTAGGTCAGCCATTATTCACAATATTTACATATTGGTTAGTTACAGCTCTTAAGAGAATCTAGATTTGTAAACTCCTTTTCCTACAAGTTGTAGATAAACAAAAATTTCTTTTTGCCTTTTTTATCAGTATTTTTTTTCTTTGAACTTTGCTTTCCTATATGTTAAAACCTGCTGAACTTTTCTAGTCAGAATTTTAAAAAAAACTCATTTAATTTAGTTTTTCTCTTCCGCTTTTAGATAACGCAGCTTGTTTTGCAACACAAAAGAGAAATTTTTCAACACTTTCTCCCAAACTTCATTTTCAATGATATATACAAATCAAATTGAATATAAATGCTTTCTCTATTTATTTTTTGCATTTTTTTGCTTTAGATTTAAAAATTTAAGTTTTTCAGAGGTGTATCATAATACATTGTCAATGTATCAAATAGGAATGAACTTTATTCTTTTGCTTAGCAAACTTTCTTAGAGCGAGAATAAAAGCTTAACTTAAACCGTTAACATTAATTTGCACGACAGATAACTTTATTTGATATTACTCAGATAATTATTAGTATTATTCTCCACGAATATTTTATTTTACGCCAATAATTTGATATAAGAATACAAATAAAGCCAGAGTCTCGTTCTAGAGGATTGGTGACCAATCAAAGTGAAGATCACTTTACACAATTCATACATTTTCCTTACAGTTACAGGTTATCGATAACAATGTAGACGAGCATCAGTTTTATACTATCTCTATTCTCCACTAATAAAAACATCGATATTATTACTTCTACATGATTACTGTCAAACGTAGGAAAAGGAAAAGAGCATGTAAATGGATAATATTGAATGAGATATTAAATTTATAAGATTCTATTCCAATGTTCATTGAATTGCTTTTGGGGGGGGGGAGAGAGAGAGAGAGAGAGAGAGAGAGAGAGAGAGAGAGAGAGAGAGAGAGAGAGAGAGAGAGAGAGAGAGAGAGAGAGAGAGACAGACAGACACAGACAGACAGACAGACAGACAGAGACAGAGAGAGACAGACAGACAGAAACAGAGAGAGAGAGAGAGGGAGATAGATAGATAGAGAGAGAGAGGGGGGGGGGGGCGGGGGCGGGGGCGGGGGCGGGCTAGCAACAACAAGATCCAGGATCGAAGAAGTTGGATACAGAGATAGAGGGACTGAATGATTCCATATATAGTTGGGTAAATGAGGCAATGTGTAGAAGACATCATGATAGATAAATTCGTATATTTATTTTCATATATATACAAATATATATATATATATATATATAAATGCTTAAAATCGCTTTTAAATGCACAAAACTAAAATAAAATTCCAACTTAAACAAATGTACAACGAAGTACGTACGAGCAGTCTAGATCGGTTATACAGTAAAAGTACTAAGTAGAAGATTTGTAGACTGAATTATGAACATTTCACGCCTCCCATGATTACTCAAACAAAGAAACTGTTCTTCTCGAACTGATCAGGACATACATTCAGAAAGATTTACTTCCACCAAACTTGCGATAGTTGTATGAAAATTTGCTTTAAATACCTAATTGTGGGAAAGAAAGAAAGAAAGAAAACAAAAGAAGGAATCAATATCGAAAGGGAAATAAAATGTTCCTGAAGCTCTCAATAGGAAAACTTCTCAATGGGTCGCCGGTCTAACTGATATCCAAACTTTGTATTTGCTAATATTTGTCATTTTATAACTATATCCTACCTGAACTATGTATCTTTTAAATGTACTAAGGTTTCAGAAATCGTTAGGGTGAGAAGTAATGGCGGAGCGTAGACAAGAAACTTGATGCATCAGTACAGTTACCGTAACGACAGTAAATATCGGAATCGTTGAGCAAACCCCTGCTAGAAGATTTTTTTGGGACAAACTTTGAGGTTTGGCCGTCATGAATTCTAATGAACGTCAGGCTCTTCACAGGGTTAATCGGTGTGTCATTCCAGTACCTTTTTTTTAAACGAGCAGTTAAGTACCGTACTTCTATTTAAATGTCATCTCTTGTTACCCAGAAGATTAATCCATTTTATCAATTAAAGTCAACAAAAGGAGCAACTGTTAATCTAGATCCAACGGTTCAAACAAATATTTACATTAACTTTTTCTTTGTCGGCCTTAAAAAAAGGTGCACTTTTTTCTTTTAGTAACTGAGCATTAGCTACAATGTCATCCCAACCTTTCTATTTCTTTGTCAAAGTATTAATTATTTTTACATATAATGACTAGAACATTTTCAGCACTTACTTATTCTTAAAATACCGGGGCTTTCCAATTTAGGAACCATCAAATTCACTCACGAACCGAAGTATAAGGTATCAGCCACATCTAGAGATTGCAGTCCTTGAATAAAGCGACGGGTGAATTGACACTACGCATGAATAGATAAGTTTTAAGTCTGATTGACAAGCAGCAATAGCCGCACTCGAAATAATTAATTATTCGGGTAATTTATTCTTAAGCCCAGGAGCTGCGAATGAAAAGGGTCTTTTGCCACGTGTTTATCCAGAGTTTTAAAATTTTCTTTATTAACTTTATACTTGGGTGTAGTTTATTCAAATATAAGGTGTGATGAGGGAATTACTGCTTGATATTTTACCACGCGATTTTTTAACAAGGCGAGGTATATGATTTTGAGTGACTTGAAATTAACCCTCGCTTTTTTAAATTGTTTTTTTTTTTAAATACAGTAAAATTAAGAGATGCAGTAATTGAGTCTAGATGTTGGGAAAAAGTCCTATTTTTTGCCTAAAAAGATCTCAAATGGGTAATAAAAACTTTTTTTTCAGCTCGAGATAACAGCGTTTTCTTAGGTCTCAAATTAAGAGCATTGTCCGTTTGACTAATTGTCCTTAAAATACAAAGCGAGATTTTTAACTTTCTTAGAAACAGCTACATACTCTTGACTAATTTATTGACTGTACATGAATAGTATAGTTTTAGTTTGGTTTTTGAGCAGCATAAAAATACTGCAGACTTTTCCCTATTCATATTTATTTCATTCGAAGACATCCACAATTTGATCTCATCAGTGCATTTAGAAAGTTTATCAGTCACAGATTTAATACTATCAGTTGGTGTAGAACAATAAGGCTGAGCGCCATCAAGCATAATTATGTATGGTATGGAATATTAAGATGGTTAATTCTACATCACCTGGAGATTTTATGCATGTGCATTGGGAGAAATAGAAGTCTCAGAACTAGGTACAAACAGGGAATCTCCGTACATAACTTGGAGTAGGTTTCATCTACCTTTATTTTTTGCTGTGTAGCAGATAAGTAAGTATTTGACAGGAGCTGGATACCACAGAGCGGAAAATATGATGTTTGGAGGCGCTCGATAAGCACAGCGTAGTTGATCATGCTGCCCGCAGCAGAAAGATCTAGGATGGTTAGCAATAATTTATGACAGACTGGCACTATCGATAGATTTGGGCAGATCATTTCCGACTCTAACTACTAGTAATTAGTGGGGCTGCAGAGCTGAGACAAGGCTTGTACAATGGACATAAAAGTTTCTGTAAGGCTGTTTATGAATACATGTAATGGATTGAGAATTGTTTGTCCAAGAATTTTCGACATGGATAGATTTCAGAGCGGTTGATAATTCTTTAAAATATAACGGTCTAGAAAAGTTTTCTTAAAAATAGGAATAACTTAAAGAGTCTTTCAAGGGCTTTGGTTAAAAACAAACTTTAACGACTGAATAGTTTCAAATCTTTGTGAGATGGGGTAACAAGATGTCCAGACAACTGTAGAATCATTTTCCAGGAAAAAAGTCGAGCTCGTAAAGCTTATTTTGCATTGAGAAATGACAGATCTTACATAGTTCTTAGCTACAGGAATAAAAAGTGATGTGGGTTATTTGTCGAATGCTTGTAATCAGCGCTCAGAGGTAACTAAAAGTATTACTATGAAATATGAGTTGAATTTGCTGTGGTGTGTTTAAGCCTGTCAACAGAGTGGGAGGGGTATAATGTGTTGTGTGTGGAATCTGTGTAGGAAAATCATTATTCATAATGATTTTCTTTTTTTTAAACTTTTTCAGAAAGTACTACAAGCATGGACGCTACACAATTCTCCTACATCGACTGCACCTATGGTTCTACAACACTAAACTCTAGCAGGGACATTGGGACATCGCAAGATGGGATAAAGGTCTTCAAACCCTTTATTTCTGCGGAAGAGTTTTATTGGTCGATTCTGACCTTATCTTTTACATTGATAATATCCTCCTGTGTAGGGATAGTATCGAATATACTAGTCGTAAAAACTTATCTGAAGATTGGCTTCTCAGAATCCATCAACATAAGTTTCTTTGCGTATAGGTGTCCTGGGCACAATTTTGTGTGTGTGTGTGGGGGGGGGGGCAATCTGCTCTGCCTTTTCATGCCCTTAGTATGTCCGCAGCGACCATGTTCTAGTCAGGGGAGGGCTTCGAGAAAACCACCAGCTGCATCACGGCATATATCTCCCTTGAGCGATGTCTCTGTGTTTTGTTTCCATTACACGTGAAGCGATTTATAACTCGCAGAATAACAAGCGTCGTTGTAACAATGATTTTTCGGTTTTTGTTCCGACAAACCTTGGGTACCTGTATTACAGTTTTGAGATGCAGTTTAACCCTGTCTTAAACAAAACGATCCTATTTACTACTATGTCGTTTCCAAATGCTTTTAAGAGTGTAAGCCCATTACATCAACAGCGTGGTTCATTTTGCAACTCTCATTTCTATATGGATTTGCTCTGTTTTTCTGGCAGTGACCCTTAAAGGAAATGCACAAACAAGAGAATCTAAGTTTGGCCAGGTAGCTACAAATGTAAACCAAATTCGAAACAAACGAGTGATTAAAACTGTTTTTCTGATGGCCACCGCATATCTTGTTTTTTCAACACCTAAAACAATTATAGATATTGTAAGGGAAATATTAGATACCCCGTTAGGAACTGACCAATATATTAGCACTTACATGATTGCTATTGTTGTCGGCGTACAAATCAATTTGTTTAACTCCAGCGTTAATATATTTATCTACATGCAGCAAATTTAGAGAGATCATTAAACAATTGCTGTGCTTATGGTCTCTTAAACAGTAACATTTCAATTGTTAATTTTGTCTTAACCTTATATATTGCATATTCAAAATAGTGCTCGAACTAAAATTGTATTATGCTTTAATGCACTCTACAAGTTGTATTAAAAACGTTTTGTCCAATTGTAAAATTATGCCTTTAATTGTATATTTACATCATATTGTATCATCACCATCGTCATCATAATTAGCATCAACATATTTACTGATCATGAATGCTTAGCACTTTTCAGATTATATCATAGCTCTGATTACGCAATAATAGCTGAATGAATGCTTTTAAAGGATCAGACCGCTTACTCGGTAGAATGTTGAACTGACTTTGCAGGGATCCCAGTTTCGAATCCTATATGTATATATATATATATATATATATATATATATATATATATATATATATATATATCTTGTAGATTAAAGTAAAGATCAAAGTTAACAATTAATTAGAGTGCTCAACTGGTGGAGCATTTAATAATAATTCTTCACTTGAAACACTAGTGTAGTATGACAGAAAAATTTGTTACTAGCATTTAATCATAATTATAATATATATATAGTCGGTTTATCTTTGTCAACATGTTTAGTTCACCTGCAGGACAACTAAAGAAAAAGTAGGGAACAAAAATGAACGAGTTGTCAATATCTTCGGCGAGTTCTTATCCTTGATTGACGATACAAAAAAGGGGTCGTTATATTAACACTAGGAGGATTTTATCAGCTAAAAAGATCATAGATCATAAACTAGCTTTACCGATCTATCAAATAAAAAAAGAAATTAAGTTTATTTAAATGGTTTAAAAACATTCGCACGTGGCACATATCTGTGCATATTGTTGAGGGCTTTAAAAACATGAGCGCTGATGGGCAAAACTTTTCCTTGTTGATTGTCGATTAGGAAAGGAAAAGGAAACCGACGGTAAGAGATTAAAAAAATCATGATAGTCAGAAATATATGAGTTTGTGGGTATATATATATATATATATATATATATATATATATATATATATATATATATATATATATATGTATTATACAGTTTAAAAAACTCGATCAATTGATTAGTGATTAGAGACTTTTATGGGAAGATCGACTACAATTACACCCCCCATATATATATATATATATATATATATATATATATATATATATATACACATACACACACACATATAAAGCAATCAATAAATAAAATACTGCGCACATAAACAAACATAGGAATACGGATGATGAAAATACTCCTTAAAAGCAGAATAAAATTGCTATGAGTTTAGATAAGAAAATAATCCACCATTATTACAGAATAAAAAAAAAAAAATTAAGCCACGAGAAATGTGCAAATTCGTCATGTAGACTTGTAAAAGTATAAGAGAAGACCAGACATTAAAGTATAAATTGATTATTTATGGACGGGACAGACACTACACATGCAATAATATAACAAGTAGAAGTTGAGGCATAAAATAATTTGGTTTTACTGTCCCCGATATTTACACTCGAAATAACGAAAACGCGAACATCTGAATTCCCCTTTGCCCTTTGAACTAGCGAGTAAGTCAGTGTAATCGCACTCCTCTGATTTCCCGAGAGAGGATCGATACAATTACAGCTGAAAACCGGTATCGAACCTGCTTTAGGAATCAGATGCGAGAAAGTTACAATTATCGATTTTCCATGAATTTAATATTCGAGGAAAGTTGCTATTTGAAGCCTGGCATATCGCGGCTGTTTTAAAATACAAGGGAAAAGGATATGCTCTCTTAATTCGCCACCTCACCCACCCCTCTTTCTTATCTCTTTCCCCAAGACTCTTTTTAATTGTCTTTTTCTAATAAAACTATTTACATCTATAATTCCATCTTTCTGTCAGAATTCTGTTTGTATGTATGTATGTATGTATGTATGTATGTTTGTATGTATGTATGTATGTATGTATGTATGTATGTATGTATGTATGTATCTTCTTTCTATCTACCTATCTATCTATCTATCTATTTGTCTATTTGTCTATTTGTCTATCCACTTCTCTCTGTCTGCCTATTTATCTATCTACATGTGAATAAATTTCTGTCTATCCATCCAAAAATACGGCCTCTGATTCTCTTCTCTCGACTGATCTGTAACGACTTGCATGTCACATTCATCTTTAAATGTTTTCATCTCGAGGTTTTTCCGTCATAAATAAAGAGCATTACATCGCCATATGTGGGTATCCTCTACCATTACGCTTCCCTCCTCTTTGATATCCAACTGTCAATCTGTTTGTCTATCTATACTTTCTCCAATATTTGGAGTCCTCAAATTTTCGACATCTACAAGTCCCACCTACTCCCTCCCACCCACCCCCCTCCAAAAAAAAAAAAAAAAAAAAAAAAAGAAAGAAAGAAATAAAGAAAAAAAAAAAAAAAACTACAAATTTTTAAAAGAACAACTTTTGTGTTTTTTTAAAACAAAATAATTTTTTTCAACCAAAGATTGTGCCAAGGTTTTACTTTATAACAAAATAATTAAATAAATACAGTGTCGCAGAGTAAAAACAATTGTATAAAGGTTAAAGATTAAAAAAAAAAAAAAAAAAAAAAAACCAAACCAAACCAAACCAAACCAAAACAAAGAAAAAAAACACACACACCAAAGAGGCATCATGAAAGACTTCGATTTGTAAAACGCCTTACGAAGTCTAATGACACAGTTTCACTACCATAAGGCTTACTGCTTGGAAATCACGCACTACAGTATCTACACTTCCTTACATAAACCATTCTGATACCTGAAACCTATGTCAGATCAAAAATCGATGAAGACTCGCCTGCCTAAAAACTAAGCTGAATAAAAAGGCCTTGACGATTTCGTCTTTCCTGAATCTATACCGTCTTGAAAAAAAAACCTATAAAAAACATCCAACAAAATAAACGAAACAAGCAAAAGCAAAAACATCAGAAAAGAACCACAAACGAATAAACCAAATACAAAGCGCGTCCCCGGTGGAGCAGACATGACTGAGTTGTTCTGTCATCGGTTGGAAGTCTTGAGATTCGGTATTTTGACAGTTATAATACGTTTTTGATTTTTTTTTTTTTTTGCTTCACTAATATAACTATTGATTTCAAGAGGATTAAGTATACTATGTTTACATAAAAATTTGTTGCGTTTTGAAAGAAAGGGGTAAGGGCTAAATAATTTAATAACAGAAAAGAGTATCTTGAAAATGCTCTTAAGATCAATTAAAAAAATAAATAAAAGCAAAAACAACCAAGCCGTAGTGGAAAAGAATATCATGCAAAACGGGATTTGCTAATTGCGGGGGGTGGGGGGGGGGGGGGGGGAAACGAAAAATAGGACTTATGTGGTTAAATAATGGAAATAAAGAAAAATACCAAAGTATGACTACAGTGTCTCTATATTGTGGCGAATAAGCAGGGACAGAAAGAATACTCAGACCGAATTTAATATAGAATTATCACTTGCTTTTTCTCTCTTCATTTCTTGTGATATACGGTACTTTTTGTTCGTGAAATCCATGATAATTTCTATCACTATTCGCACCTCGCCCCCATATGGATACAAAATATGAACGAGGCAGGCGTGATGTGGAAAGATCTGCCCCATGAACTGCGCTGTACACCTGTTGCAGAATTGACATCTAATCTCGACCTTGAAGCGGAGAAATAATCCCATATTATTTATGAATATGAAATGCGCAAATCCCAGATTATTTATGAAAATGAAATGCGCAAATCCCAGATTATTTATGAAAATGAAAGGCATGTATCCCAGATTATTCATGAATATGAAATGCATATATCCCAGATTATTTATGATTATCAAAGGCTAAAATCCAGATTATTTATGAATATGAAAGGCATAAATCCCAGATTATTTATGAATATGAAAGGCGTAAATCCCAGATTATTTATGATTATCAAAGGCATGTATCCCAGATTATTTATGAAAATGAAAGGCATATATCCCAGATTACTTATGAAAATGAAAGGCATGTATCCCAGATTATTTATGAATATGAAAGGCGTAGATCCCATATTATTAATGAATATGAAATGCACATATCCCAGATTATTTATGATTATCAAAGGCATAAATCCAGATTATTTATGAATATGAAAGGCATAAATCCCAGATTATTTATGAATATGAAAGGCATAAATCCAGATTATTTATGAATATGAAAGGCATAAATCTCCAGGTTATTTATGAATAGCAAAGACATAAAACATCGCCCTATCACTTCCATGATATTAAACTACTTAGCTAGATCGTTGTCAACGGTAGATTCGAGCGGCTCTGTTTAAAGGTCATGGCTGTAACGCTTGTGTAACGATTATAATCAGAGTATAAACTTAGGCGCCGTGGATCCCCAATTATCAGGAACACAGTAATTTTTTATTCTCTTTTTTTTCATCCACCTAAATCTGATTATGGCCATTATAGTTGTTTCTGCATTCTACTACTACTGCTGCTGCTGCTGCTGCTGCTGCTGCTACTACTACTACTACTACTACTACTACTACTACTACTACTACTACTACTACTACTACTACGACTACTACTACTACTACTACTACTACTACTACTACTACTACTACTACTACTACTACTACTACTACTACTACTACTACTACTACTACGACTACTACTACTACTACTACTACGACTACTACTACGACTACGACTACTACTACTCCTACAACGACTACTACTACTACCACTACTACAACAACCCCGACTACTAATACTACTACTACACCTACTACACCTCCTACTACTACGACAACTACTACAACTACTTCTACTACTACGGCTACTACGGCTACTACGACTACTACTACTACTACTACTACGACTACTACTACTACTACGACTACTACTACTACTACTACTACTACTACTACTACTACTACTACTACTACTACTACTACAACTACTTCTACTACTACGGCTACTACGGCTACTACGACTACTACTACTACTACTGCTGCTGCTGGTGCTGCTTCTGCTGCTACTACTACTACTACAACTACTTCTACTACTACGGCTACTACTGCTACTACTACTACTACTACTACTACTACTACTACTACTACTACTACTACTACTACTACTACTACTACTGCTGCTGCTGCTGGTGCTGCTTCTGCTGCTGCTGCTGCTGCTACTACTACTACTACACTACTCATTTGATATTGCTTTCACTAGACAAATAAGCTTATAATTGACACCTTTTTCTCTATGGATTTTTTTTTGTTTACATACGAAAGAACTGCGCCTTAAATAAAGCGCTTTGAAAAATAACATCTCGGCAAAAATATATAATTTTTTCTTTTACTTTGGTAAAGGAAAAAAGGGGCGTATGCAGCCGTCAAAATCAATACCGTTAGATTGACTATACTGTGAAGACCTTTTATTACACACGGTCCTAGATTAAAGACCATTGAGAGATTTTAGTATGCGTGGTTCTTTCGATAATTTTGCACCCTCTTTAAAATTACAGTTGTTCATGAAGAACTGTTTTCACTGGGCCAGGCTAAGCAGGATATTGACCTGGTTACCTTCTTCATTCACGGAAAGCTGAGGAGCAATGCGCATGCCTGAAGCATTCAGTCTTATGCTGCTGGCACGAGACAAAGGCGACGGTGGCGGCAGTCGATCGATCAATGTAGAACATACCCACCGTTACTGCTTATAATAACTACACTTTATAGCGTTATTCTTTTAAAATGTTGGTACAAGTCTGGTAGAATTAAAAAACAAACAACAGTGAACTACATTCTAATGTAAGTACTTCAAACAAAAGAACTCATTTAATGCTGACGCAAACTCTCCCACAAAATCATTCTGATATCAAATCCGTTATTCCAACAGACTATCTTTTTCCCCAAATTAAACTCATGCTTGTTCTGTGTTTCTTTCTTATTCTTTTGAATCTACAAGAAATGAAGATCTTCGACTTTCATCCTAAAAATATGAGCGCAAATCTAAGGCAAACTTTATATAAATGAGATGGCTTTTAGTTGCTCTGTTATTATTTAAAAAAAAAAAAAATATTGCTTTTTCTGAGGCTGATCTTGCTTCTAAATATGACTAATCATCTTAAATTCTCAGCCCGATCGGGATAAAACGTGACTTGTGTTTGTGGAAATAATGATTTCAGTGCTAGCACGTGCAGACTAATAGCAATATTGCTTTTTCTTTTATAGAAACATGCATATGACGGAGTTCAACATTTATGATAAATGTTTTCAGATTGTTTCATCTCCTGCTCAAAAAAAGAAAAAAAAAAGAGAACGGTGGATGGAAGATAATAACTTCTACTGGTTAAGATGAATAAAAAATAGTGTAATTCTTTATTTGCATTATCGGCAACTCAAATATTACTAACTCTCTTTACAAGCTACACAGATTCCCCCCCCCCCCCCCCCCTTCCTCTCTCTCTCTCTCACACACACACACTCTCTCTCTCTCTCACACACACACACATTCTCTCTCTCTATTCTCTTGTTTCGTCACTATCTCACTCTACACTCCCCAACTCCCCTGTCCCACCTTTTCTCCACAGATCAATTTCTTGAAATCAAAGAAAGAAAATGCGCGCAAGGTGTTGAAAAAATGATGCCAGAGGGCGGATAAGTTGAACCAAGAATAATTGCTGGTACTGGCGACCTTGGAAAGTTATCGAACTGTTACCAACCCGTCATATCAGCTAAAGAAAGATCTTGGAGCGTGGGACGGGCGCACTGAGAGGCGTGTTACCTTAACAGTGAGTTGCATATAACAAAGAAGGTCGACCTCTTGAGATAGTGCTGGAGCGGGAAGCTTCGTGCTGCAGACATCAGCAGAAATATCTCTTAACTGATCTACCCTTTGCTTGTGTTGCACTCTAATGATGATAAATAAAGGTTATAGAAATAAACAGTTTACAATCATGTCGGCTTGAAAACAGTCTTTTTCCGTTACTCTCTCTCTCTCAAAACATAGGCTTAGTCACCACAGTATTCTCTTATGACAGTCTCGCTTAAACCACAAAGCGTTTCCGCTTTGGCATAGCAGTGAGGCTGGTAGGGTGTAAGACAGTCTGGAAAAAAAAAGTAATTGAGAGTCAAAGACAATTTAATGCGATGTTAAGACAGAAAACTTGACCATTGCTGAAAGAACAAATAAGACAAAATAAGACAGGCGGATTGCGACATATATTTAGCAAAAGGCTGACAATATTATCTTTATCTTTATCATCATCAGCACTGTCGTGGTCGTCGTCATCATCATCATCATCATCATCATACAAAACAACAACGACAACAACAACAACAACAGCAGCAGCAACAGCAACATTAAATTCAACAACAATAACAACGTTGACATTATTCTAACAAATGAAAATCAATTTGCATGTGTTCTAGTCTGTTTCACTGCCTATTTTCCTCCCTTTCTTCCCATCTCTCTCTCTCTCTCTCTCTCTCTCTCTCTCTCTCTCTCTCTCTCTCTCTCTCTCTCTCTCTCTATAATCCCATCTCTCAGTTAACCCTGCTCCATCTAATTTTGCTGCCTATGGATAACCCTCTCTTTTACGCATCGTCTTTCTGATCCCCTCCTACCACTGCCCTTCTCTTGTGTTTCTCTTCGCTCGGAGGTTCCCCGCCTAGTTCCATCTTCCTCTCTATCACTCAATTTACTTTCTTCGATTGCTGGGCTGACAATTTGCGGTCTATTACGCCCTTTAGCTTTTCTCTCATTCTAGTCTTTGTCCCAGCCTCACATTGTCAATCTATAATGTTTATACATGAACTTATACTTTTTAGTATGGCCAGACCTGTTTCACTCGTGCCTCTGAATCCTTCCGCCCTCCCCACCCCGCTCTCTCTCTCTCTCTCTCTCTCTCTCTCTCTCTCTCTCTCTCTCTCTCTCTCTCTCTCTCTCTCTCTCTCTCTCTCTCTCTCTCTCTCTCTCTCATATGCACGCTCATAAATGCACATTTCATTAATGCAGCCGTATCATAATATTTTCAATTGAGCAAACTCACTTTCCCCCCCTCCCTCCCTCCCTCTCTCTCTCTCTCTCTCTCTCTCTCTCTCTCTCTCTCTCTCTCTCTCTCTCTCTCTCTCTCTCTCTCTCTCTCTCTGTCTCCCTCTCTTTCTCTTGGTTTGTCTTTCTTTCTCTTCCTCTTTTTTCGCCTCCCTAAGATTCTCGCTTAACCTCTATCTATATTCTTGAACTCCGTATGTGGTATTGATGAGCAAGTGCGAGGAAACGCCCATGGTTTTGTCTTTACGAGGATCGATTCGATCAATGTTTACCCCTTATTTCATACGACAGATCGGAATATAATTTCCCTTTGCCTCTGGCAACATTTAATAATCAGATCTCTTAACCAAGAGGTTGAAAAGGCCGGAGGGCAGAATGTTCATCTCTTTTATTTTTTTTTTTAGCATCACATGACAACCATTCATTTCCACAATTGCTTACTTAAAAAAATGTAATCAATTACCATTGACACAAAAACCGAATCAACACCTTTAAAAAAAACCCTAAAATAGCAGATTTTTTTTTTTCAAAAAATCGATTAATTATTGCTTTAGCTGTACTTAAGACAAAATTGCATAACTTTGCTAGAAACTGAAACAAAACAAAACAAAAACGAAAATCCAGCGTGTTTAAAAGAAATTAATTCGAAATGTGGATCGAAAGAATATTTTGGCAGCTTTCTTTTTCTACAATGTCTAAAATATATCTGGAATGTGCCGCAGAAAATACAGATCTATAGTGACTAAAAGAAATCCATTTTTCAAACTTATAATGGGCACTATTTGCAGATCACGCTTGCGGATTTGCTTTAAAAGTTTCTGAGGCCGAAATTCTAACTTTAAATGCTCTACCAAAAAATCATTATGGTGAAAACAATATCGGATAAAAAATAATATTAAAGCCTACAGGTCGCTTTATATTTATGGGATTTTCAACAAGCTCTTGTCGCAAAATGAGGGCATTCGTAAATTGTTCTGAAATTATTCCTAGCGCTACTTCTGAAGGAAAAGAACATTGCCTTTCATAAATGATTTTATAGGGATATACATAATATATATATATATATATACGTGATTAAATTCACGATTTAAAAAAAATATGTACACATTATAATTTGATAAGACTCTTACTAACATTTATATTCGAAACAGCGAAAAGAGAGTTGAAAAAAAAAAAAAAATACAAGCAAAAATAACCCAAATCACCGCTAACAATGAACATTTAAGAATTTCATACTACTTTAAACCGTAATTATGTTTGCGTAAGAGGACTCCGTGTAATTCAATCCAACAGAAAGAAAGTTGATTTTTTTTTTTAAATGCTTCAACATACTTAGAGAGGAAAAAAAAACGCTACAGTAACTTCTTTTGCAACAAAGACCGGATGGTGCACGAAATAAGCCATAGTAATAGGTGTAAATTATGAATCTTCAACATTCCCTCCCTTTTCACACACAAATAATCCAGACGATCTATTCCAACATATACGTTACATAAATAATTTTGGCACACAATGACACTTTCTATGATAAAGAATAGATTTATGAATTTAAAAAAAAAAAACATTGAAAGTCAAACATAGCACTACCATCAAAATAATTAATCACATGAATAGTTTTGAAAATTACAGGAGAAATGATAGCGAATTTCCAATCATTATGATCTTCGAAAAGAAGCAAATTCTAGATCCGATTTCCTTGCGTTCAAAGGTGACTTTTAAAATCCCAGTTTCTTTTCTCTTCTCTCTAAATCTACTACAAGCAACAGCCGATGTTTTACTTAACCTTTCTCCTTTATGTACATTGTCACCACACGGTTCAATAGCTGTGGCCACTTTATGGATACAACAAATTTATGTCTTTGTACGACATTGAGAATCATTTCACTTTAAGATTTGAGAGCCAAGCGAGCAATAAGAGCAGAATCAACTCGAAGTAGAGAAATTTAAAATTGCTCAGACAAGACAAACTTTCCTCATGTACACACTCAAATATTCCTCATTTAGTTGTGATTTTCAAGTCAATAAAAATTCGATTTTCCTCGAACTCAGACCGCTTGAACAGAGAAAAGCGGAGAAAATTGAACCCGAAAGGGTTGCAGCCAAAGGTTGCTTTAATTTATCCTCGAACATCGATTTTAGAAATATAATGATCAGGGAATCCCAATGCCAGCGGTATTTAGACATTTTCCAAGAGCATGGTGTCTTCTCGTGGTTTTGGGTTCATGCGCTGCAAACAACGACAAATGGAACAAGAAACTGCCACCTTCTAGTTTCCGATTACGAGTTGGAATCTCGAGTTCGATAGTTTTTTTTTTGTAATCGTACTTGAAGAATCTGCAGGTTGAACAGTTCTTCTCAGCATGTTTGTGACTAAACCTTTAGACAATGCTCTTTCAAAACTAAGGTCACACACTTGTAGCAAATGATCGATATCATGTTTTTAATGGTAGAATTAGAATAATTTTTCTTGAAGAACAAACTTGCTTGTTTCTCTTTTCTCCCCTGAATGTCCTTTTTTTTTAAATTTTAAAATTTTTATGTTTTTTTTTTCCTTTATATTCTTTTCTTTCACATCCTCTTTTTCTTTCTTAGTTTTTTCCCAGTCATTTCATTTCTCGTTTTTTTTTTTCAGGTTGAGAATGGAAGAGAAAAAAAAATGAAATGCTGTTGATTCACAACAATGTATCATTTGTCAAATTATCGTTAATTCTTACATTCTAAACAGGATCTCAACAATTCAACAATTATGAATCAAATCCATATTATTCTAAAGGTTAAATGCGTCCAAAGGTTTTCCTTTTTTTTTCAAAATTTTTTTTGGGGTGGGGTGGGGGTGAGGGTGGAAGAGGTGATCAATTAGGTATTGAACGTAACCAGTCTCCACTCATACAATCTGTGAAATATCATAACTTTCCTTTTCTCATCATTTATCTCTTCTTAAAACTATTTTGAACCGATGACGTAATGTTCTAAATATATTGGGAAATTAAATTTTCAAACCTCCTTACCGGCCTTTGCTAAGGCATAAAATCACTTTAATTGAACAATTTATTCCGCAGGTTTAAAACAATCAGAGCTTGTTTCATAGAATGTGCTGTTGTGTTGAACGTGCATTTTTTATTATTTTTTTTATTCCGCATATTCTATAGTTCAAATACATCTTATTGTGTTTTACCTTCATTAATAACTAAAAGGAATCAAAAGAGCAAGAAAGTCTTATCTGACAATTGACTGTGGTAAGCAGACAATAATCAAAGGATCACATCTTATAGAAAGGTTTCGCTTGCTCAATGTTAACATTCCGTACAAGATAAAGCAAACTTAAATTCTTGCATAAATATATAAAATATGTATTCGAGTATAACCTTGGTACCGCCCACCGCAAATTCTGCCACACAAAGATCGATCTTACCCTACTCCTCCATTTTTTTTATTATTTAAGTTTGGGTTTCAGATGAACCGTGCATGTATCGGTATTTCTGTTGCTGGCGCGGGGGTTCATCTCACCCTCTCATCGGCAGCAACAAAATGCTTTCATGAGCTGTCATTGCTGTCATGTGGGGTTTGGAAAATTAAAGTCTTGATTTGCTATGTATTACTTAAATAAAATATCTGGGAGTCATTAGCCAAAACACTAAGTGTGTCAGTAACTTTTGCCAAGTTTTTCCTGGAAAATGTAACCTCAGTTTATTCGATAGATAGAAGTTAATATTTCTTTTTGTATGAATCTCAATATATTCCTGCCAGCCAAGGAAATGCATCTCTTAAGCGGATAGAAAACTGAGAGGTAAGTTTTTATAACTTATTTATTATCATCATCATCATTATTATTATTATTATTATTATTATTATTATTATTATTATTATTATTATTATTATTATTATTATTATTATTATTATTATTATTATTATTATTATTATTATTATTATTATTATTATTATTATTATTATTATTATTATTATTATTATTATTATTATTATTATTATTATTATTATTATTATTATTATTATTATTATTATTATCATTATCATTATTATTATTATCATTATCATTATTATTATTATTATTATTATTATTATTATTATTATTATTATTATTATTATTATTATTATTATTATCATTATTATTATTATTATTATTATTATTATTATTATTATTATTATTATTATTATTATTATTATTATTATTATTATTATTATTATTATTATTATCATTATTATTATTATTATTATTATTATTATTATTATTATTATTATTATTATTATTATTATTATTATTATTATTATTATTTTAATTATCATCATCATCATCATAATCATTTTCACAATCTTGTCAGCACATGATCTAACATGAATTCTATAAACTGTATTAAAAAACAAATGAAGGAGACAATTCATTTTGGAGGTGTATCTGATCAACGCCGACAGAGATTGCAACTACTATATATATATATATATATATATATATATATATATATATATATATATATATATATATATATATAGTCTATAAAGATGCAACGTAAACACTGTCAGGAATGATAACCTGAACTTTGAATCCTTAAGAAACGGCCATTAGTCTGACCCAGTTTTAATGAAGACCAACAGGACAGAACATTCTGTTTATGCTGTGAAGAAGACCTGGTGCTCTCACAACATGTAGCTAAAATGAGTTTTTTTTCTAAATTATATAAATATTTTTTTTTTCCTTTTCTTTTTTTTTTTTTTACCTCAGACATGAAAATCTAATGAGGAAGCCAAAGGGGATCTTTTACTTTAATACGGAAACCAATTGAATGCAGTAAAACAGATTGGCAAATTAATTAACTTCACTTTTTCGAGTTCCTATGAGGTCTGAAAAATATATTTTCACGTAGAAAAGGTTGAAACCAATGCAACAGTTAGCATGTCTCGCACTGTTCTTAACAAAGAAGAAATTGATAACGATTTAATTGAAAAGGTAGGACATGTCAATGGTGAATTATAGAAAATGAAATTCAGGGTTAATTTCGAATCCCATCTAGAGCATAGGTTTTGTCTTTTCTTAGTCCAGTAGTGTGGCAATGATTGAATTGAAGGACTTATAGTGTGAAAGCAAGCAATTGTTTCCTAGTAAAACAACAACTGCCTGACCTCTAGTAGCAAGCAATTGTTTCCTAGTAAACAACAACTGCCTGACCTCTAGTAGCAAGCAATTGTTTCCTAGTATAACAGCAACTGCCTGACCTCTAGTAGTAAGCAACTGTCTCCTAGTATAACAGCAACTGCCTAACCTCTAGTAGCAAGCAACTGTCTCCTAGTATAACAGCAACTGCCTGACCTCTAGTAGCAAGCAATTGTTTCCTAGTATAACAGCAACTGCCTGACCTCTAGTAGCAAGCAACTGTTTCCTAGTATAACAGTAACTGCCTGACCTCTAGTAGCAAGCAACTGTCTCCTAGTATAACAGCAACTGCCTGACCTTTAGTAGCAAGCAACTGTCTCCTAGTATAACAGTAACTGCCTGACCTCTAGTAGCAAGCAATTGTGTCTTAGTGTAACAGCAACTGCCTAACCTCAAGTAGCAAGCAACTGTGTCTTAGTGTAACAGCAACTGCCTAACCTCTAGTAGCAAGCAACTGTATCCTAGTATAACAGCCACTGCCTGACCTCTAGTGCAGCGACGATTGTCTTATCTCTTGTAAACAACGATAATTTATGTCTTGTGCAGCAACAACTGTCTTATCTCTTGTACAGCAGCGATAATTTATCTTTTGCACAACAAAGATAATTTATCTTTTGTACAGCAGCGATAATTTATCTTTTGTACCGCAACGATTGTCTTATCACAAGAGTGGCAACAAATATCTCATCAGTAGAGTGGCAACGTCTGTCTCATCTCTAGAGAAAGGACGAATGTCTCATACATAGTGCAGCAACGATCGTCTTAGCCTTAAAATAGCAACGATTGTCTTATCTTTAGAGTAGCAAAGATAATCTTATCGCTAGTACAGCAAAGATTGTCTTATCTCTAGAGTAGCAACGAGTGTCTTATCCTTAGAGCAGCAACGAGTGTCTTATCCTTAGTACAACAACGATTATCTTCCTTCTAATGCGGCAATGATTGTCTTATCTCTGGTACAGCAACGATTGTTTTATCCCTAGTGCAGCAATAATTGTCTTATCTCTGGTACAGCAATGATTGTCTTATCTCTGGTACAGCAGCGATTGTCTTATCCCTAGTGCAGCAACGAGTGTCTTACCCTTAGTGCAGCAAAGATTGTCTTATCTCTGGTACAGCAACGATTGTTTTATCCCTAGTGCAGCAATAATTGTCTTATCTCTAGTACAGCAACGATTGTCTTATCTCTGGTACAGCAACGATTGTTTTATCCCTAGTGCAGCAATAATTGTCTTATCTCTGGTACAGCAACGATTGTCTTATCTCTGGTACAGCAACGATTGTTTTATCCCTAGTGCAGCAATAATTGTCTTATCTCTGGTACAGCAACGATTGTCTTATCTCTGGTACAGCAATGATTGTCTTATCTCTGGTACAGCAATGATTGTCTTATCTATGGTACAGCAGCGTTGTCTTATCCCTAGTGCAGCAAGGATTGTCTTATCTCTGATACAGCAACGATTGTCTTATCTCTAGTTCAGCAATGATTGTCTTATCCCTAGTGCAGCACAAATTGCCTGAATTATAGTGGAAAGATCGTCTGACCTCTCGGGTAGCAAAGTGTCAAAGTAGTAAGTGTAGAACCATGTATGATCTCTCTTGAAGCAACAACAAGCTAACCTTGGATGTTACAAAAGCTGTCTCACATCTAATGTGACAACTATGTCTGAGCCCTGGCAACAACTAACTGACATCTAATGTGACAACTATGTCTGAGCCCTGGCAACAACTAACTGACATCTAATGTGAAGGCGACTGACTGATCTCGTCTGTGGTAAAATCTGATTCATCTTTAGTTGAGGGTTGCCTGTCAGATAATATGGCAAAAATTGCACGGCATCTAATGTGGCAATAACTGATGATTTCTAATGTTGCAAAGATTTATGGCTTCTAATGTGGCGATAGTAGTAACTGTCTGAGTTTTGAGGCAAAACTAGATTTCTAATACAAAAATACCGACTGATTTTGTTTTGGTAAAACTGAGTGCCATCGACATCTGATGTAGCAATAACTGATTCATATCCAGAGTACACTTAGCGTCGAACGCTTGAATTTTTATGCAGCAAAGTTTGACTAAACAACGAAGTGGCAGCAATTATTGAGAAACCAATAATGGTAAACGGCTAGTGCGGTAATTAATGTCTTCACATTTTTAAAATATTGCTGAAATGTTTCTAGCAAAGTGGCTCTTGGATTCACATAGAATGTAAAATTGACACAACAAGGTTACTAAAAAGTGCTATGTTATTTTTTGTTTGCCAAGTCCATATGATAAGCTGGTTCTTGGTATTGCTTGAATATAAACAGGGACTTGACTTGCATTTAGAATAGTAGGTTAAATTTTGTGAAATCCCCAACAATTCAAAGATTCTTTAAACCATCGTTACTATAAAAGAAAATATAAATAAGTTGCTCTGAATTCATGTAATTCACTATATCTTAGGCACTCAATTGTTTTGTGCGTGCATATCCTTATAGTATTTCTGGAGAATTTTCGATAGACTGGGAAATCACAGAATTAACTGCGTTCCTGTATAAGTTCATTTATAAGAAAGGTAGTTCATTTAAATCTCAGTGATTTTCTTCCCTTTCTTAGGATGGACTATTGTCTGCCTCATGCTGTGCTCGCCTTACTACAGGAAGAAGATTCACCACAAACCCCCAAATCCTACTTTGTCCGCTCCGGGACTCATTCCACAAAGATTACTCTGGTCTACACGCGACGAAAGCGCCGAGAAAAGTCAATCAACCCATCGCCGTTGACTTGCTTCTCGTCTTTCTCTTCTCCTTCCTCACTCTCAACCCAAACAACTAAAACTGTATATGGGAAGGCGTCAGCCATAGAAGCTTCTTCTGATTTCCTCCAGCTGCAAAGCAGCTCCACGGTAAACAAACTTCAACATCTTCAAAGAAGTATCAGTGTCACAGAAGGTTGTCAAGCGTCCGTCAATCAGTTACAGTCGCGCATGCACCCCAAGGACAAAAGATCTTCCATTTGTCCCTCACTCGGTGGGAAGATTGGTCGGTCATCTTTCCTAGCTTCACGCTCTCAACATGGCAGCACCGGGACAGGGAACGGTATGACCTCATCGAGCAGCACTGATGACTACTCTAGTGTAGGCAATCACCGTCGACGGCAGCAACCTCAAGACATCGCTAGAAATAATATGGGGACTATCAACAAACACCATAATGATCGAAAACGAAATTTAAATGACGGGCAGCAATCAAATGCAAAGGATGGCATAGAAGTAAACGAAACTGAGGGGCGTGTTCTAACAGGACCAGATTTGAACAACTCAGAATCTTCAAATTGCCATCGAAAAACTCCTCCACCTGATCACGATTCTTTCCTCACAAACAGTTTAGGAAGTGCAAGGAGAGCTAGGAGTGACAGTCACAACTCCAGAAGAACGTGTGTGTCCACACCTGGCCGCGGTTACGGGGACTCGGCTAGGGTACGGGGAGCCGAAGACCCCAGAACTCGAGGGTTTTCGCGAGCAGTCGCCAACACTGATCCCCGGAGAAACAGCGTCAGCCCGAGAACTTGTGAAAACTTCCGCTCTTTCGATCACAGCATTGATGAACTTCACGATCACCATGAGCATTTAACTATTTCGCACAACTCTACCCCCAGGAGCGACCGCTCTTCACATGATCATCCGAACCATAGCCGACAGCAGCAAGAAGACAACCACTTTAGGTTGAATCCGTGTCATCGCTCAGGAAATACCTCTCCAAGACATGCTATTCGAAACAACTATGCAGCATTACAGCAAGCTGAAGGCGACTACAGGTGCCCGTGGCTTCCCCGCTCTCCAAAATCCAACTTCAACAAAGATCAACGAGTCTCTCCAGGAGTCACACCCGCCAACACAGACTCATCTGAGGCTGATAACAAGTGTGAGACTAATCGTATGGAATCCACCCGCTCTCCGCGTCCACCAACTCCAGGCGGTAATAACTGCACACTCCACCACAACGACAATCTGTATGGTCCCAGTCCGGTCCCTTTCTTTAGCCCGAACCGTCGCCCCAGTCCTGCGCCCTACCATAGCCCCTCTCGACAGTCGACTGTGGAATATGATGACAACGAAGCTCACTTGAACAGCAACTTCTCGGCACCCCCAACTCCTTGCCTGTATGGCTGTGTCACTAATGAGGACCCAGTGGAAAACTTCAACTCGAATGTTAAACTCCGTCTGGGAGCTCACATTGATCAACTAAATAACAAGGTATCAAAGGCATCCACCCCTAAGCCTCGACGGCCGAATGATGCCCCAACTCCAACACCTCCATCTATCGGACTCCGCCCGCCATCTTCTGTACACCACGCCACTGAAGTAGGTCGGAGCCCAGCGGAATTGCGATGTAGCACTCATTCCTGGAGATCTTCGAAATAAAATCAGAACTGATACAAAGGCAGCTTTCTACAAGTTCTAATCACATGTCCTATAAAAAAAATTCGGGAAAAAATTGACAAGGCAGCTGTTTTTATTATGAACCTTTCTCCAAAAATTAAATTATAAATTCTGAATTTTATATGGCCTCCAGTCCAAGCCACTATAAAGGCTTTAAAAATAAAATACAACAAATAAAATGAGACCAACCTGCAACGAAACATCAGCTAGCGATGGCCAAACGATTTTGCAGTGATATTATTTTTTTCAAAAGCCTTTCTGTGGTTCTCTCTGTTGATAAAGCAAAATTATGTCCTTATCATATTTGATACACATGAGGCAAAATGCGTCCTCGAGACCAAGTGGAAAAAAGGGTTTCGGCTGATCAAAAAGAATTAAAACATTTTTTCATCGTACTCATGGAAGCGTTTACTTATGCTGTGACACGCTTTTCTCAAGTTTTAATGTAAAACTTGATATTCGAGATAAATAAATTAGATCTTGTATCCAGCTCAAAACGTATGGTGACCTGGCGAGAGCTTAGGAAGTCCTTCCTCAGCAGCTGTTCCTGTAGAAACCGTCAACGACCACATTTAATGGCATCACAAGAAGCTGCCCTATGCCACCCAATTATAGTCTAAATGAAGACCTAACACACAAAGACTAAACTGGAGACATGAAGTAAAGAACAAAGAACACGAATCAAACTAATATTCTCTCCAGTCTTTCTTTCATTATTGCAGTGCATTATTATTGGCTTATTTATTATTTTCAAAATATCAGTGTCAATTCTGTTAGCAAATTATAATAATATTGTGCCTCCAAAATTCGCCAAGATCAACGTTATAAAATCTCATTCCCTCAGAAATCAATTATTTTAATATCTGATTTCATGTGGGGCGACTCTTGGTCCACAGTGTCATGAAGGTAATCGTCTATCTTGAACTCTGGGCATTTCATTTCAGTTCTTTCAAGACAAAATAGAAATATTGGTATGCAAAGTAACTCTTAAGGTTCTCTTTGTATCCATCTCTGTGAAATAGGAAGTCTATGTTTTCAGTTTTAGTAATATCTTTCATGACAGATATCCGTTTGCTTTTTTTTTCTTTCGCAAACTACAATTTTAGCAAAATAATGTTGTAGTGTGTGCATACATTCCCCTCGGTTTTTTTTTTTTTTTTTTTAATTTCGAACGATTTTGTTGTTGCTTTTGTAGAAAAATGGTTAAATTGATACTGTGAATCATTATCTAAACATGATAAAAATTTTTTTTTACAAGTAATCTACCTCATCAAATCCTCATTTAATGATTATTACAATATTTCATTATAAAGTAATGCATCTTACATAAACATCATTTTATAATATTACCACATTAGTAATTGAATTGTTCTTTACCTCATCAGAAGTGTTTTATCCACGTCTATTTGAGATTTAGAAATAAAACATAGCATACACATTCAATTTTTTTTTTAAAAGCTCCCTAATTACTTTTTCGTCATCACATGAAAACTGTCGAGAATTAACGCAAATTGAATGGACCAGAACAATTTTAAGTTTTGTAATTTAGCAAAACATTGCGTAGCAGGTGTATCTATGAAAACTAAACAGACAACATTGTTCCTTACATAATATATATATATATATATATAGTTTGAAGATAAGTTGGAATAATTGATAAGAATGCTCATCTATGGGAGTTTTTCATAGATATAGTAGATCTTAGCCTAAATTCTCTTCACACGACACTGGTGTTTCAAGCGGAGGACAAGCGTGTGGCTCAGCTCAGAGCCCAGTTTTATATTGAAATATTATTTGGTTGGGAGATTTTTTTCTTGAAGCATCTTTCATTTCGCCATGGACTGAAGGGTGAACTTTTTTATCAAGAATAGTACTGAGCATCTGAATAAGGCTTGCCTTTAACATTATGTACACTTTCCATTTGAAATGTCAGAGAAGGGAAAAACGTTTGATCCAGTACACTTTGTTCAAACTCTTCCCAAACTGAAAGCAAAACGTTAGAATTCGCCCTGAACTGATCATCATCATATCCAGCACAATGCACTCCCGCACAAAAGTTACAAAACTCAAAGTTTGGCTTATCTACACTACATTGCCACATCTTTCAGATAGTCCAGATCTTGCCCATTCAGATTTTTCTTTTCTCCAAAGCTTAAAAAATATCTGTATGGTGGAAACATGTGGGTGCCTTTGTACTAGCGTGGTCTTAACAACAGTCAGACATTTCCGCTAATGTCATACCAAAGTAGACAACTAGTATATCAATGGCGGCTGTGTGTGTGTATGAATGTCTGTGGCGATCATGTTGAGAAATAAAATATGCAATATTAAGCTCGGATCCAGAGCTCCTGTTTTATGAATTTTTCAAGAAAGGCTGATGAAGATGCTAAAAAAAAAAGCATTATTTTTCAGCCCACTCGTACTTATGAATTTTGTAAGTTTTGCACAATGTATGAAGTCATTTTTTCAGATAACAATCTGTCTGACCTGACTTTCTCAGACTTGTTCAAAGAATCTTACACAAATATACATGTGTATGTCATTATAAATTATGTGTGTATAGATTTTACGGACATTGAACTCTAAATTCATATATGCAATTATTATAAATATTAAGTGGCAGCCTTGAACTACCTGTTTGTACATATTGTGAATCAGGTCCTGAAAAGCATTATCTTGTGCACAGCTGTATCTACCTGAAGCTCAAGGCTCAATTTACAGCACTTCATTTATGGGACAAAAATTAGAAACATGCAAGTGAAGTTTGAATCATTAGAAACTCCAACAACAGGGTAATTTACCATTAAGAATAATTTTAAGTAGGGTCTATCATCTTGGCAATTCACAAAGTTTCACAATTGAAGAGTTGAAAGCCCTGTGGTATTCTACTCCTCTCTACTTGTAACTTGAGCAGTTTTTTAAAGATCAATTTTACTCTTAAATTCAGAGAACTAAAGCCACTATGCTTCTAGATATCAATCGCTAGCTATTCTCACTAAACTGCCTTTCTGTATATCTATAGTAGTTGTTGTAACACCAATCGAATGTAGTCATATAAACAGCATTATTCAGGTTCTATAGGGGTACCAATTTAAAGACAAATAAAAGCATATAAATAAACTTTAAGAGCATATTTGTTGTTGCTTAGCCCTTCTCAGCTTCACTTTCTTTCTATGTATCAATAAAGCTAAAAGAATGATCAATGCAAATTCAAATTAGTTGGTGGACCAATATGGTAAAATGTAAATTTTGTCTCAATTATAAGTTTGAATAAAAAAATACGCATGAAAAGAAATATGATCACACAAAAAATAAACTTGCATGCTAGGCTGGAAGCATGAGGCCCGCATTGCTTGGTATGGCTGTGCCAGTCATCTCGCGTTAGGATGGTCTACTTCCGTTTCCAATAGCAGACACGGATTGACCCCTCAAGCCAGCAAGATGTGTGCCATATGTGATGGCCTGGGGCTGCGTGAGTATTACAGCCCTGTCATAAAATTTGGGTTATGTCAGCTTAGGTGCCAGCTTGGACATTCTCAGATATGAAAAAAAGCATATTTTTTTCTTCTTGAGTCAAAGATTTCTTTCTGTATTGATCGTAAAATTGTGCTAAGCCTAATCTTACTCATCTTGTTTAAGTGTCACCATATCAAATTGTATTACCATATGCGTAAAAAATTGATAAACATCCCACCATTACAATGTGGATGACAAGCCTTCACTAAGAGTACTTAAGTCCACCATTAAGATTGACCCTCATCAGGGCATGTGACCTGCAACTTCATGTGCACTCTAAGATTTAAATTATGATTTTTTGATAATATATTTGAAGATTGGATTCATTTTTTAAAAAAAAAAAGCCTTATAATTAGACAAGGGTAAAACATATAAGAGTTATCTCATGTCTTGTTTAAGTTATTTTATTAAAAGATGGCCATATGAATATTGATTATAAACTCTCCTGAAATTTGCATAACAAGAGAATAATAAACTGAGCTATAACTAATCAACAAGAATAAACAAGTTTAAAAAATTGCAAAATCAAAATTATTGTTTTCCTCAACTTTAATATAAACATATTTTGATATAAAGAGTAAGTAATACAGCAAAACAAAGTAAAATAAACAATTTTCTATTCAAAGTGAGGGTACTAAAAGAAAACTTCTCACAGATTTTGACTTAACAAATGAACAAGATAACCAGAATCAGACCTGTTTTAAACAAGGTATTTTTTTCTTTTAAAAAAATCTCGAGCCTCTAAGTTTTTTTTTAAATGAGTTTTGCAGTCAAATTTTCCACAAGAAAAAGCTAACTACCCAGTGCTGGCTACTAGACATGGTGAGACTGCCTTGGTGTTAGAGTTGAAGTAAGCAAGTAAAAAATGCACTCCATTTCCCCACTTTCTTCTATCATAAAGCTATTTGCGCAGCATTAGTTAAGATGCAAAATATATCATTTTGAAGCAACAATGCATATTAAATAGCTTAACATTTTCTATTACCATCTAACATGTTAATAAAAATATTTAAGTTATAAATTAACCAATGTTCCTTAAAAGAAATTCTTTCCAAAGTTCCAAAAAGTTTAAATTTGAAATGAAAATATAAAAAGATTGTATGTTAATCAAATTCACATGTGTATTTCAATAAAAGCAATAATACTCCCCAAAAATAATACCATAATACAGCCCTGATGTAATAACAAAAGAATTTATAATATGATAGAAAAAAAATCTCACAGAACAAATAAAAATGATGAGAAAAATTCAAATCTTTGCTTTCTTTACGTTGAGATATAGAAGCTATACTGCCTATTTTTCTTCATTTAAACTGTTGGAAAGAAACTAAGCAGACAATAAATGTTGCAATAGTGAGAAAGGTTTAGCAGACATTGTAGTGTTGCAAAAGAACGAATCTCTTATGCCTGCACTAGACAGGTAAATGATTGCTTTTTTTTCTCTCAAAATAAAACCTTTTCTTGAATTTTCTCACCCCTTCATGAATGTTATCACATATAACATATTTCAAAAGCACTAATGCTTGACCAAAAGTATTTATTTTCTATATTGCAGTGAGTATATTAAATAAATAACAATCTTTAAACACAGGTGCAGAATAAGATACAGTGTAAACAACAAAAATAAATTGTTACAAAAAATTGTGAGACTATAGAGTCTCTAAATAGATAAAGTTAAAAATATTATTTTAATTTTCCAACTATCAATCTTATTAATCACAGACCTGCTACAAAAAGCTCACATTAAGCTGGTGTAAACTTAAAAAAATATGTACCACGCGTGTGCAAATACTTCACAGCTTCTTTTCTAGTGGTCTCATTGTTGAGTGAAGGGTGGACAATATATTACCATTATGCACATATAGACCTGCTTTCTCATTTTTCTCCATTTTCCTAACTTAGGGCTTCTCATATAATGCTGATGTTTCATGTCTTGAAAGATCAAAAGTTCGTTGATCATTTATAAAAATTTGTGAGCCTAATTCTTTGTAAATTAAAAATGGAGACAAGAGAACCACAATAAGAGAGAAAACAGTCTCAGTAATATTATGAATACTTATCAAAAAAAAACAAAAACAAACCTTTGGTCTTGACATTTAGTTAGACATGGTTCAAAACTACTTATTTTAAGTTAAAGAGTTAATTGAACTTACACAATCTTTGAAACGAATCCATGGCAGTTCAAGTATGAATCACTTATACTTAAGATCTATTCAATGCAGGTATCTAACTTTTAAAACCATTTTCTTTTAAATATTAGCATTAGAATCTAAGGAGCAACTCTCCCAACTTGTGCCGGATTTAGCTGACTACCTAACATTTGTATATGCATTTTTTTAATGTTTGGTTTCAGGTTTTTTAGAGAGGTTACAAAACAAACAAAAAATTAATGGCTTGAAAAATACTAAAGCTACAATACATAAGTGAAAAATTTTTAGATTTTTTTTGTACATTGGACATTTGCAAAAAAAGCTGTTCCCAAAAGCTATGACAATTGCTGAATGAACAAATCACAAGAAAAAAATTCAATCACTTAAATCTGAAACATACTTTTGTGAAGTTTTTGTCACCCACAAAGTTATGCTTCTTATAAATTTTGCAACATTTTCTTAAAAACTTCACGGAGGCTACTGAAATCTAAAAGACCTTTATCATCTTGCCAGAGTATTGTGAGTTAAAGCTCTTTGACAAACTTTAACACTGCACAGAGTTGTACTGACAAAACTTAAGATCCACACATACATTTTTTCCACACAAATTTTTGTCATCAAAGCTAATTTTTTAAAGATAATATAACAAAGCTTATAGATGCATCTTAAAATTACAATTTGAAAGGCAAACCTGTTTCAGGAGAACATGGAACACAATATATTTTACAGAGCTTAAAAAAGATGACAAAACTCAACATTCCAAATCATATAAACATACATGTCAAAAGTCTACAAATAATTTTGACTGTCTGCAAACTAGGTAGCTGCAGATTAAAAACAGTACAATAAGGCAAAAAAGAAAAAAAGAAAACAAACAATAAAATAATATATATATATATATATAAAAAACTATTATATTACTAAACAATGGATATTTTCTATTTTATCATCTTAATACAACAGCTGACAATTTTTTTCAACAAATTTGCTTCATTTGACTTGAAATATTTGTGCTGCCATTCAAAATAAATATTGAATGAGATTCTTTGAGGCCAGTTGAGGAGAGACAACTCACAAGCCTCTAACAAGGCTCACCTATTTCTTCACCGGAGACTTTTTATTTACATATCGGACATTTAATTCCCCTAAGACTATCTGCTACAAATGGTCTAGACTTTTTAAGCAAAACTTGGATGGATGACAGCCCAAATTCTTCTTACAAAAATGGCATAAAAAAAAATGTTCCAAATTTGACATTTGCTACATGAACTTCAAGAAAAAGAGAAACAGCATACAATTGTATAATAGATTTAAACCTTAAAGCTTCCATCACTTAACAAAAGATAAATGTTTGTTCCCAAATTTTTTTAACAAATCTACTACATCAAATATTTAAAAAGAACAGTAGACAAAAAAAAATTACAGATTGAAATGTAAAAGATGGGAATGTTGACTTCTGTAAGATAAACTCAACTGATTAAAGTTTATAAAAGGCTGAGTTGAAAAAGTCGTGGGTGTTTTTTTCTTACTTCATATTGTCTATTCACTGTTATAGCCCTACACTGTATTTCAATTCAGAAAATATATGAATTCAGCCAGAGTTTTGGCAAGGACTTACATCTTCTTTATTTTCACTCCTAATCTATATCAAAACTGCAACTAAATCCAGATTTCAAGGGCAATGTTCCCTTACAATCAACAATGATTCAAAGTCAAATGAGCATTTATTAACATTCATAACCACTCTATCCCCTTGGTTCTATGACAATACCACATATTCTTGAGATGTGATGCATTTTAAAGACCCATTCTTTCCGCAGGAATTAAAGTTCAAAGAAATGGCTTCCTCAGCAAGAATATTTGTTTCATTTCAACAGCTCAACAAAACTGATCCCTTACTGCCAAAAACTACTGTTGTTTTGCACCTAGTTTATATGATATCAGCAAGTCATATTCAAAGAAGATTGCATTATTCTGACTGTTATATAAACTGCATGAACTTATCACCTTTCAAAATCTTAGCACTTTTATTTTCATCTAACCTTTATGCTCACATAAAAAAAAATTGAAAAATGGAGAGATAGCAGTAATTACAGAAATGGAATAATATTATTCAATGGAATTAAAATACTTTCAGTATTTCTTGGATATTTTTTTTCATTTTCGGTACTTATGCATTAGGCGAAAAAAAAAAAAAAAAAAAAAAAAGAAAACGACCCAAAAATACATTTTGCTTTCTTAAAGCATGACTCGTAATGCTTGATCAAACATTTTGCTCCATGTCATGTTATAAAATTTGCTTCAAACTTATTTATGCAGATTTTCCCCGAATTGACCATTACTCTATATTTTCCTTACAAAGGCAAATACCAAAAGACAACCACAACAAACTTCTGTTTTCTTCCAAATCCTTTAATCATCCAGGTTATCCACTGCAGGCTGAATCAGAGTGAATGGCAAGTCAGACTCATGTCTAAAACAACCGAAAATGTATTTTCCTGGGCCATATGGTGTGCGACCAATCAAAAAGTTGGCAAAAATTTGTTCAAAACTTTGATGATCCAATTGATATACACCATTCTGAAAAAGAAGAAACAAAGAAGAATAAATGATGATGATAAGATTGAAAAAAATTAATCAGATACAGAAAAGATGGATGTAAGTTAATTGCCGTTTCCGTTATTCCACAGAGTGTGTTTTTATGAAAGTCACCAGTCCTTGCCTCAACCATTGGCTTTGTTTTTTTTGATCGTATGGAAATTATTACCAAAACAAAAGGCAATTTTTTTTCTTTATAAAATTTGTGTCCAACTCAAAAGTATGAATATATGATAGTACAAAGACTTACATCTTATTGAGGTCAACACAATAGAAATAAGCTTGTGCTGAATTTTTGTTGCTTAAATTATAATGATTCATCAGATGAAAATTTGGATTTGTAAAAAACAGCTTTTAAAAGTTAATAAAGTTTTCTTAGATCAAGCAGAATCTTATTATATTTCTTCACACTTTTGCCATTTTAAAGACCAAAAAACAAAAACAAAACACAAGCAATACATCTAAACTGAGTGCCAGACAACTATATCAAAGTATAGATGCTTATAGTTGAAAAAAAACCAGAAAATTATGCCATAATGGTCTTCAACACTTGCACAAGAGGTCTGCTTTTACATCATTAAAGTTAAAAAAAAACCAGACAAGATCTAATTCACATTAGTACAAAAAGCACAAAATAGATCTATTATGAAGGGAAGATAACTTAAAAGATAAAAAGCAGAAAAATCAATCAGCAAATTTAGCTGGTTTTGCATTTTGTAGGATCCGCTCCATCGTGTATAGATTTTTTTCTTCATTCTATATTCAGTCTTTACAGATATTTAAGTTTTTTTTGTTTTCTCATGGTGTTTGATGGTTTTAAGGGCTATACATACAGTTAAAGAAAACAGTTAGATCAAGGTGCACTCTGCCTTCCAGCATATTTACATTTTAATCAGTTAAATTTGATATGCACGCTTTGACACAATCAGTATAAGCAAAAAATGCAAATGAGAGATTACCTTACAATGAAAGTAAAGGCATGGAAAGGGTCACAATTAAACTAGACAACTTAACAAGCCACAAAGCTATTATAGAAAAATGTTTGTTGATTTTTTTATCTGCTATTAATACAATCCAACCTAATCTACCAGTGAAGAAGTTTACTATGCAAATGCTCACAAGCACAATATTTTGTGTTTTTTTTTAATTAAGAAAGAGCAGATTCCACATTATCTTTGCCGATGATAAAACATGAAATAAATTGTTAAGACTGCCGTTCCCCAAGTTTGTTTTTGTTCATAAATATTATTCAAACTTTGCTCAAATGATTGTCAGAGTCAAAGTCACACATCAGTATGCAATCTTCTGTTGTTATACGCTTTAGATAAATTCCTCATATTATAGATAAAAGACAACTAGCCTATACTTAACTTATATGTATGTATTATTTTTTCATATATACACTTGAATTTTTATTGTATTTATGTCTTTTCTATGTTAATTGGTATGTCAATTTTGAAATTCTCCAAGAGGGATAAACAAAGTTTATCTTATCTTATAACAAAACACCATATAGGTCTGAGATTATATGGTATGACACCAATTATCTTCAGTTTCACATGAAAAAGACCGAAATTTCTCTCTTTACAAAAATGAATATACCACTAAGCAACTTTCAAACGACAAACGCCTTGGAGTAACAATAGATGAGAAATGTTTTAAGAGGGAATACTAAACTTTATGTGTATTTTCCTAAAAAGGGAACAGTTCTAGAGGTCCATCTTTGAAATAGGATAGAATTATCAAAGCAGTAAACAAATGATACGTCATGTCCTTTTTGTTAATGAACTTTACTGTTCCTACAATGCGGAGTACAGAAAACTCGAGCCTCGAATTAACAAAAAAACAAGTATCCAGTATATGCTCCAATAAAGACATCCTAACATAAACTGTGCCGCAGCAACTACAACTAACTAAGCAACTATTTGATGAAAAAGAATGAGCAATTATTTCATTAATTTCTTCCAACTGCTGCAAAAATATTTAATGACAAAAGATTGTAAGAAAAAAATATTTTTGCAAATTCTGATACAAGCATATTTACTAACTTGATGACGTTATTATAGATACATTATGTCTCCCTTCTGTTCTGTCATAATAGCAGACATTCTATCAGTCTCCTTGCTCTTATGTAACTATTGCCAGTCTTGCAACCATAACTTATATCCTACATTGGGATAAAAAACTTCCAAGATGGTGCTATATCCTGAACATGTTTGACGTGTTAAATCTCTACACATTTTTTAGCCTTAAAAGACCTTTATACATAGGACTTATCAGGTAAATGAAATATCAGAGACAGTTTTAAGATAACCATACTGCTTACATCTGTCATCTGATTAAATGCAGTAGTAGACCACTGCTTGAGAAACTCTGGAGATTCATTAGGCACCACCAGCTTGTGATAATAGGTTGTCAGTTCCTCACGGCTGATTTTTTCATCACCTGGAACAAAGATAAAGTGGGCAATAATTTTTAAATCTTTTTTGACAAGAGATTCACCAGTCTTTGAAAGAATATAATCATTTTTCTCTTACTGCATGATTCCTAAATGTTAATGGATCCCTTTAGTTGAATAATTCATCATAAATTTCTTTTTTTTTACTAATACATAATACAAGTCTATCACCATACATTAAAAAAATGCTCAACTGCCTGCTTAAGCCCATTCTCGCTCCCCATCCCTTCTCCTACTCCTCCAGGATGAATAAAATGCACAAAAGAAGAATGAAAGAAAATGGTTTTTGTTGCTACTAATGCCAGCTTAACATTTGACAGATGCTATCTTATTTTGACATGTGCTTTTTTTTTAGCAAGTAAATATAGAACCATCTTGTAAATTCTTCTTGCATATGCACTCAGTCAGTGTGATCGAGGGACTACATAATCTAATCATGAATATTGAACCTTCTAATGCATGTCATTTAGATGTTCCATGAAATAAAAATTATTCCAATTTTACCAAGTGATACACTTTATACTTCTGTCACAATAAAATGAAAAAAAAGTATTCTAAATCATAGCATTGAGGGGTAAAACTAAAGAAAAGTGGATAATTCCTATAAAAAAAAAATTGGCTCTGTATATGAGACGATAAGAAGTGGGAAAAAAATGGTAAAAATGATCAAAAATAAAAAGAGGAAACTATTTTTGATAAAAATCTCTAAAAACACTTAAGATGCTTAAAACAGAAATTATATTCCATGTTTGTCTTTGTCCCACAGGGTTCATCAGAGCGAAAACTCAATGCCATTAAAGTATCTCTCAATTCTTTATTTAGATCTTTAAAAGGAATCACATTATATAAGCGTTTGTCATCCTCTCTGAACAGCTCATTGCAAAAAATTTGAAAGAGGAAAAATTCAGAATGTGGGCCTGTCATTGCTTTAGCTAGTGACCCTCATGAATGCTGTGTGAATGATCATGGTATGTACCATAGCCATTTTCATGTGAGATCTTTTTAAAACAACTACTGTATAATTTTGCATGATATTGCTGGTAGATATATACATCTACAGCTATTAAAAAATAATCAATGCCAAGGATTATAACTTTTATCCTCTGTGATCCAGTGAGGCGCAGGTGCTGCACAACTGAGATGATAATATCTTCTATTAAAGAGGTTATCTCCACACAAAAATAATTTTTTTTTTAAGAAAAAACAAAACTGAGGGCTCCAAAAGTAAGACAAATCACAAACACATATATGAACCAAAATACAGAAGCACACCCCCACTTCTAAAAAAACGAAAAACCAAAAAACTAAACAAAACAACAAGCAGCTGATTCCTGACGTTATGAAACATTTAGCCACAGCATACACGCTTGAAGTAAATGGAAATGCTACTCACCATTCCTGTCAATCATCTCAAACAGTAGCTTGGGCATGAGGCGCAGCCACACTGGGAACCCTGACATACCCTTCACACCAGGCAACATATGAGACCAGATAGCATACCAGGTAGCCAAAGATGCTTTCCCATCTGGCAATGAAATAAATTGATATGAGATTACCTTAACTTTATCAATGACAAAAAAAAAATTATCCCAGCAAAAGATCTATTATAATGACAACATTGTAAAAGACTTCAAATCAAACATGTATTAAAAAGCTAGACCTTTAAAACGGTTTTAAAATGAAAATCAAAATAAGAAGCTTTTCATAAAACAGAAGTGAAAATCCGTAGCAGTTTTCATCTTATGAAGCTAGCCTTTGATAATAAAGGAAAAAAAAAATCACAAGAAACAATACATAATAGCCTACACAAGTCCTCTATTAAAAAGAGCCCTCTATACCATCACAAAATTATGCATCTTCATCACATTTAACAACACCAACAAGGAAAAAAATACCATCAGTGCAATTAAAACCTTTTAATCACATGTGTCTCATATCACTATGCCAGCTTATTCCATTTAATCATCTTATTACTTCCCATATCACCATCCTATCTTATACCGTATTTTAGCATATTTTGTATCACTATTACCATCTTTGATCTTACGATATAAGCATGACACTCTATACCACCATTTTATCAAGACCCACACGAGCATATTATCTTTGTACATTTTTTTCTTTCCATATCACTATGGCACAACTTTCTAATATTCCATGTCACCATACCATCATCTTATTTTGTTCTTCATCACCTTGTACTCCCTATCAACATCTTATGACACTTTACATCAGTTAGTAAATTCCTTTGATTTCACTCTCTGACTGCTCCAATGACTTACGTTCTCCCCCACTTTCCTCTGCTTTCTCAAAGAGAATCTCAAAGAAAGCCTCATGAACCTCAGAACATTGTATGGCTCTGCGATCATCTTGAGACCAGCCTGTGAACTTGAAGATCTTCTGCAATCCCAGCATTAGAGAGAAGAAGAAAAGCAATTTTCAGGGAAGCAAAATATTTTTTTTTAATTTCTTGAAGGAGCTCATCAAAAATTCACTCATTTCAATCATTTGCTGATAAAACAAAAATGTATCTCAATATTAAGAATGAACTTTATGTGTTTTTACCTAACAACTTCACCAAACAATTAAAAAAAATATTAACTTCATCATTCCAAATTACAAACAGATAAAAAAAAGATTTAAAGAACTAAGTACATGAAAGCTTGAAAGTATCAATGTTCTCATAGTTTACTAAAAATTACCTTAAAATTTGGGTGCTACTGGTAACAACAAGCAAAAAAAATTAAAATAATCAAAACCTTTGAAAAGAATAAATACATTTTTTTTCAAACATGAGTAAAACCTTTGGAAAAAATTAACGAAGTACATTTAAAGCTCACAGACCTCCAACAGCCTGCTCATGCTGCCTGAGTCAAGTACATTATTCTGGTCTGGCTCTGCGGAATAAACACATAAAAATTTGTTTCTTAAAAATTAGAAAAGGCAGTTATATGCTACTGCAATCATAGGAAATCTTCATGATTTTTCATGACCTTTCACAATCTATAGAATTAGAAGACATTGTTCTGAGTCTAACAGGTTTGAAATGTGTCCTTAAAATCCTGCTTGCTAAAGGTGTCTTAAGATATTTCAGTATTATTTTACCTGCAAAAGTTATTTTCACAGAAAAACATTATCATGCTGAGCCTGATATTTTTAGCTGAAAATTCTCATTTTGCTTCCTGTCAAACAGTTTTGGATGATGTTTGCTTTGAAACCATCAAAGTCAGCAAGAGTCATTTTTTCTAAGCTTTTGAATGAAGCAATTTAATATTCAAAACTTTTAAATGGTATGACTAATAAAAGTTTTTTAATCTTTTAGATCTTGTTTGGTTTGAAGCTAATTTAAATTAGAGATAAAACTTTTATATATATATATATATATATATATATATATATGTTAATGGAAGGTAGTTAAGTGAATGCAGGGTATGGACAGGATCATCAACTTTCTACTCTGCATTCAATGTTTAAAACAAACGAAAGGAAATAACATTAATATTATAAATTATTTTAATAGTATTCTTCTTGGGTAAGATCAAACAATAAAAACAAAGTGGTTTGAGAGTTGCAAAGAAAATAATGTGCGTATTTCAACATGTTACGAAAAAGGGTCAGATACGGTGAATAGAAAAAAGTGCTAGAATTTAAAGAAAGATATATGCTCAAAATGGACACTCACCAAGGAACTTAAAGTAGTACAACAGTTTTTCTTTCTGGAAAGGAGAAAGTTCAATAGACTCGTACATCTTGAGAAGGCTATTAATCTGAATGTGGAGAGAGAAAATTAAAGGTTGACAAAGGTTAGGAACAAAGAGAGAGTGTGAGATGGATAAAGATTGAGGAGAAAAAGACTAATAATTAAGGCTGTTCACAAAGAATACGCTATACAGAAAAACGTGAAGTAATTTAAATTTAGATTCAGACAAAGAGGAAGACTTTCCTTAATCCATCCAATTCAAAGAGGATAACATTTTATAATCAATATTTTGAGACTAATATGATAAAAGAATAAGCAAACAATTTTTTGATGATGAGCTGTTATGTATTCTTGCTTCTAAATCTCCCAAAATACAACCACCACAGTCAATGCTTGATTTTACGCATTAACAACAATTTTTATTAAAAGAGTAACGGAAAAATTAGCAGTAATGGTCAATCTGGTTTGTCCACCCTTGAGCAGAGGATGGTAGTGCCATTTGCTATTTATAAAAAGCTGAGTAAAACGACAATAAAAAAAAATTCTTTTGCTCTCCTCATAAGTCCCTAATTTTGGTAATCCTTCCATTTTGGTATTTTAGAATCTGCATTATGTCCATGGCTGCTAAAATAAAGCTTGTCTATTCAAAACTGAAACAAATGGAAATATGCTTATTCTGCACTTTCCGAGTCAATTGACAAATCCTTTTAAAACCCTTAGAAATACAGCAGAAGGGTTTTAATTCCCGATCTTATTTTAATCCACTTTTAGGTTAAAGATGTTTTTGAGAATTTTTACACAATAAGCAAACTTTTATTATTAAATACTATTGCAAAAATGATGCAACATTTATGTCACATAAATTAAACTCGTACAAATTTTTTTTTACATTATGCTGGAAGGGAAAAAGAGAAAGTAACACAGGCTATTCAGTAGTCTTTTACAGTTAAAGCTTATCTCTCATGTGAATCAGAAGGAGGTCTTGCCCAGGTCATAATCATGATAATATCACTGATCATCTAGAGATCTAGATCTCGATCTATCATTCGACGGATACGGCAAGATTTCGTTAGAGTCAACCCACACAGGCACAATTTTTCAATCCTTTAATGTTATTTGTGAACACTGATGTCCTCCACAGAATGAGTGTGCAGGACTTCTTCGAAAGCTCAATATTCCCTAAAGTTCCACCTCTGAATCTCAGACAAAACAAGTCCTGTCGATTATATCAGTAAATGCCGGGTCTGTGCCTAGATCTGACCCTGTAAACATTATTGACTGTAGATCCATTACACGTAATGTTGCGGTACGATTCTACTGCAGCTCCCTAGCCTTTGCTTGATCAAGATCAGTTTTGCGTTAGTGAGTGGTGATAGGCGCACACACCTCAAAACAGGATTTAGCCTGAATTTTTCATTTAAGTCTGTCTTAGATCTCTGGATATGGCATACTCAGAATAATGGAGACCGATAAAATTTTCATCACAATTTTATCAATGATAAAAAACAACAAAGCAATTGAAAAATTCAATCTGAAAAGCTATTTTACTTATTTCACTCGCAACACCAGTCCGAGATGCAACCGCTCTTTCTCGCCCAGACCTAAAATAAAAAGAAACACGTAGGCCTAGATCTAGATCTATAGCCTTGTGTTGCAGAAATCTAGATCTAGGTCACACCCAGAAAACAGACGAATGAGATAGCCGCGTTTTGGAGGTGTGTGCATCTTTTTAGGTTGAGCTAGGCACAGCCCTTCGGAATAGTAGAGGGCTGTGAGTTAGGCAAGGTCATATTTTGACCGTCCACGTACTAAGACCCAGTATCATTCATTTTGATTACACAGAAGAACAAGAGTGAGTTTAAGTGCTGTACTTGAACTACAACCTACAAAGATTTAAAGTGACGATAACATAAGATTTTTGTTCCTTTTTACTAATGAGTACTTGACTCAGTTTATGACCAATCACTGATCAAAATCCTCATCGCACATTTATCATAATAGCAATAATTTCAACAGGGCAAGAAGTCCATACCGTCACTAGCACGCCCAACTAAACATAATTATAATGTTTGAAAAGAAATATAACACCCCCTTGAAAAAAATCAACCCAAAAAGAAAGAAAAAAAAAAAGTGCGATGAATAATCAAATGAACAATTTTAGAGCAAAGACAGGGATTAAAAAAAAAAAAAATGAATTGGCATTTAAATGACAAAGAAAAGCTGTCCTATGGCACTTTTAAAAACCAAGGAAACAACGTAATATTCTGTGTTCAAAACTGTGTGTATGCGTGTGTGATTTTTCAGTAATCACTTTCTTGAAAACATAACCTATAAACTTAAATTTCATTATGTATTTTCTTAAAGCCAGCAGAGTAAAGCTCATATAGGTGTAATGTAATCCCTAGAATGTGTTAAAGGGATTGCGCGCGCTACTTTATTGTTTTGTTGTGGATTTTCTAGTCTATCAACTCCATATATAGGACAGCCAGTATGAAGCGCTTTAATTTTCAATCCCCAACTCTGTAGACCACCGATTCCAAGTTTCGATTCTGTGCAACGACTCCGAGCGTCTTGCAAAAGTGTACAAAAATTCTACCTCTATTCAATGAGACCTATTTTTTTTTTTTACGGTCTTTGCCCTAGGCCTACTTCAAGCACCACTGCTCTCTTCCTCCTCGAAATGCTATGATCATCAAGCATAAATACAATATGTAACAGCGATTTGTTGAGTTCAAAGAAGCAAAACACTTAATTATAACCCTTTTCTTTTTGTGAGATACCCTTCACTGTAAACATCATGTAGAAAAAAGAAAAAAAAATACGGTGACACACATAAACACACATTCTCTCGCCTCTCCTCCTCCTCCTCCTCCTGCTTCTTCTCTGTCTCCTTCTCTTCCTCCTCTCCTCCTCCTCCTCCTCTACTTCTTCTTCTTCTTCTTTTCTTTTTCCTATTATTATTATTATTATTATTATTATTATTATTATTATTATTATTATTATTATTATTATTATTATTATTATTATTATTATTATTATTATTATTATTATTATTATTATTATTATTATTATTATCATCGTCATCATCATCATCATCATCATTATTATTATCATTATTATTATTATTATTATTATTATTATTATTATTATTATTATTATTATTATTATTATTATTATTATTATACAAATAGTTAACCATGACAGCCATTATTGCTGCTGTTTCTAGTTTAAAAAAATGTTTTAAAATATTGGTCTTCATTCACACTAAAAATGTTGTCTTTTACAGAGGTTTCCCTTCGACTATTACTACTACTACTACTACTACTACTACTACTACTACTACTACTACTACTACTACTACTACTACTACTACTACTACTACTACTACTACTACTACTACTACTACTACTACTACTACTACTACTACTACTACTACTACTACTACTACTGCCACTACTACTACTATTACTACTACTACTACTACTACTACTACTACTACTACTACTACTACTACTACTACTACTACTACTACTACTACTACTACTACTACTACTACTACTACTACTACTACTACTACTACTACTACCACTACTACTGCTACTTCTACTACTACTACGATTACCACTACTACTTCTACTACTACTACTACTACTACTACTACTACTACTAAACCAAATACTACTTCTACTACTACATCTACTACAACAACTACTTCTGCAACTATTTTACTACTACTACTACTACTACTACTACTACTACTACTACTACTACTACTACTACTACTACTACTACTACTACTACTACTACTACTACTACTACTACTTCTACTACTATATATATATATATATATATATATATATATATATATATATATATATATATATTTTAAACATTTAATATGTTGGTTTTTTTTTTAATACGGGCTGTGCTATAGTATGGTTACTTGTGCTTGTTGTTCTTAAGGCTTCCTTGCTTTTTGTAATTCACTACCGGTGCAAACAATAATTTTATTTTACATTTGATTTAGGCCTAAATTTCTTAATTATATATGTGTGGACTGATAGAGTAAGGCATCGGGAATCGTGAGTCTTACAATCACTAAGTGAAACAAATCATTTTATGGAACAATCTGCATCATTGGTCAAAGGTCTTTTGTCCATTGAAAATTTTTTTTTTTTGCGGATTGCTTTGTTTTGTGAGTTCTCAACGCACCTGATTTGTGAGTGCATGTTGAACGAACGTTATATTCTTTCATGTTAACATCTCGCTATCTGTACATATATTTTCAGCGCATTTCTAAAACATTTGTCTTACTTTAACTATATATTTAACTATTTTGACAGCAACACGACAAAGAAAAAAAATCAATTGACATAATTTAGCAGTTGTTTTTGTCTTAGTAGAGTGTGAGTTTCTTTTCATTATTTTTTTTTCTCCCTGTTGAAGGCATTGATATTAAGTTGATTGTACATAAATTGAAATGCCTTGACCATGTTGATCATTCAATACAGATAATCTCACAGTTTAAACGCACGATAGATTTTGCTCGCGTTGCGTTGTACAATAAGCATTACTGACAAGGTCGCTCATGCAGTGTAATTTTTTCCCTCCTTTTACCGCGCATACTTCGGTTGAGTGGGAACATTAGAGACTCAATATCAGTACTGCATGAACCGTCATCTAAACTTGGGAAATGGTAGAACTTACAGAAAGGCTTATGAAAATGGGCCGAGACCTAGGTTATAGCGGAGCAGAACTGCAAACGTTCGTTAAGGAAGAGAAAGCAGAGATAAAAGAAAGAGAAAAGGAAGAAAGAGAAAGATAAAAGAAAGAGAAAGAA
>JAWDGP010005057.1:5000-37500 GCA_033675545.1 Elysia crispata | reverse complement strand
AAAGCTTCCAGATATTTGAAAATTTAGGAGAGTTCCATAACACTTACTTGTTCGGTTTTCTACACGCTGATAACATTACAATAATGTTTGTTGTTTTTCACATTGAAATAATTTGCAAAATTTGATAAGAGTTTAGGCCTTTATTGAAAATAGAATAGTGATATGACTTTTAAAAGCTCTAATAATTCTGGCGAGGAGGGAGTTAAAACTTCGCTCTAGGAGGAAAAAAGTAAGATTTTCCCCTTCTTGATTGTTGAAAAACGGTCTTATCATAGGCGAAAAAACCATGTCGTTTCATACTAGTCTCTTTGACCTACAAGACATGCTTATGGCTTGTCAGATTACATTGCTCTCATAGAAACTCATTTGATGTGAGCTTTCATAATAAGACGGTGACAAAAACTGGTTTGTGATTTTTGTATTAGGAATAAGAACCTCTCTGCTATCTCCAGTACAAATTGATATTCAAATTTATCAGAACAGTTCTCTGTCTCAAACAAACATACACCCTAGACCAAATATTCGGGAACCAGAAAAATAAACCATTTCTGAGGTTTTACTTATCTCTTGCCTGAAAAAACCGCAGTATTTACAGGAATTTGATTTTTGATATATATATATATATATATATATATATATATATATATATATATATATATATATATATATATATATATATATAGATGTCTCTAATCAACACTGTTAGAGTTTTAAATCAGCTCCCCACCCAGAAGCCTGTCGGCCTCCTGTTTGATTTAGTTAGCAGTATTCTCGCTTGTCTCCTTTCACCTATAATGGAAAGACAATTAATAATTGTTCTCTGCAATGCCTCATGACGTGTTTGGCTCAAGTTCATATCTTTTCACATAAATTGATTGTATATGTTCAGAACAGAAATAGCCTCTTCATGAGTTCCTTGAATAGGTGAATAAAGAAAGGTAAGTTTATGTTACAGTATATAACCCTAGCAACGTGACATCCTTTTACTTCATGGAATGAACAGAAAGTATATTTTGAAGTAAAGAAAAACTTAAAAGTTAAAACCAATGTAAAGGTGGTTGTCAGAAAGAACACTTGTGATTTTTTATCTAAATATACATAATTATATAAAAATACTCATGTTTTTCTTTTCGCAGAGCTAAATATTATCCATATAGAACATAATAAAGAGTTTAAAATTTAAAAAAAAAATCCCTTCTAGATATACTCCTCCTAATTTCAAGGAAACAAAAAACTCAAAACATTTATTGCAAACCAAAGACAAAGATTATTCCAGTACATGTATTTCTTTAATTTCTCCTTGACACATCAAAATAGATATAACTGCTTTAATTGTTAAAAAAAACATGAACAAAAATTCAAATTCAATCTTGACAAAAAAAAAAAAATAAGAGAGCAGGAAAGTTATAGAGGATTCAAAAGGACTAACTTGAATTCAACCACATGTTTCTCCCCATCCCTTGTTTTAGATGCAATAAAAAAATTTGCACTTAATTATGTTATGAAAATATCTCAATCTGCATGTCTAAATTGCTAAAAACCACTTGTTCAGAATATCTTTACCATCCATTTCATAATAAACAAAAATAAAGGGAAAGCCTAGAAAGCGAAAAAAAAAAAAAAAGAGCGAAAACAAAGAAATACATTAAAATTAGCACACACATGTATATGGCAAAAATTCATCATGGCTTTTACTTCAGTGGAATCAAAAGGGCAAGACATGGTATTTATTGCAGTTGATTGGAGCACAAGCATGAACTGAAAAGCATAAGGGAATTAAGTCTGTACAATCATATTGATCTTAAACAGAACATACAGCCAAAAAACAAAAAAATAACACAAGAAAGCTATCTGAAGAGTTGAACACTGACATAGCCTAGAAATGTTCCGCATGAACCAAAAACCAAACAAAAACATTTATGTAATCAAAGAGCACAAAATCATTTACTAAAGGAACATAACATAATGAAAAGCAGATCTTATTTTTAAAATTGGAAAAGAGAAACACAAAAACCAAACATATTGATCAGTTTTGGAAGAAATAAACGACTAAAAACAAAAAGTAATAGAATCACATTTTTTTAAAATTAATTAGAAAATACATGTATATAAACTTAGTTCCTACCATCCAACTAGTCTCTCAAAAACATGAAGGAAAAAAAACAACAAAACCCAAAGAAATGAGATCATCAATCTTGAGAAGCACAGCATCTTGAGATTTTAGGGTCCCTTGTGAGAGAGTAAAAAAAAAAAAGCATTGTATATGAATAAAATAAAAGTCCAGAAAAGAAAAAAAAGAAAAAAAAAAAGCCAACAAAATAACAAAAAACAAGTTACAAACCAATCTTGTACATTTTAATTCTCACTAAATTTTGTTTTCCTGTGAATTACTGGTTTTCTTCATCCCAAATAAGAAAAGATTTCTTTAAAAATTTGATATACTAATAACATATCACTTTCAACCTAGTGATCCAATTTTTATGTTTAGATTTCCTAATGCTTTCCCGAGTAGACCATGAACATACACAATGGGGGTTTTTGTGAAGGCGCCTCAACCATAGGTAGTGCACTAGATAGGGTCGCCCATTGTGAGATTGCTTTCCTGTGGGGATGCCTGTGCACACGTTATAAAGTTTTGCCCGGTGGCTGTTTTAATTAGTAAATCACTGACAGTACCATTTTGAATCTTTAGGATGGGTGGCTGACTCCACTAGAAAATGGCGGCCTCACATGATATGTTAGTCAAAGTTTCAAGGCATTTGACAAATTTTAAGTTTATTGATTATGAGGCATGAAGGGTTTAATGAAAATGGGAACAAAACATTGAAGAGAGGGAATGACTTTCTAATAACGGAAAAAAAAATCATCCTCCACAGAAAGTTATGTGTATGCTTGGGTGAACTTCAGGTCTACACACAAAGAATATACACATGCGCATGCTGTTCCCGCATGAGGCATGGCAAATACATTTGGTTAGATAAAAGTAATGGACCATAGCTAAAGATAGTGTTTTTATTTCTTTCAGGTAAAGAGAATTGCCTACTAAAAGAATTAAAATTACTGAGTAGAGGATTAATTTCAACTAGAGCAGAGACGTGAATATGAAAAACTTTCACTATGATTAAAACTTCAGAAGTCCCCCAAGTTAAATTTTAAAATTTCTTTCAGGTAAAGAGAATTGCCTTCTAAAAGAATTAAAATTACTGAGTAGAGGATTAATTTCAACTAGAGCAGAGACGTGAATATGAAAAACTTTCACTATGATTAAAACTTCAGAAGTCCCCCAAGTTAAATTTTAAAATTAAATTGTATAAGCATAGCGAACTCATATGTACAAACAAGTTTCAAAACAAGGAAAATTATTTTTTTTTGACAGTTTGTTTCAATTCCGTACAGCTTTGTACAGCTACATGTACTTAAAATAAAAAAAGCATGGGCATTTAATTGAAGAATATTTCAAAATGTAATCTTCCACTCTCTCTCTTTTTTTATTTTTGTTCTTTGTCTTTGCTCGCTTATTAATTTTTACTTTCAAATCAAAAAAGAATTAACGAGCAAGCATATAAAACAAATAAAAAACTTGGTAAGAGAGAAAAACAAAATGCAATACGATTTTAAGAATACAATTGAAAGTTATAAAAAAAACAAAGAATGCATGAAAAAAATGTTTCCATAACTCAGCCCCAGGACTCAGGGCAACCGTAAGATGCCTCGCCCAGCCTTACGCACAAGACATAACACATCACGTCTCCATATATGAGCAGTGCTAGATAGGGACAAATATTCCTAGGTAAGAATTGTATTAGGTAGGAACAGGTATCCCTACCCAAGCACTACTTAATGTATATTGGTGTCATTTTTTGTTTTCTATCGAACACCATTAGTATTGAAGACTGATGCAATGATCCTCCCTTAATTTTATTCTTTATATTTGAGTTTCTAAAGGGATTCATGTAGATCTTAGGTTCATTTTTGTTTTCTATCGCACACCATTAGTACTGAAGACTGATGCAATGATCCTCCCTTAATTTTATTCTTTATATTTGAGTTTCTAAAGGGATTCATGTAGATCTTAGGAATCCCTTGACATACTTATGACATCAGTCCATAGTTTCCTATCAACCAAGCCCTATAAAGTAAAAATGATTACCTCCTATCCTGCCCATTATCTGCATCAAACTGAATTAATATCTGATACTATCTATGGCAGTACCACACTGTATCATACTGTGTTAATTGTCGATTGACACGAGCTTGTTTCCCTATATACTCTTTATTCCACATTATATCTAACCTTGACAGGAGAGCTATTTTGTATGCCTCTAAATGCATTTTAAAAACTGGGTAAGGACATGGTTATTTTTTATAATAATTAATATACATGTTCAAATGAGTAGATCAATACAAAGGAGAGTTAATTGGCAAGTTTTTCAGTCAAGAAATTTAAATGAAATGGGAAACTTAAACAAAACTTCAAATCTATGAGAACCAGTGAAGAAGTTTTGAATAAATAAAAGTACAAAAGAAAATATTCATTTGAATAGAAGGCACTAAAATACTATTACAATTTCATCTTCAGAATGGTTTTCAACCTCCCTTAAAGAAAACTTTAAACAGATTAATTAACTACATGTACATATACTTTTAGGTATTTAATACATGCTGCACTAAGAGTAAATTATGCAAAAAAAAAAAAAAAAAAAAAGGAAACAAACACCCAGGCAAACCAAAAGTATTTCAAAAATACTTTTTATCCTCTAACTCAACAAATAGAATCATGTGAGGCTTATGTCTTTACCATCTAAACTATGTTTTTTTTCTGTTGAAGGCAGCAGCTACAAGCCTAAATTCACTGAGCTTTGAACAGAAAAGACAAAATCAATCAAGAACCTTCCAAGATCTAACGATGAAACTTTCTTAAGGTAGAAAAAACTTCTCTAGTACATTTAGTTATATGTCAACAAGTTCATAAAGTAAGGTAATCAACCTTAGAACGTTTAAGATTAATTTAAAAATGATTTTAAAAAAAATCACAAAAAGTCACACACAATCATATCCTTTATATATGCACAGTAGAATAAAATTCATAATGCATAGTGACTACATGCAAAGCACCAAGACACTTTATAAACAATAAATATAAACATAAATAATACATGGATCAGTAAAATTTAATTGTTCATGAGAGAATACATAAATACACAAACTTTAGAAATGCATACCTGCATAATCACAATCTGAAAACAAGAAAGCCACTTCTAGAAAAGATAATGTTGTGACCAGTCTACACTCGACTCAAAATATAAGTTCTTTATGCAACAAAGTAAAATAACAAGACGACAAAATTACTACAAACCAAATAATTAATAAAGAAAAAGAAGAAGCCTAGTGGACATCATTTTATCCAGCTTCTCATATTGGACAAATTCAAAATATGCAGTTTATCCAGTGTATGCATATAAAATAAGATTCTAGTATCAATACTGCAATAACAGTTTCTATCCTATTCCCGAAGTTTACCCCTACTTCATCTTAATGAGTCAGACACTGAACTTACAAACAGCTGTTGTCTAAAAGTGCTATCTTCAAATGTAAAAGAAATTGGCACCCCATTTACTACTATCGGTTTCAAGTCAATGTAAGAACTTTTTCTTCTCTTAAGAACAAAAACGATCAAAAAGAGCATATGTAAGTGATGGAAGAAGCATGATTAACTAAGTTCAGTTTTCAGTTTAAAAAAATGGTGACTAGAGGCTTAAGCATTTAAAAAATGGCAATGCCAGAGAGAATGGTGTGGGACAGAGCCATTAGGAGCTAGGGCATACATGATTTCTATATTAGACCACCCAATGAGTTCTGTTGACAGACTAATATCAACAGAACCTGTTAATGGTGGCAGGAAAAAAAATGAAGTGTGTACATGTATTGCAAGAAGGATACTTTCCTTCTGAAATGTACAGCATGAAAACAGAGTTTCATGTGGGAAGTGAGAGAGTTACTGGTCTAAATTTAAGGAAAGAGAAGATGCTAAGGCTAGATTTTCTGCCTAGATAGTACCAGATGATGTTGCAGAGATAAAAAAAAAAAAAAAGCTATGTTGTTGAGTCTTTGATGCAGCCATTCTCTCTATCTCTTTCTCTCTTCTCTTTTGCCTTCTTTCATTCTAGCAGTAATTAAATGAATCTATGCAATTTAACTTTTGTGTTTAAAAACTTGGTTTTTAATCTTCTTTAAACCATCAACATTGCTTCTGTTGACTTCTTGTCTAATTAATTTTTTTTTCTTCTCTCTTTCCATTTCTGCAAAAGTTAATTCTTGAATGAACTCAAAAGTCGCAATGTGTGACTCAGTCTGAATCAAAAAAGTCTACAATGAGAAAGATATCTAAGTAAATCTTAAGAAAAATCTCACTTATATTTGTACCAACCCAAATGAACTGAGGTAAACTAATTATAATAATGTATGTCAGTGAATGGTGTATGTGTAATTGTGCAAAGTCTTCTTCCTTAAACAATTTTCCTTTTGATATTACTGAAAAAGAAAATAAAAAAGTATAAAAATATTTCAGAGTAAAAACTGAGAGTCAAAAAGCAAAAAATGCAAACTCATTTTGTGACAACATCAATAAAACAGCTTCTATTTTAGAAAATAATTTGTTCTTTCTCACACCCAAAAGGTTAAGGTGGTGAGTTTAACATATATAACTTGAAACAAGGTAAAAAACAAAACAAAAAAATAAATAAGAAAGTACATGAAATTCATGATGTTAGCTTTTGTTGCTTTGTTCAGTTGGCATAATGGAGGGAGGGAGGGAAGGGGAGGGGGGGGAGAGAGAGAGAGAGAGAGAGAGAGAGAGAGAGAGAGAGAGAGAGAGAGAGAGAGAGAGAGAGAGAGAGAGAGCGAGAGAGAGAGAGAGAGAGAGAGAGAGAGAGAGAGAGAGAGAGAGAGAGAGAGAGAGAGAGAGGGAGAGAGAGAGAGAGAGAGAGAGAGAGAGAGAGAGAGAGAGAGAGATTCTTTGGTAAAAAAAATTGCTTCTCATTGTAAAATCCTGAATTTTTTTTTTTTTGTAAATATAAATGAAAAATGGAAATATAATACAAATATAAACCAAAACTTTTCATATCAAAGGGAAAAGTTGAAAGATTATTTAGATGATGGTGTATCGAAAATACAAAAATATTTGCAAACTGGACTGAATTAAAAAGATATGAAGAAGATTATAGTTAAATTGTGAAGAGAAAATACAAATGGCGTATTCAATGAAACTGCCTACCTATCTACATTAGAATTGCAAAGGTTAAGTCTCATAACTATAATATATAAAATTGAAAAAAAAAGAGAAAATGTAACATAATAATTCCACCTTTCTTCTTGGATTTACTAAATTCCCATGATTTTAACTTCCTTCAGTTACAATAGATACACAAAGAAATAAGAAATCTTTGAAAATCTCACATACATAAAATTCCTGTATATAAATATCATATGTGTGGCCCTTCACATAGGTCTAAGTAAAGTTTTAGATGGAGTTTTAAAATCACCAAGTTGAGAAAGTGTTGGTTCAAGAAAATGGCCTTTAAAGATGAACATACTTTTTTTCTTTGAAACTGTTAATGTCACAAATCTGATCTGAAGTAGTGTCACAAAATATTTTAACAATAAAGGTTAGATATTTCCAAAAAAAATAAAACTAAGCCGAGTGAAAATATAAATCAATGCAGTTTCCAAAGAAATTGAATTTCCATTTTCGAACTTGGACTTGAAAATCGACTTAAAATAGGTCTAAAGCGAAACAAGACTTGGCAACATCTGAAAGGTTTTCATGTGTGCCCACACATATTTCTTTCTGATGCAAAAGATTTAATCGTCAGATGACGGTTATTTTCTTCAACAGCTTTGGATGCTCCTTTATAGCCATATTCACATCTACACATCTAAATCAACAAATGAAGTACTGCCACAAGATTCCTAAAATGGAATAAGATCTGGCAAAAACAAGGACGAATTGTACATGATATAAGTAGGATTTTGATATGGTCTGCAATAACAAGATTAATTTGCAGCAATTAAAGAATATTTATACAAGACTAATGGGAATTCTAATGAACATTAAAATTTTCAACCATCATGGCAAGACAAGTAAAACATTTCAATTCAAAAGTTTTGGGACTGAGATTCATTTCCTTTCCAAAATATGAGATCATTAAGAAAAAAATTGTCCCTAGAACAAGAAAAGCCTGAAGCCTTTAAAAGGCAAAGAAAGGCATACACACAGAACACATTCAAGCTTCTTGGACTTCAAAGTTTGACAGAGGAACTATTTATAAAATACACATTTCATTAACAGTTAACAGGATCATATATATATATATATATATATATATATATATATATATATTCATTTTTTTTACAAGATATCAAGACAAATAAAATCAGGAATAGCTTTCCACTTTTCTCCTTAAAAGAATCTAAATAAAAAAAGGGAAGGTTAAAATTACGTCATACACAGCCTCTCGTCAGATCTAGAAACTGTTTTACTTCAACCAGCAAACCTACATGAAATATCACACCAAAAAAAAAAAAAAATTTTAAACATGATCTTTCTTAAAAAATCTTTCTGAAAAGGCAGAAACTTTCCACAGAGAATCACTCAAAACAATAAAATGCTCTGGTGAGGAAAAAAAAAAGATAGTATCATTTTATACCCCAAACCAAATGCAAATCTTTGAAATATGTACACAAAATTTCACATGCAGCTCTTCTACATAATCTATAATTTAAAGACTAGAAGGAAAGTGTCAAAATGTCAAACTCAGACCTCTTGAGGAGTTTGAAAATTGAATTACGATAAAATCAATCTGTATTACCATGATATGTTTCAGAGAAACAACCTGAGCATTGGGAAATCAAGAACACAAAGATGTAAGATGCATCCATATGTAAGGCGTGATTTGCTTTTTTTAAATTGTTTTTGTTTTAAGACTCACGAGTCTTTCTTCTGGTAAGTTGGTGCATTGCACGAATTCTAATCTGTAAGGTTACAAAAAAAAAAAAAAAAAAAGACAAAGCAAAAGCCAAGTAATGGAGCGACACTGCTCTAAGTAATAAAGACTTCAATGACATAAGATCACAGGTGCTTGCAGGTGTAATCATTGCTTCTTCTGTGGGCCCTTCTTGGAGGAGGTGGGGGAGAATGCTCAGAGAAAAGGACAGTGGAAGCAGGATGGGTTGTGAGAACAGAGTCAAACTGATGAGTGGACTCGGAAGGAAAAGATTCAGCTACACGGTCAGTTATGGAACAGGCTTTGTGCCAGTCTTCCTCTAGGTCTCTACTTTTGCAGAGAGGGAGATGTTTAGAATTACTAGGCTCCATCTCTATACAGACCTTAGGTCCGCTTAATGCAGCCCTAGATATTGCTAAGTCTGGGTCACTGTCAACAAGTTTGTTTTGTGTAGACACCAGTTCTGCTGGTAGCAAAACATCACAACTCAGAGGTGCTATTGCTTCAATACTACATTTCCCTCCTTTCCTCCTGTTCTCCTTGGCATACTTGTGTTTCCTATCCTTAGCTTTACCCTCCTCTTTACAGTCACTTCCCAAATAGGTTATTGGGGTATCAATAAAAGTGGAGTGAAGAGTGCGTGGAGAGCAAGTATGGCTTGGTAATACATTTAATGACAATGAAGTGATTTCCGCTTGAGTTTGTGGTGTGCCTTGACTGGGGTGCACTAAGTGATAGGGCAAACTAAGCCTTGATGTGGTCACTTTGTCAGAACTTCCTCCACTGCCAGTGAGGACACTACTAGACCCACTGGACAGGAACACAGTGGTCTCATCTGGAAGAGACAGAGGTCTTGGGCATCTGTCAGTAAAGGGAGACAAGCTGGATACATTATCAGGAAGACAGTTAGAGGGATTTGAATCTACCCTGCTTTGCAGATGCCTGCTGGAATTTAAGGAAGTACAATGGTTGTGCAGAGAGACCACTTGTACGTGTCTAACTGCACCAGAGTCATCATTCTTTTTCCTTACTTGGAAGTTGTTGAACTCAGGAGTTGCTGTAATTGTCGTTGCTGATGGAATGCTAATGTTTGAGTCTGTTGCACCCTTTACATTATCCTCTTTCCAGCTCTGACACAAACATCTGCAGCTTTCAGGCTTCCCTTCATCTTTTGCTAGGATATCTCCACAAGTTGGACACTGGGTGGCTGCGAGTAAAGGGAGATCACTGCTCACACTGCAACTACGTGATGACCTATTTGATGAAGATTTATGTAGCTCGTCCAGCATGTGATGATGTTGCTGGTGCTGCTCAATATGGTGATGATAGCGACAATGATTGTGATCACACAAGGAAGGTGAAGTAGAAGTAGAATTCAGTAACACAATGGATGACCCTCCTTTAGATTGCAGACTGTCCTGCACATCAGGGCCCAAGTCCTGCTGAGATCTGGAGCAGCTACTAGAAGTATGACCAGAGTTTTCCGTTGCAGCACTACACCCATCAAGTTTTATATCCTTCACTACTGCCTCAGCATCCCCATCAGTCTCTGCCTGTGCTTCAGTTCTTTTGTTTTGTTCACGGACATCTATGACCCTGGTGGGGCGGCCTGGTCGCATGATGACAAACTTGCTAGGACCTGTGGAAATTATTAGTGAGTTAAAAGGTTATCAATGCCTTGTTAAATAACAAAGATATATTCACTTATGAAGTCAACTAGACTAAATATTTCAAGACATAGTCAAAACTAGTCAGCGGTTAAGAATATTGCAACAATTAACATTAACCTATCGACCTAACCCCACCTACAGTGGAAACCTCAAAAACCGAAGTCTGATTATTTGAATTTCTCATAAACCAAATTTTGCAAGATGATAGGTTATTTTTTCTCTTTGGCTTTGTTAGAATCGGTTTGTATTTCAAAGTCTTTCTGATTCGATTCTCTTAATTCGAAGTCAATACCACCTCATAAGGCATCACAAAAGTGCTACATGCATCTCTCAAGCAGCAAGCAATGCTAATCAGTGAGCTAACAAAGTGAGAAGGTAGTGAATGCACTAATAATTAGTTGCCAGGAACAAATTTGTACTGATACTGATAGCAACGTGGGATGGGGTACGGGGAGGGTTGCTCATTGCAGGCACAGTACACACTCACTAAATGAGTCATAGATTCTGTTAGGCCGGTCCCAGCGTAGCTCTGCAGCATCTGGCCTAGCTCGCCGGGTGCAAACGACTTAGTTCTGCGTACCTGCGCAGCATCGCTCTCTTGCCCAGCCTGATCACAGACCTGTCAGATGGTCTTTTCAACAGTGTCGAAAATCATGCCAAGCATGTCAGGTGCAAGCTAGGTCAGATGCTACACAGCTATGCTGGGACTGGCCTTATACCCATTTTTTTAATTCGAATACTCTTAATCTTTTCCCATACTATGCGAATTATGAAATTTGAATGCAACAATTAACATTAACCTATCAACTTAACTCCATCTATATTGCCTGCCACCACCAGAATGAACAACTATTCTGTGTACCTCCATGACCCATTCACTTTGTGGGCATCTACTTTCCATCCTTGTTACTATTTCTTGACTAAGGAATACTACAAAGAAACTCACCTAACATAATATCTTCACCATACCAACAACTTGGAGTCAATGTAGACAGAGGCGGTACTGGAGGTGATTCATCCAGAGAGGCCTCAGTCTCCAGTTCGGCCATACTGATCCTGTCTTGACCTCCTGACCCTCTCTCCTTAGTCCGTCTCTCTTTGCTCCATGGACAGAAGAGGGATATGGAAACTCGCTGCTTGCATAAAGGGCACCGGTTAGACATTTTCACCAGCCACCTATCCACACAGTAGCTATGGTAACCTGAAGAGAAACCAAAAGAAATTTTCCCACTGGTAATATTGACTGCAGCCGTTTCTCTCTCTCTCTCTTTACATATCTATCAAGACAAAATGAGATAAAAATAGTTACTTTTACATGAAAACATTTGGACAAAGTAACAATTTTGAAAAACAAAGAAAAACAAACAAGTCTTTCTTTTTTCATTGACAGATAAACAAAAATTAAGTGAGTATGGCTGAGGTAACTTTAAACTCAAGTTTGTTGCAAAAAACCCCAAAAAGGCTGAAGAAAATAGGGAGGGGAGATGAGATGGTGGTAGATAGAACTAGAAGGAAAAGGAAAGGAAAATAATATTAAAAGTCTGCTAGAAAACATAAATAAACACTTTTCTTATCCCCCAAACTTATATATAAATATATAGTTTGAAGATAAGTTGGAATAATTGATAAGAGTGCTCAACTGTGGGAGCATTTCATAGATATAAAAGATCTTATCTTAAATTCTCTGCATACTACACTTGTGTTTCAAGCGGAGGACAAAGGTGTCGCCTGTCCTCCGCTCTCTTCGTGTATGACGGTGTGTATATATATATATATATATATATATATATATAAAACACATCAAAAGAAACTATTCAGTTGTGATCATAAGAGAATTTCTGGCTTCTCTACTGAAGGATTAAACTTACAGTGATTGCAAGGCAACTGTCGTATAAGGCGGCCTTCATGAAAACTCTCATGGCATATTGGACACTTGTCATGGCATTCATCTGAAATACAAAAAAAATGTATAAATTGTACTCCTTTGTTTTTCCCTGAGGACAAATGAACTTCTTTACAAACAGCCACTGCTTTCACAGCAGTTTCATTGCACCCATCACAGTTATGCCAATACACTCCTAAGTCATCCTCTTCCGTACATCCGCCGAAGCGTTAGTGTAATACTGTAGTAAGTTCATAAATAAGGGACTTTATCAGTTTGATGACTGCAAAGCACATCTTTTGTCATACAGGCATTCTAAACTTACATTTACACACACAAAAAAGAGAACAGAATTTAAACATACCCATTAATGAAACTTCAAAAAAAATTAAATTAAGAATTGAAAAACTGAGCCCAATCTGACTGCTTAACTCTTTTTGTTTCTTTCTGAACCTACAACCTCCACAAAGGAAAACAAACTCGTTAGGTTATGTAGAACTTCCTATTTCCAGACTTAGAGACAAAATCAAAAGCAAGTCACCGCATCCGTTAAAAATCTTTCACTGGTTTTAATTTTATCCCAAGTTTTCCCAAGAATCTCCGAGGGCCATGACAACTATATGTTGCAGATTAGATGATATCTCACGGCGTCACATTTTGCTCAGAAAGTTGTATTTTAGTTGTGAGACGAGCGCGGAGCTGCTCAGCGGCTATCACCAACTTAGGCGAGTCAGATATTGTTAGCGCACTGACCGGCCGAGGCCATCCATCAGCTGTCAAAGCCACCTGTCCTCTTTGCTCAAGCGTATCAAGCAGCGCTGCGCTGAATTCGCTGCAGTAGTCAGAAAAATCTAAGAAATCCGTCTCTTTTACCTCATTCTATCTCCAAAACTACTCGTAGTAGGAGTACCATTGTTGCACTCTTTGTTTTCTTCAGCGTCTCATACAAAAGACGGTTATAATTTCGGAATTCTATACCAGCTCTTGTGAGTGTGATCAAGGTGTAAATCTAGTGTGTGTTTCAGCCATGATTTGTGTCTCTAATCACGACTAATTAAATTAAAGTGATAATTTTAAACAATCGGTCCATTTAAATTTTTTCAAATATGCATTTTCTTAATCTTAAGAAGTTGAACTTTCAAGCGGTCTAAATTTCATCTGGTGCAAACGTTTTTGTTCTATATATTTTTAAATTTTTTTTTGCTTTTTTTCCCTGTTACAATTCAGAATTTATCCAGTAACTGTTATTTAACATGAAGCATTCCTGTTATGGTCACATACGATGCGTTAATGACTTATGTCGAATCTGCACCACCCTTTGGCGTGTTTCGCGAAAAAACAAGAAAAATGGTGACAGAACATTTAACTGTGACTAATTATCGGGAGAAATTATGATCATTTTGGGCCTCAACGTAAGGCAAGAAACAGAGGACTGTTTTTGAAAGTTTCTTTGTCTGAAGTGCTTTAAAATGATCAAAGACATTATGAAGCACCACAGGGAAGTGACAATAGTTAAGGCAAAAACATTACTGCATAATAACAAAGACAAGTGGTGTTCATATTCAGATATAAACATTACTGCCTGTAAGATATGCACACACAGACAGAGCCTCTCTCGAGGATTTTTCAAGAAGAAGGAAACATTGAAAGATGCTGCTGCAATGGAAATGAAGACAACATATGTTGCTGATCACACAGATGCTGCAGACAAAAACGTTTTGAACCCTGAAGGCTCATGCTACACACCTACAAATCAGATAGATATCACACAGCTGCTAGGAGCTCACACCTCTAGCTCAGACATAAGGGGAAGTGTCACACCACAGATTCACGAAACAGATACAAGCATTACATTCCTTGATCACACAAACAGCTTTGCATGCAACAGTTCCAGCACTGGCACCAACGTTTCACATCAGCCTCAACTTATTCCCGTTGCAGAATCTACACCAATTAAACCTAAGAAAACAGAGACACTAGACAAGTCAACATCACCTATGATTAAAAACGACACCACCTTTAGTGAGGCACTCAGTCGCTCCGAAGACACACCACTATCAAGGGCAGAGGAGCAGCTCAACACACATTTCATTAGACGAAAATTTAGGGAAAACCCGAAGGAACAAACAATATTGTGCAAGACAAAAGGACAACCCATAACACTTCAGAGAGTTGTAAGACCTAGAAAAGATACACAAACAGTTAGGACACCAACAAAGAGAAAGAGAACACACCTTGTGCAAAAGTTTAGGACCACCGTAGCAGGTATATCAAGTAGCTCAACAGATACACAGTTAGCTTCAGAGTTAAAAAGAATTCCAGTAGAACGCAGAAGAAACATAGTTACAAAAGCTACACTCAGACAGAAGTTAAGCATTCCACGATACCATGCATTAGTGATCAAGGAGAAGTTGGGACTGAGTTGGCGACAGAATAGGAAGCATGGTGGGTTACTCAAGAAAATGGGGATACATGTAGAAAACGAAAAGTCAATTCGAGAGCTTTCAAGGGATTTAGTATCAGACTTCGTCAAGGTAGAGTACAGGACATTTTTGAAGGATGATATCACAGAACAGCAGGTGCCTTTTGGTAGAATAGGGGAGTTACCCAGATTTGTAGATAGTTTGTTAGATGCATATGATAAAAAAAATTTGCTCACATGGCGGGATGGGTCTATTCCAGGGGATGAAATATGGGTTAAAATTGGGGGGGATCATGGGAAAAATTCACTAAAATTTACGCTACAGATCGCAAACACAGCCAAACCAAACACACGACACAACACAGTAGTGATAGCGATCGCAGCAGTGCGCGACTCACATGAGAACATGGTCAGGTTTTTAGAAGGAGAGTTAGGTAGCGACATCAAAGCACTTCAGTCCCATTCTTGGAGAAACAAAACAATTAAAGTTTTTCTAAATGGTGACTACGAATTCTTGTGCAAAATCTATGGCCTCTCAGGTCCCCAGGGCACCTACCCGTGTCTTTGGTGCCTTATGCCACGGCGAGATATGCACAAACCCGGTGATCAGTATCAACAAAGGTCACTGGAAACCATACTCGCTGACAACTCTAATTTCATTACAGATTCAAGTGCAAAAAAAAGAAGTAGCCAAGTACCACGATGCTTTACACACACCACTCTTAAACATCCAGTTAGACAGCGTGAGCCCTCCCTATCTTCACATTCTACTCGGCATTGTTTTAAAACATCATAAACTGTTGGAAGACACTGCACACATGTTAGACACACAAATAGCCAATCAAAAAAGTGAGTTTCTGACGCCTTTGGGTGAGAGTGTGAAAACATATGGATCCCACTGGCATCAGTTACAAGAACTCAAAAACAAACACCAAATTGAGGAGGGCTGCTTAGTATTTAGTGAGGGACAAAGTAATATTCACAGACACTCACAGACAATAGAAAACATAGAGCAGCGTCTTTCTTCCCTTTCACACGCAGATCTCACACCAAGGTCAGGCCCAATAGCCTCTGCATTAGACACAATACTCAACAGGCATAGAATTACACCTCAAGCATACCACAGTAGATCTTTCGTAGGTAACCACTGTCACAAATATCTTCAAGAAAATGTTTACACAGAACTCACAGAGACAATTGTCAAACAAACACAAGCACTCACAAGAAACCCATTTCTCATAGACGAAGCTTGCACAATTCAAATCACATTTAACAGACTCAACGAAGCCTTTTCCAAAGTTCACAATGCCATATCACACACGAAACATATTGACCACAGCCGCCTTCCAGAAATAAAATTAGCAATAGAAAATTATATGACCATATACAGAAGAATGTTTCCCTACAAAATCATACCAAAACAGCATATCTTAGAACACCACTGCATCCCTCACATACAAAAACACGGACACGGACTGGGCCTCCTAGGGGAACAGGGAACAGAAAACAGTCACCAAATGATAGCCAACTTAGAAAAACACAGGGCGCACGGGTTTACAGACGACATTAAAAAACTGCATCACATATTGACAGCACACCTACTTCAAGTTGCACCTAGCCTTCAGGGATAAAAAAAACTGCACTTTTTAAATGTGATACTATGTATTTATTCTGTGAATTTATCATAAAAGAGAAAGTCTGAATTGATTTATTTTCCTAATAATTATAACTCTGTGATATCCTTCATGAAAATATTTTTTATTAACTATAATATCAACTTAACAATGTTGTTTAGAGTTTTCACAATTTTCGGACTGAAATACAATTTGGACTAGCTACCAGCTTGTCCACAGGCTTGTCACTTAAGCTGTTTACTAATAAGGATAATGATCGTAAATCTTTGAGGGATGTTTTGGACAAACTAGAATCTTGCACGGTTTCAAATTTCGTGAGTATAAAGAAGCATGTCTGTTTATTATTGTTATCAAATTTTGAAGAAAAACAACGGTCCGATTTTTAATATGATTTTTTTAAAATATATATTTGATTTTATGAAAACGTTAATAAATTATGCCGCTTCACGGCCCTATTACATGAAAACTATAAAAGCTAGCTTCTCCGTTCTTTTTTCTGTGTCTTACAAGTCTTATGTAGCGTCCATAACGATTCCAACAAATAACAAGCATGTTTTTATGTTTCCTCTATGGGATAGAAGATAAGTTCGTATTTTAAGAAAAAAACATGCATGCTCAGAGGCGAGCAGGCTACCTGTGCTGACCCCTTCCTGACCCCGGTCAGCCTGACCTGCGCGAGACCGGCCGCACTAATCTAAAACAGCGCTAGTGCTACACCGTGATCTGTTCACCGCATCACATGAACCATTCAGGGAAAAAAATCTAAATCTTATTTTTTATACACTGGGCTATCTGTCAAAGCATGGGATAGAGCTAATTGAATAAGATCATACCTCACCTATCTCCATATTATGAGCTCAATGCTACCTAGCACTCAAATAGTTTCACCACAAAATCAATAATTATATACCTACAACATGCATTGCTCTATTTGTTCACCAAATCAGTTTTGTATAACTTAGGTGACAGCTCTCATAGACCTACTACACAAAGCCAGCATTTCTTGCTGATTTCTGACCCATTTATCTATTCTTTCAGAGAACCATTATCAATTAATGTGAGTTTTAGAATTCACAACTTTTTTTTTCTTTTTGAAAAAAAAAAAAAGGGGGGGGGGGTTACACTAGCATAAAAAAGGAAAAAGCTTTTTCTTAATCATGTGAAAGTATGATGCCACTATAGAACTAGGACAGCTTCAGTAACAGTTCTAAGGCAAAAGATAATTAGAAAGAAATCTCACTCATTAAAGTACAATTCAAGTTTAATGCCTATTTTCAAAACTTTACCTCCTTCTGTTCTGTGGAACTTTCTAAGGGGAATTTTCTTGACCTCCCATCTAGTGAGAGAACGACCACAGCACCCCCATTTCTGTAACAAAAAAATAAACAAAAAATTAAAAAAAAAGAGGTCAGTGATAAATAGATAGACAGAGAGGGAAGGAGAGGGAGGGACAGGGAGGGAGAGAGAGAGAGAGAGAGAGAGAGAGAGAGAGAGAGAGAGAGAGAGAGAGAGAGAGAGAGAGAGAGAGAGAGAGAGAGAGAGAGAGAGAGAGAGAGAGAGAGAGAGAGAGAGAGAGAGAGAGAGAGAGAGAGAGAGAGAGAGAGAGAGAGAGAGAGAGAGAGAGAGAGAGAGAGAAAGACACAAAGAGACAGAGAGAGAGAAACACACCCACCCACACAAACATACTTTCTCACACTCAGACAGAGACAGAAATACAGCTGGAGCCATGAAATCAAAATACGCTGGGAGATCAACATATATTCCAAACTACCAAGCTCCTCAATTTCTTAAGTAGTATTGGATTTTGGTTCTTTGAAGAGTTCAATGGACCTCTAACTTTGCCAAAAAATCTTATATGGAGAGTTTGGAAGTTTCACCCTACATCAGCCTAGTATAGCCTCCCCTGACCCTTGCTCGAAGATCCATTAGAGAAAAGGGGCAGCCAAATTTGCCCTTGTTGTGACACTTTTCGATCAGACTTGAGAAAAGACAATTACAGCTACTGATATATGATGATCCAATCTCTCATCTTATTGAGCCTCGCTTCAACTTTCAGATACTTTGCCTTGAGCAAAGCAAGTGAGATGTTGATCCAACTAGCCATCTGGAGTTGGCCGGCCAGCTAGATTAAGGTACACCCCAGATGGGGATAATAGTGTGATGCAGATCAGAACTGTCATGCAAGACGAGAAAGCTGACTATGGCTATAGATAAGGAAGATCAAACAAGCAGCAGGTTTATTGTTTGCCAGTATATGATGCTCTTTTCAGCCAAATGCTGGATTTTTAAGTTCAAGAAAAGGAAACATTCTATTCGCTTCATTCTTTCTATATTGAATTCGATTTAAGATTATCCAGAAACCTTTCCTTATTAGGAATATAATACATAGAGAAAAAGTTTCATTTCTTGAGGGTTCCCCATATTGAGGTACCATTATAGGCTCCAGATTTTCAAAATTTTATGAGATCCCCTGATGAAGTTACCATAATTATGTATGTCACCTCACTGATTATTGTCGAAAAGACCAACCACTCCCAATCCATTTACCAAAAATAAGCACAAAAGAAAAACACAACCTTGAAAAAAAACAATACTTAAGGATATATACATTGGTAACAATTACATCATTTTCTGTTTTGTTTACTGTACCAAATAAATAGGAATAGAAACTCTGCTTATTGCACCCACCACAGAAAGAGCGATAAGGCTGCTGACAACCACAAACACCCAGATGTAGATGCAGATGTGGAAGTAATGCTCCCCAAACACATCCTCATCTTCCCCAGCAGTCCCTGTGCCAGCAGCTACAGTTCCAGACACCCCCGTGCCAGAGGGAGCCCCTCCCCCCTGCACACTCCAAGTACCTGAGGCGCCTCGGCCAATGGGAGCAGCGGCTGCCATACTTCCCATGACTGTCTCACCTGTAGTCTGACCTGTGATGGTCAGCTGGGATGATCTGCCAGACAGAGATTGTAGAGGAAATCAGATGTGTGTACACAGATACAAATGAAAAAGTTTTCACTCTCTATCAATGAAGAACACGGCGTCACTTTAGTGATACTTTAGTTGCGCCGCACTGGCCTCAGTCAAGCGATAAATAGGTCACGGGGTTGGGGTTATCCACCCAATGTGAGGTCAAGGTCGGCCGCACTGCCGGCATGCACCAGTCTTTTGTCATATTAGTTCATTTTAATACGACCTGCAAGCTTCATTTAATTATCTTTTCATTTGATCTTTCACTAAATAAAAAAAATAGTAAAAAAAGTTGTCATTAAAAAAAATTTTATAAAAATCGCTTTGATAGAAGCTTTTATATCAGTCATTTAAAAAGTCGGAAAAATGACCTGGTTACTGAGCTAATTAACATGATTAAATGACCGCTAGCGGACAATCGGCTCCACAGAAAGTGAAAAAAATGTTACTGTCAATAAGACAAATATTTTTCTAAACATTCACGAAAAAATCATATCCTCAGCACAAAAATTGTGTCCGTGAGTTTGATCCAAACATAATTCCCTTCAATTATTACTACAGAGTATGTTACTCTATCTAGTTGAAAACAAGGAACAATGGCGAATAATAAAACACATTTTATCATTGGTGTTTTTGAATTATCTCTTGTGGCTGACCAGAGGGTTTGATAGGTGTTGATGAAGCTATGGGGGTAGTCATGTCTATGACTGTTGCGCTGATAAATCATGTTTTGTGGTAAGTTTCTAGATCTATATTCTATGTTTGTACCTCTGTCGATCATTAATTCCACTGTCTGTGTGTCTGCTAGTGTTGCATCTAACGTGTTCTTTTTCTTAATTGTCTCTCGTGGGGGAAGTGTCTGTGTGGTCTCTATTTTCATGCTGATATAACTGGTGGGAATCTTCTCTATCTGTCTCTATGCTATCACTGGGCCTGCTGGTACCTACTAGATTTACGCTAATTTCGTTATCTGTATGGCTATCAGTCATCGTTTCAATTGTGTCTGCAGGTGTAAGTAGTGTAGTGTTGCGGTATCAATCAGTAAAAATTAAAAAGTGGCTAGTGGTATGAATGTCTGGGTGGGTTTTACTTTCAGTGAGTTCTCTCTCGGTGAGTCTCTCTAAGTTTGAGAGCTCGTGCCTGCTTTGTAAACTCCCATGCCTTAGCTAGGTTAAAGAGACGATATCACAAAGATGGGTTAATAACGGATTTTGTTTGTCGAAGTTACACCATAAATCTCAAGTTGTCTGTGTCATAAATATAGATCTAGTCCTAGACACTTTATAGTTGCCACACCTCTTCTTTTTACACGCTGATATGTTTGCCTTACATTATATAGCAACAGATTTCGGATCAATTCCAAACACCATGCGAATGTCATCACTAAGGTCCACGCCAGAGAACGACTTTTTCATTTAATATTGTTTTTTCCTCTTCTTATTCAAAGTCAGTTGGCCACATGTGCGGCACATTTCATTCGCATAATTATATTGATAGTGACGATCTTGAGTAAATTCCATAATGGTTTAAAAAAATTATTCAAAAACTCTTTATCATTGCTGAGGGTAAGAAACTTGTTAAATCAGAAAGAAAAATGATATTTGAAAACCTTTGAAGAAGAAAAAATGGTTTGTATGGGGCCGTTTGTCAATAATTGTCTTATTAAGTGAACACAATAGAAGTATAATGGTAGAGCCGATCTTGAGTATGTTCCATAATGGTGTAAAAAAATTATTTAAAAATTCTCTATTGTTGCTGAGGATAAGAAATCTGTTAAATCAGAGAGAGAAATGATATTAGAAAACAGTTGAAGAAGAAAAAATGATTTCTATGGAGCCGTTTGTCTGTAATTGTCTTATTAAGTTGACACAATGGAAGTAAATTTATAAAACTTAATTAACAAACTAAGTGAGCAAAATGAAGCTCTAAAATAAAACCTTTTAAAGATAAAAACACGGGAATTTCACAAAAGTCACAAGACTGAGTTGATAAATCGAAAGTCAAGAGGAAACCAGTCTAGCTGGTTAACAAATTTGACCATAGCTTGTAAAACAAAGACAAACTTTATTACGCATCAAAGTGCAGTGCGCAAAATATCGGGCGCACTGGTTTACCCTGCCTAGCAGCGTCAGCAGAGCGTATCTGACAGTGATTGATTCAATGAAGACGGTCCTTGGTAAGGAGATATGCAGGCAAGCAGGCCTAAACTAAAGTATCGCTGAGAGCCGATTTTGATACGCCGTGAGAAATACAAAAAAAAAAAAAATGCAGAGAACATTCCAATGGGTCATTTAACTTTGTCATCCTTTATACTGAAACATTGTACAACATGAATGAAGAATCTAAAGCATGTCTAGAGCCACTAACTTGCATCATTATAAGGTGATCAACCCGCTGAATATAGAATAATTGTAATAAAGCACTAGTAGTTGGAGAGGTAAAACGTTTATAACAAGTTGACCATAATCATTTGAAGTATTTTACACCCCTATTTTGAAGGTCTCTTTGGGATCCCACTGTTGAAATAGCAGAAAAAAATGTAATACCCTTATTCAGATGTCAAAGGTTCAAAATGATCCCATATTTCTGCAGTATAAAAACCAAGAAATTCATATATTTCAAAGACAGCTCTCTCTCTCTCTCTCACCCTCACATCCTATTGTCTTGCTCCTGTCTAATAAAATGAAAACCCAACAAAACAGCCCCTTGTGTCATCTTTTGACCTCTCGACTTGTGTTAAGGGTTAAAACATATTATTAAAGCCTATCAAACCTTGAAGAATTGGCCTGAACTGAAGTCACAAATGATCCGCTGGTAAAGTTAACCAGAGAGGCTGGAATGGCTGCAGTAGTCGATGTAGCTGTAACATAATAGAGGACATTTATTTGTAATTACTATTATTAATATCTCATATACTTAATAATAATATATTAAGGTGTTCTCATAAAAAAAACAACTAAAAGTGTGAACTTGACAAATATTGGAAAACTAATGAAATAATATAATAATACTTAACAAAATTTTCAGAAAGATTCAATTATTTCTCTTCTTCTTTAAGTTAAGACTTAAAAAAAAACAAGTTTATGAGAAATAACCCCTATCTGTGTTTCAAGCAGCATGTATTATATACAAAAGTGTTTCAAATACCCCAAAAGAAATCTGGGAATTTTCAGTCATCCGTTATGTGAAGATAAACTAAACTAAAATTCACAAGTTGATATGTGTGTGTGTTTAGATATATATATATATATATATATATAGATATAGATAGATAGATAGATAGATAGAGAGAGAGAGAGAGAGAGAGAGAGAGAGAGAGAGAGAGAGAGAGAGAGAGAGAGAGAGAGAGAGAGAGAGAGAGAGAGAGAGAGAGAGAGAGAGAGAGAGAGAGAGAGAGAGAGAGAGAGAGAGAGAGAGAGAGAGAGAGAGAGAGAGAGATTTTACCAACTTTTGTCCTCGTAAATGTATCAACTACTCACAAATAACAGAATCCATGAGGGGTTCTAGGGATGAGTTTTATGCAACCACAGGATGGTGCTGATGAACGATAGTTTCCCGGTCTGGGTCATTCAGCACCTTAAAGGCAAAGAAAGTAAACGAAAAGGAGCATATTAATTACTTTACACTGACAAAAACCAAAAGGTTATATTTAAAAGATGAAGCCATTAAAGAGTAATGAGTAAAATAAAACAAAAAACGAACCCTAAAAATAATTGTTTTGTTAATCATTTTTCAAAGCTTCATGTCTTTTTTTAACTGTGAGTAACTTTCACTCAATTAAGCGACGGACTAAAAGTAGGCTGCATTTAACAACAATACCCATGAATATGAAGCTGACATGACATTTGTGTTTTCAGATAGCAATCATGCTACCCTTTTATCTTTTATAAGAAGCAGAACCATCACATCCTAATAAATTGTGTTACCTAAACTTTCATTCCCAAGCAATTTTTCCTCTATGTTGATATATTATAAAACTGCTTACACTCCGAAGCACATTAAGAGTATATATCATGCGAAGGTAAATAAAGAGATATGCTCTAATCTGAATGGGTATTGCTTCACATTTAAACCTATTCAACACTAGTGACAGCATGATTCAGGACATGTTTTTGATTAATCGATGCCAGCGATGAGTTAAAAATAATTGCTATAAAATTTTTTTCCTCCTCAAAGAATAATCATTTTTCTCAAAGAAAGCATTGCCTCAAATTTGCTGATCTGAATAGTAATATTATATGAAAAAGGCATCAAACAGAAAACATGAAAACTAGCTGAGGGGAACAAAAAAAAAACAAATAAAAAAGCTTAAATTTATTTCACCTCACATAGAAAGGAGGCAGATGCAGAGATTTACAATTTACAACTCCGTCATGGAGACTGTAATCAGGTGAAATAAATGCTGATCATCTTTATCAGGTGGTAAAAAGCAAAATACAGTTGAAATCACAAACTTGATATACATCTACTTTTCTATATATTTTAAAGCTGGTAATACTTGTGTGTGTGTGTGTATATATATATATATATATATATATATATATATATATATATAATAAGCAATAAAGAAACACCAAAGTTTGTATGGACAGAAATATATTTCCAAATATGCAACATTGGTTCTGAAAAAAAAAAAAAGCACTCTTCCTTAGATCCAGGAAAGAATAATTCAGAACCTACATTGCAGTTTAAGAACTAGAATGATTGGAAAGTGCATAAATATCAATGGAAATTTGAATGAAACAAATTCCATAAAAGGCCTCAGTAATTTTCTAGGATATGAAGATTTAAAACCATCCATTACAAGGATTGATTTGTTGGTTCCATTGGAACATTCTCATGATTCTATATTTATCAAGCAAAACCAACTTTTGGCTGTGTTGAAAAAATAATTTGGGCCAGGTGGAATAAGTATGAAAAAAATTGAGACGCAAAAAATCGCCAAAAAACATTGGAAAAATATTATGAAACAATTAGCTGGAGAAAGCAGAACACATATTAATTTTGTCTCCATTTTAAATTCTAAATGTAAAAATAGACACAACTTTCAATTCAATTAACTGACCAGATGAGAAGCTACAGCACCTTGAGAGGTTTCAGATCATTCAGGGGGACACAATAAAAATGTAAGTGATCTTAAATTGAAAGTCGCTATCATTCAGAATACATACACCCACAAAACAAGAAACTGTAAACAAAACAGAGGACATTAAAACTTTTACCTCAAAAGTGTTTGCCAGATTCATTTGTTATTAAGTTTTTAATCAATGTTTTTCTCTTCACTTCATGTGAGAATGCAACCGAATGGAACTCAAACTCTGAAACTGAGCTCCTGAAATAAAAATACCATTATTTAAAGATATAACTTCATAGAAGTAAAACTGTACATCATGTTTAACCAGTCAAGAATTTTAGCTGAAATGGACATGGGACAGGGCAAGGTCACAAAACCCTTCAATTTCATTATCAACCAAGTAAAGAAGTATATGAAAAAAAAAAGAATTCCCTTTCAGTGATTAAAACATTTGAATAGGAAAAAAAAACAAAACAAAGACAGTGAAATTATATTACAGAAATGTAAATTTCTTGCAAGTATTGAAATAACATTTTGAAGCTGTAAAATTATATTAAAAATCCTTCTTTCTCAGGTAACTTACAGTATAGATATATAAAGATCATTTGTGAAAATCAGCCTTTTTATCTGTAAGTTATATACTCTACGGATTTTGTTTAAAGGTTTGGCAACTAAATACTACAATCTTTTAATGTGTTTTTTAAATATTCTATCTGTTGTTAAGTTCACCACAACTGCAAGGTATAATATCATTCAAATAAATCACTTTGATCCCAAGCCTTCTTTTAACATCTAATATTCAGCATAATGTTTTGATAATGCTGTCTTGGGAAATATTTTAAATCTGATTTCCAGCCAATCTCTCGCTGAAAGACTTCAGACAAAGCTCGAAATAATAATGAAAGAAAGAAATTTTCATGCTCTGAGCAAATATACACATTCATTTGTAGCAGCGACAAAGGTTTCAAGCTAGTCAATGTGTGCACCTAATTTCCTGCTTATATATATAGTATAATTGACAATATTCAGTAATATCATGGTTGTATAACCAACCAAAGCTTTTGCTAAAATTATAAAACTTATTTCAAATACAACGGCATTTATAAAAATACTTTTCTTATGGCCAACCATTGACCTCTATTTCATTACGTTTCTTTAAAAGCTTTACAGCAAAAAAAGCATAGATTATAGCCCAGTATGACGAAGTTTGACACATAAAAATAAAAAAAAAAATAAAAAGGAAAAAGGCTTGATCTTTCGTTTTTATGATGTAAAAGAATTCCAGTATGACCTACAATAATACTTTAATAGAAAAAAAAAGTATTAGTTTATTTTTAAGATTCACAATTATAGCGGTGTTTAGCAAGTATTAGGACTTAGTTGTAAACTTCTAAAGCATTTTTCACCATATTTACTTCAAAAATTGATTTACATACGATGGATGTTGTGTGATGTAATAACCTATAGCCAAAAGGAAAAAAAAAAAAAAACAATACACATACATACACAAAATTGTGTATGCTCATTCATTGATTCAAAATAAAAACAATTTAGCGGTACATTAAGCCATTGCTGCTATATTTTCACAACTAAGGAAAATTCAGTTCATTGATATCTAGTCTCAAAATTGATTATAGCATAATGATTTCAATCACATAGGACTTTTCATGCCCTTTAACACCAGTTATGAGAAAACCAACTATTGTGCCAGGTAGAAATCAGGATATGGACCATAATCACATCTAAAATGTCATTTTTCAATTCAAATTTTTAAACATTTTCAATGGTTTCATTGTAAATACATTCAGAAAATTAAAAGAACACTATAGCTGTGATACAAATCTAGATCTAGAAAAATCTAGATATATAACCTTTCCAAAACAATTTTTTCATAGTTCTTTTTGAATCCTATGTGCAGAAAGGGGATGGATGGAATGAGATGGATATATATATATATATATATATATATATATATATTTATATATATTTATATATATATATATATATATGTATATATAGAGTTCAATTCTTAAAAAAACATCTCGCCTGAGCAATAAACTTCTAAAATAGGGCCTAAAGAGATTCAGCGTGTAGGGGCTGGAGTTTCTCAGTGGTGATCTGATCCAGATCTTGATATCTGTCACGACTTATCTTTAATATTATCCTTCAAAATATTTGGTTAGCTTTTCTTACCACAAGTATAATATAGTTTAAGTGCCGAACGGAACAATTCAATTAATTCAAGGAAATTGAAAAAAAAAATGACAACCGGGAGTTGATTTATTCCCAGGGCTTTGTTGTCATTCTTTCGCCATTTCTTCCTGATCAGCTGGAACCGAAAATAGCTCAGGCAAACTCAATTTTCATTGGATGAAACAGCTACTTGTCACAAACTAACGGAAGTACGAGAAAGTTGTATCCCTTTTTGTAAAGTTCTTTAATAAAAGAGACATAAAAGGCTGTTGAAGGTAAACATTAGTGTTGACAACGGCCCGAAATCGTGTAAACTTACATTAGGTTTTTATAGTGTTTGATTTATATGTAGGTCTACATATATAAAATATTCTTAAGATCAAACTTATCTTTTCATTTTCGATCCTCATCATAAAATAGCTTACATGCAGTCACTCAAACAACAAAGAAAGTCACCAATCAACCGTATCAGGTAAACTAGTTTATGAAAGAGACATTTCGAAAAGATTAAATTTAATTAGTATAAATATAAGCTAGTAGATTGTTCGTCTAATATTCTAGAAAGATCTGTCACTATTTGAGTCCAACAGAAACTGGCTTAAGTTTCCCATAACAATAGTGTTGATTCTGATTTTTCTGTCTTGGTTCATATTGTAAGGGTGTCAAAGTTACCCATGGTTACTTCATTTAACTCGCTATGATTGAGCCAAAGAGAGAGAGAGAGAGAGAGAGAGAGAGAGAGAGAGAGAGAGAGAGAGAGAGAGAGAGAGAGAGAGAGAGAGAGACGCTAAAATGTATGTTTTATATGGGAAGCGAACAATTTAACAAGCACACACAGATATATATGTGTAGCCTATACTCATTGAGTAAAATCAACACCACTACGAGTATCATAAACAACAAAAAGAAGCAAAATTACCTATGTCGATCATTTCTCAAACTCATCGCAATATTAACGAACAATTGCTGTAAAATTGTTCATACCCGTCTGAATAAAAAAGGACTAAAAAGAAAAAAAAAACGAAAAAAAAAAAACTACAAAAAATCTATGGGCATGAAAAAAAGGAGAAAAAAGAAGTAAAAAAAAAATCCCCACGAACACAAAACTCATTGTATCTCCACAACAAATTATCGCAGCCAAAGGATCATGGGATCCATAGATCTAGCCAACCTCTCACCAGTTCTCGAAGTATTAAGTTTTAATTTAGCAGAAGATAAATATGACACTTTATTGCTCAAGGTTCCATATCTCTTAGCTCCTCGAAAAATGAATATTATATTACATAAGTATCTAGTACATAAAAAACACATCTTAGAATGTAGAAAGAGACTTATTAAAAACGAATAATAGGTTTCATTTCCGTACTAAATCAAATGTGAGCCTGATAATATCAAAATAACACAAAAATTAAGAAATTAATGCTAAGAAATGATTCCACAAAGCGGATATTCTACAGGAATCACGACAACCAGACACAAGCTCAACAACTTATGTAACAATCCGATCAAATTATCTCGTCTACAGCCAGAAATCTGCTGCGGTCGAAACATCGATGTCTTCCAACCAATACTGCTAAGTCGTAAGTCGGAAATGTGAATTAATTTAAAAGTGTAATTATTAAGGTTCCTTTTTCATCTCTCTCACTTCTTTAAAAAACATCCACATATCTCTGTATTATCTGATCAGATAATTTTATGCAAATTTCACCGTTGAGTTGCTCAAGGCAATGTTTCAAAGACCCGATTGAGCGCTTTATAAATGTGTGAAATGCCACAATCAACCCACCCATGAGCTTTAATGAATAATGGCTAAAATCCGTTTTGTTTTTATTGAATAGAATATTTATTTTTTTTAATGCATGTAGTAGTGTCCCGAATTGGGCTTAGCTCTTCAATTTAAGTGAAAGACAGCCGACGCACTCTTGATATTAGGCGTGAGTAATACATGCATGGTAACTATATGATTCACTGCAGCCCATACTAAAAAGCAGCAGGTTAAGATAATCAGAAAGTTGTTTTACTTCAATAAAACGATCCCTTATCTTACGTGCGTCAAGTTAAGAGTAACCTCCACTATGCATATTTTAAGCCTGATCCCATGAAAGAAAATAGATGTATTACTCGCGACCTTAGTTGTCATAGATTTCTATAAAATACACCGTACGCCCTACAAAATATTATATGGACCCTGAAAATGAGCCTGAAAAGGATTTTTCTTTCTTTCTACCATTCTGTCGATGTACACTTCTTTAACTCTTGTGAAATTGACCGTGCAATGCAAGTCCTTCATGCTGCTCTGTGCCTTTGCTGTGTTTTGTTTCTCGATTTTCTGATTCCGACCCTAGCTACAGTCTGAGGAAAGTGAGGAGCGGGCAGATTGTCCGGTGTCAGAGATGTGATTTGTATATTTGGAATTAGCCCACATCTTATTTATTGCAAGTATATATTTCGATCTGCGCTTATTACACATGGGACTAACATAATTTAAATAGGACCTTTACTGATAAGTACTCAAGAACTCCGCATGAAAATGATGACAGCGTTATAGGATAAACAACTGAGCTTTCAACACAAGCGTCACCTGCATTGCCTCTTTGGCCGGACGATGCCATTTTATCTTTATTTTAATGGTATTGAATACGGTTAAGTGATTATGAAAGTGTACAAGGAAAATATTATGGCATCATATGCACCGTTTCGATCTGCTCCTGTTCTGAAGCGGTATTGGTCCGTCTCTCTTACTTGTAATTTTCTGTAAATCCTATAGTTCACTTTGTGCGGCCAGTTCTCAGTAGAAAATAAGTTATGATTGATGTAAAAAAAAAAAAAAAAATACCGCACCTTTCAAAATCCATACATTATACCTCTAGTTGATTTTATTAGTGTATTGGTATGGGGGACATTATTATGAACTTTTTCTCGGACAAACTAAAATAAGCAATTTTGTGTATGAAGTTCAAACCATCTCTCGTAAACCTCCAGTCCACACCCACCAGAAGCGTGCAGGTTCAAACTGGTTGGATTTGCATGCTGAACAGTAATGTTATTGTACTCTTAGAGACCATTAAATTTTTTCAGGCAATCTTCGTCGTTCATTTTTTTAACAGCAAGTTATTTTTTTCCCTGAAGACACCAATTTGAAGTCATGAACAAGACAAATGTATCGGTTCCAAAAGCTCTTCTTTCAATTAATTTCTTATTCTATCGCTAGTAACATTTACTTAATCCTCTACATGTACCAGCTCTACTTTCGATATAAAGAACATTATACTTCGCAAGCCTTGAAAAGCTCTGTTTTTCATAAGCCGCTTATTTTCTTAAACCCACAATCATCGCCTATTTTACAGGAGTGGCAAACTATCTGTAGAACTTGTAAAAAGTCAGGAAATAGAGGCAAAAATAACGATTAAATTGAAATAAAAAAGAACAACAACATCATGATGAAAAAAAAACAAAAAAAACAAAAACAAACCCCAAGCAAACAAACAAACAACCCCCCCCCCCCCTCCCTAACAATAACAACAAGAACAACAACAACAAAAAAGACCAACAGCTTTCTGAAATTTACCACCATATCCATGACAAGCACAACAGGACGATCACAATTGACAAAATTGTACATAATAATGAACAATAAATCAAAGTTTGCCGATCAGATGTTGGTATTTGTGACCTCTGCGTATATATGCTTATCTCCACACATCTCGGCTTGTTCCTTTTTCTCTGTCTCTATCTTTCTCCCTCTTTCTCTCGCTCTCTCCCTCCCCATCTATTTTAGTTCCCTATTAGCCTCTTTCACTCATTCATCTATATTTCACCCTCAACCACATGGATCCATTCCTTACCTTCTCTTCGTTTTCCACCTCTTTCGTGCTCTAATGTGGAATTGCCTCATTGCCTCTCAGTGTGTCCCCACCACAGAGCTAAAACTTAGAAACTAAACCAGAGATCCTGATCACTCTTCAGCCAGCCATAATTAATTTTTTAAATAAATTTAAGTCTGTCCCAACATAAAACAATCAAAACGGCACTGGTTAGAAAAAAATAATCTCATAACAATGTCTTCTCGTCACAGATGTAAAGTAAGCAAGGGCGAGAACCGTATCACTTGGTCTGACACGCACAATGCTACCGTACTAGTGGAAACAAGAGGGAGCTAACGCCACAGCAAAAACTTAGAAATAATAATTATTTGATCTCAATTGGTTAAACTTCGCGCCAAGCATGGTTGATCTTCCTAAAAACATAACATATGCTAAACCAGTCAACAGTGGTTTTCGACATCTTGGAAATATTTTGGACTAAAGAGAAACATCCGTCATAACTTTTACTACTACTACTACTACTACTACTACTACTACTACTACTACTACTACTACTACTACTACTACTACTACTACTACTACTACTACTACTACTACTACTACTACTACTACTACTACTACTACTACTGCTGCTACTACTACTACTACTACTACTACTACTACTACTACTACTACTACTACTACTACTACTACTACTACTACTACTACTACTACTACTACTACTACTACTACTACTACTACTACTACTACTACTACTACTACTACTACTACTACTACTACTACTACTACTACTACTACTACTACTACTACTACTACTTTCAAGCAACAGCATGTTAAAAAAAGTCAATTAATCACATGCTACATTTTCCACGTTGCTCTCTTTCATGTGTTATCAAAGAAATCCTTGATCGATATTTTGGTCTTTCACCTGCTAAGTGCTATGGCTCAATCAAAACAGGTTTCCTTTTCCAGGTTAAGCTTCTTATTTTCTCATGGCTCAAATGGGATTCAAATATTATTACGCTTTAGGTTGGGTAAACATGGGCAACCAAATTATTGAGATTTTTTTTTAAAAAGTTTGAGCGTAGTTAGTTCTTAGTAAAACTGCAAGCGATAAATTAGACACCTTCGGCCCTCTCCTCTCGTTACTTACATATTCAATATCTATTTGAAGATCTGAAATTAATCAATATAAAGACAAAAGAAAAGAAAACAAAAACAACCACGGTATTGTAAGATCTATTTTTTATGTGCGATAAAACGAAGACTCGATTTGCCCTTTATTTGTAGATAACGACACGGCGATCGCACCATTGCGAAAAATACATGATGAAGATCATTATTTTAGATTTTATTTTTTAGTTTGAGCGTTATTATTTCTTAGTAAAAGTGCAAGAGATTAATTACACATCTTATGCACTTTCCTGCCGTTCTGGAACAAACGGTTTTCGTGATGCAAGGTCGAAGTCTCAAATTCTTCACCGTGTGTGCAAATCAGCTGAAGTCTTATCAGATACGCTGGGGGCGAAATTTCATGTGGACAATTTTATAGAATATTGATGAGAAGTAAACCGTATCCCTGACAGATCAAGCTGAATATTGTCAAAATGTCGATGTGTGCATTTCTATTTCGGGGAAAATTCTTTATCCACACTACGACTTTTTAAAGTCGGTTTTTATCTTGTTCTGATTTTCCTTATCTTGATGTTATCCGTGCTCCCGCTAAGTGGTCCTATAACTCGTAGAGTTGTAAAACACTAGTAGATGTAGGGTCACATTTATTTCCAATGACTTCTAGATTTGAGTAACTTTTTTTTCTAAAAAGC
>JAWDGP010005055.1:0-50476 GCA_033675545.1 Elysia crispata | reverse complement strand
AAATCGCTTCAAAAACGAGCGTTTAAAAGCATCTTTAAAAACACCAGATAGTAAAATTAGAAGGTTCCCTGTTTACCATTGTTTTCTTCGCTAGCCAGCTGCCATGTGTCTTTATGATGAAATGTATCTTTTGAATACTATTCACTTTCCACACGATTTGACCTTATGTGCAGTAAACTATGCTTCGATGGTGAGAGAATGATTCTAACTTTGTAAAAGAACTTGAATTTGAATTTCTCAACCAACTTCAACACAGTTCAGAAAATCTATTGCCTTTTTTTTCAGTGAAAAATTGTGCCAGCAATTTGTAAATTTTTTTTTCAGACCGAAATCGATTATTTTTTAAATTCTAAAAGTTACCTCTTGTTCGCAAAAATGTCGATAACCTAGATATTTTGTCTGGAACAACTCTTATCTATATCGAACTATCTGTTTCATTCTCTGCACACCTGCTGGTATCTAGACAATGCACCATGTTGACGATGAGGAGCTGTAACCAGTACTCCAAGGTAGATATAATTCTAAGCGCTGGATCTTGTCGCAAAATAGCCATAACTTTTAAAAAATGAGCTTTTCGATAAATGCGACGCTATGAAGAAAAGTTTCTGACTCTGAAAATTACACAAGAAAAAAGAATTAGAATTTTTGTTGAAATTTATTGTGAAATGCAGAATACCTAACTGCTAGTTTACTTTTATCATGAATGTCTCGATACGGCATCTTACATTACGCTGTTTCAGTGGATATCTATGTCTCAATGGAGAGAGTGAGTTCAGGAGACAGAGCCACACCCAAAACGATTTGCACATTTGAATTATCTCTATTGCAAGCTCAAAGCACATATTTCATTTTTAACTCGTATTCTGCGCCAACCTCAGTCAAAATTCCACCCTCGCCATCTTTTAGGAACATGTAGAAAAAAGGCCTGAAAAGTCAAACCATCATGTTCTCTATTTTGGTTGTCATTTTCTCAAATTGGATTTACATTGATTTTTTTAGAATCAATACTGACGATTCATATACGGATAATACTAGTCGCGAACCTTCCTAGAGGACAGCTCTTCATTCGGTGTATGAGTGCAAGCATTGCAATATGAGATAATCATAATTCTATCAATCCCCATACGTTATTTCATCCAGATCATCTTATTGGAATTGGTGGACCACAAAACCAAAACATTCAAACTAACATTCCACTATTATTAGGAATTTTACGGCTAAAGATTTAATTGTGGTGGATATCTTTAAGAAAAAAAAGTCGCAATCATATCTAAAGCACATTATGCTCATCCAGTTTATGGACGTCTATTTTATTGGCGGATATTATTCTGTTCATCTCCACATATTCTTTTGATCCGCACCGTCCTTCAATGGTCACAGAGTTTGGTTCTGCTTAAACTATTGATGTTTTTTTCATGTTAACATCAGGGTTTGTGACGTTTTTGTATGGGGTCTTGTGAATCAATATTGTTAAATAATTATCAAGTGGATGGAACGCCCCTTTGCTACTTTAGAAACGATATTTTCTCCCATAAAAACTCTTTCGCACTAAAGAGTTTGAGGAAGACATTTCCGAACACTTTGTTGAAAAAGGATGGATTGGTTCATTTATGGCGTTTACGTTGCTGAGTGCATGGCGAGCCCAGCCACTATGGATGGCACCAACTTGGCAGCTCTACAGCACATTGTAATGAGTCGAGAGCGAAGTGTGTAGCCAACTTTCCCCGGATTAAGATTCGTGGGCCACTTTTACTTTGCCCCTAACAACTTGCACTAGAGCGCTATCTAGCACCAATTTGTATTTCATATCACGGAAAATAGAAAGAAAATGAGTATTTGGAGTTAAGATATGCTCACTGTTAGGGCCTCTTTATTTTATTATTTTCTCCTGTTTTCGTCAAAAGAAGAACGTTTACATAAAACAGTAATGTTAGGTAACCAGACAGCTTATTTTAAATTGATGCTGTGATTTTTATCGGTAATGTTATAGTACATTTAACAGAAACTGAATCACACCGTGGACATGAAGGAAAAAAAAATCATATTTTTAAAATCATTGCTCTTATTTATCCTATTATTATTATTATTATTATTATTATTATTATTATTATTATTATTATTATTATTATTATTATTATTATTATTATTATTATTGTTATTATTATTATTATTACTATTATTATTATTATAATTATTATTATTATTATTATTATTATTATCATTATTATTATTATTATTATTCGACGCTAACTGCAGTTCAAACCGGTAATGACAGACAAATTATTTTCAGCCGTATTTTGTTTTCGTAACAGCTTGATGTTAACATAAATCATTATCTGTTTTTAAGGAACCAAACTGAGTGGAGGGCTTGACAGACGCCACGCAAAACAAGGAACGTACGGAGATGAACCAGAATATATCTCCCCAAAAAAATGGCTAAACATAAACCGAGTGAACTATCTGTGTACTTAAGGTACGATACCGAAATATTTCTGTCTTAAAGAATCCATGTAAAATTAAAGAGTCGTAAATCTAAAGGATGGTTTATTTATTTTTTTTTTTTTTTTTTGGTTTTTGTTTGTTTACCAGTTCCAATAAATTTTAACGATGCTGTGGATCTAAATAATAGTGATATGTGAGAATTGACAGGTTTATAAGTATCATCAATTTTTCATGTAAGCACATACACACACACCACACACACACACACACACACACCGAATGAACAGCTGTTCTTTATGGAAGAATACGACTGCATTATTCGTGTACCAAACGACAAAATATCTAGAGAGCAATAAATCCAATTAGAGTACATGGTTTGCTTGACTTTTATGGCCTTGTCGTCGCCTTATTCCTACAAGATGGCGCGGACTAAAATTTTGTCTGGAGGTTGGCAGAATTATAATTATTTTAAAGGAAAGCACAAGTCTAGAAGCTTCCAATATAAACAATTTAAATCTGAATCATCTTGGGTATGGCACTCTTCCTGAAATCACCATATATTAAGAGTTTGTTATCCATTGAAACAGCATGACGCATCGTGCTGTAACTAGGCATTTCCGATGAAAATAATCTAGCAGTACAGCATTCACATTCCACAATAAATTTAAAACAATTCGTCTCATTCTTTTTCAATGGAAGAACATGAAGTCAACTTTTGTAAGGATAAACATCGACCACTTCACTTCAAGAAGTTTATCTCTATTTTACCTCTAGAATTAAGTCTAACTTTGTTAATATGGCTTTTCATCGTTAACATGATGAATTGTCTACAGTTACCGGCAGGGTGTGTAGAGAACGAAACACAAAAAAGTATTACTCGATGTAGTTATCATGTTATTTCAGTCAAGAATATCTAGAATCGGGGTCTTTTTATCGAACAAGTGGTAACCTTGAAATGTTTAAATAATCGATGTCTACTCTTAAAATTTTTACAAAATACATAGGCATAATTTTTCTCCACTTGAAAAGAATAGATTTTTGTAGCCTTTTTTGCAGTTAGTTCGAAGTTCTCAAACAGGGAAGTCCTTTTACAAAAGTTAAGCCAGCAATTTCTTTCATCATGCAAGCATAGTTACAGCATAGTGGGTCAAGTCAATGTATAAAATTCCAAAAGGCATTTTACGCATTAATACACGCGTTGTCCTTAGCAAAGAGAAAACGGTGGGAAACCAATTTTTATGCTTCTTAAAAAAACAACGAAGAGAAAGAAATAATCTTCATTGTGCGAATAATTTATCTTCAAGTAAGAATTTTGCACGTCCTAGGCACAAACTTTCTTTGCTTGTGCCTAAATCGCTTTTAAAACAAAAGCATTCTAGTTATTGTATAATCCAGGAATTTTTTAGAATAAAAAAAATATGTTTTTAAAAAATTCAACTTTTATTTTGCCTTTTTCAGTCGACAGACATTCTAATAAAGAAGCAATCAGTCTTGATTTGATTTTTTAGATAATTTTGCTCACCATATCAGATTATTCACTAAATTGTATCAGAACTACATAATGGTCATGGTGAAGGCTTCGAACAACAGAAAAAGAATTTATTTACCTTTTTTTAACTATTGACCGTAAAGGATTTCCACAGCAACCTAATCGTGAAACAGGTGAATGGGTGAGGAGGTATGATACACAATAAAGCCTATTCAATTATCAGCCAACAAGCTGAACCGCATGCACCGTCCTATTTGAACAAGCGATTATGATAAGCGAGTTTGTAAGAAAAGTTTGTGAGGGTAGATCATTAATTTGTTTGTGAAGGGCACTTCTTGAAGTCAGTATCCTCCATTTATAAGAAGATAGTGTTAAAATCTAATACCGTTTGATACAATCACAATGATTTTAAATGATTCCAGACTGAGATTTGTTCCTATACTCTCGAGCTTTAATTTGCCACATTAAAAAAAATAAAAAAGACAGACCGAAAGGAAACACAAAAGAAGGGATCTTAAACCACTCCTAATTCTTTGACTTATATCTTTTTTTCTATATTTTAATATATACGTGAGGAAGACAACTTGCCTGTTGAGGGGATCAAGGTGAAAGTTCACTCTTCGTGCCCGCTATATTGATAAAGAGTGATTGGTTGAGCCCAACACCACATAAAAACGTTGTATCCCACTTCGTGTTCCAAGACTATAAATAATTATGACAAACCTCTAATGACCTAGAAGCTGCTCTGTTTAAAATTCTCTAGTGTATGTAGTGATGTAAGTTTAACAAGAATAAACAGACCTATAAAACAAAATTAATAATACTTCTAGCCATGATTTTGTCTTTCAAAACTTTTAGTGAGGTAGACCTACAAGAAATAGAGATCTATATTTGAGGGCATATGAAGCAAGGCTAAGTCCAAAATTCAGGAAAAAAATTGCCAATCACTGACACTACAACTCTCTTTTTGTACAACAATGCATGTTGCGCTCATGATATAGACCTATTTATTCTCCATCCACAACTACACAATATTTTGATATCCGATATTGAATTATCATGAATACTTGTAGTTTTTTTGAGTATACTCTTTTTTTTTGTTTTGTTTTTTTTTTTTTAAACTGCTACACTGTAAAATTAGAACCACTCTTAAAAATATTAAAGAGTAGGAGTGTTTTCAAAGTTATGGAATAAATAGAATTTACTCCTTATTCATTTCTATTCTTCACTGCTGTATAATTATATTTGTTAGTTATAGTATTCCCAAAGGCAGAACTAATTCAGGGAGGTATACACCTTAAAATAAATCATATTTCCACATTGTAGTGTTCACGTATTTTAGTTTCTTCTCCATATCCTCAATTCTGTTTTTAACATTTATGGAAATCGCTATCTCTTTACTCTATTCACTCCTTCTGAAATTTGTCATACTTGTAAAATTGTTGTTCATTGTATACTAACTCGCCCTCAATAAATAGTTCCTAATTTTTCATTACACCCCCTTAAGCAACATTTGTAACCTTAAACGTTTTACTTTTGTTGTTTTGCTTTGTTTAATCCTTTCAATCTTTGCAGTACAATCATCCCTCTTTAATCGAAGTTATAAACCTTCTTGAAAACATGAAAAAGTAAAGAAACAGGGAAAGAAAAAACATTTATCCTGAAATATTTTGGGGAGAATTTACCAGGAGTCCATACAAAATGTTTTAAATAATCGAGCTGACAATCTCACCCTCCCCCCTTCCCCTTAAAAAAAAAAACTAAAACAGAAAATTTTAAAAGCAATCATCGATCCTGAAATTGAAAAAAAAGAGAGATAGATTAAAACTGTAAATAAAAATAAAATTACAAAAAAAGCAAAATCTAAAGGTATTGTCATTGTAAGTGACAGCGAATAAAATTATTTCTAAAAAGATATTTTTCCACTTTATTTTAAAAATAACTTCTCCAAAGAGGCAAAGCATTCATTGTATTTTATTTCTTACTTTGTGAAATTAACGTCAGACAGGTTCCAATATGTGCCGTTCGGTAATCTAAATACAGGTGCTCGTATGGTTGCTTCACGCCATACATATCGTATCTTGGTAAGTCATAAAAACAGCACTAGAAAAGTTGTAAGCTGTAAGAAGTTGAAATAGTTATAATATATAACTATATCTATATATATATATATATATATATATATATATATACATATATATGATGATTTAAAATGGTACTAACATATTGAATGAAAGTGCTCAACAATAAGGAGAAGGATTAATAATTATGAAATACCTGCACTAAGGCTTTGCCATGACACTGGTGTTCTATACACTATATATATATATCTCCAAAGTGCTATGTTTCGTCAACATAGCCTAACTTACGATCACCATTTCGCGTGCCATTGTGTCATTCTTTAAGAACCGAAGTCTTCCTTAGTCGACTTGAGGTGTAGATCAAGACACATAGAAGGTAAGGACTGAATTAATAGTGATGGAAGAGAGAGCGAAGTCAATCTAGCTTTAGTCTTGGCTTAAGTCTAGGTCAGAACTACTTGTGGGCAGTGTGCCTTGCCTACAATAGCAGCATATGTACCCACATTATTTTTATTTCAATTGCAATAAAATGAGCAAGGGTATGAGCTGGCTAATAATAATATTAGAGTTTAATAAGAAAAAGTATGCCATTCCAAGAAGTCTTCCAAATTAATTAAACTGTATATGAGTTTGCATTGAGTTTTAGTTATGTCAATAAACACTGCCATGTCTATTTTTTTATTTGTATTATTATTATTATTATTATTATTATTATTATTATTATTATTATTATTATTATTATTGTTGTTGTTGTTGTTGTTGTTGTTGTTGTTGTTCGCTGCAGAATCTATATCTATAAGTTTACTTATTGGCCTATTGCGTTTGTGGTTGTGCCTGTAACAGCAGCCTAACTTTCGAGATCAAGACCATTTTCAATTGCAATAAATCGGTAAGGATTTATGAATAGGCTGATGATCATATTAGAGTTCAATGGAAAGAAAGTGAACTTAAGACGCATAGACATAAAAATAATATTTCTACTTCAGCCATTGTCGCGGTAAATATTTCTTGAATCTAAATCTTTAATCACTATTATGTCTAATTGGCTTTTATGTCAGTATCTATATCATTCATGAATGCATGTCAGTTTTTATGGATTCCAATTGTTTTGTTTTTTTCTTTGTAGCAAGATAAATTCATCCTCCAATTTTTTCCATGAAGAGGATATCATTTGCAGCTTATTGGTTAATTTACATTCAGATTAAAAATACAAAAAGTGGCTAACCGGCTTATATTGGCGAGCATCAGTCAAGAGAAAATGATGGTCAATCTTTCAGTAGAAAAATATCAACATACACTTAACAAGGTAAGCGTCTGTAGGTATAAATTGCTTGGGAGATATTATTTCTCTAATATAGATTAGAATTTGTTATTATAGAGGCGACTAGATTTCAATGCTAAAAAATTGCAAAAGTCCGTCGTAGCTAAAGGGAAAAAGTATTATATGACAGAAATGTTAAGTTATCAGGTAATCATACATTTTCACTATATTTCAAGATGAAACAATTTTTCAGCAAGTTAGCATGGGTTATGATGTTAAAGTTTAAATCTATAGTCTAATTATACGCCCAGAACTCACTATAGATGAGGCATATTGGCAAGAGAATTAGGAGATCGGCAAAGGGGCATAGAGGCAGGGAGATGGGAAAAGAAAAGAAGGCGATATAAGCAGAGATAAGAAATTACAAAAGTGCAAAAGACAGAAACCTGGACAAAAAGAAGATGGAGTAGAAAATCGGTAGAGGAGAAGCTTTAAATCTATAGTCATTAACAAATATAATGTTTTTGTAAAAGAAAGAGATATGTCGTTCAATTCTTAAATCTATATTGTTGAACCGATGCTGCTCTTTGCTTTATTTGGTAATAGACAACTGTGATTTACACCTTCCTAGTATTTCCCTGTACCAAACCTTTTTGAGCGATTGATATACATGTAAATATGACAAAAACCAAACTAAAGCTCCATAATTTAAACATTTAGGAAAGTTTGGGTGATCCATAACTGATTATGTGTTTTTAACTTTTATTATTGATTGTAATAATACATTCAAGCAAGACTTTGGATAGATGTCGCCAGCTAGAGTGGCAGACCGCTCACCTCGACTCACACTCTACTTTAGCCTCGTCTGATGTATATATGGCGCGTTGCCTGCCAGCGCTGCTAGATCTGGCTGTTGCTTCCACTTCATAGAAGCTGATTTTTCTGAAAATATTTTGTCCTCCCACTCTTGCAAGCCGTTGGTACTGATGACAGGTCAATCTATCTGGCTCCACCTGTTGTTCAATCAGTCATAGTCAGTACATGAGTGTAATAAAGGAATGGCAAGTAGTATAGAAAGCTTGACCTATTTTTTGCTGGGATGCGATAAAGCTCAGTATGCAGACCGTTGTAATGACATGAGGCCTAAAGGTGGTTCGGGTTAAATCCCTTGGCGGATCATATGGTTGTGGGACCGGCAAGTCTAACCTAGGCTTGACAGACATCCCTTGTCTCGGGTTTATGTTATTCGAGAACAAGTTATGATTCATTCACTCTCAGTTCAGACCTTACGTTAAATCCACATCCAGAACTTACCGTAGATGACGCATATGAGCACGAGAAGTAGGACATCGGCAGAGGAGTAACCAGGGAAGGACAATAATATTTTTTTTTTCGGGAGGGGGGTTAATTAAGAGGTGGTGCAATGACAAATAAGGTGTTCTATGCTTGATACTCATAGAAAGGAAAAATGAATAGAGTATATTAAATGCATTAACCAAAAATAAAAGGAAAGTAATGAAGTAATGAACGTATACCTGTTTTATAAAAGATGAAATAGCTAACAGGGAATTCATCGATCTCTATTTATTAAAACTAATATGGTTATTGCCTTCGAATGTTTGAAACAATACTTCCTGGAGTATATCAAATTTATCTAATTAAATCGAGAAATACGTAGTCGGCAGTGCTGGTTTTTTTTTAATCCTATCGACAAGATGGTGGCTAGTTATGTACCGCACAATGTTTGAATCAAAATAATTTTCAACTTTATGTTAAGGATAAAAAAAAAAATTGTTTTTTTAGAAAACAAAAAACTAGATTTCAAAGATCCACGCAACATTATCATTTCAGTAGAAGAGGTAGCAATATAACAGTAGACCATGATGATATCCAACTTGATTATCACATAATCTTAAATATCTACATTGGTCTTTTTTATTTTTGATTGTTTGTTTCTGTTTGTTGTATGGAATCACTTTTCTATTCTGAAATACTTGAATTTGAAATTATTATTATCCAGGTCCAAGTTGTGTAGACGGTATTCACCTCCGCTCCAACAACAGCAACAACAACGACAGCCTCACCGGCGTTGAGGATCAGCAGACATTCAGCGCCACGGTACCTTCCAGCAGCAAAGTCACGGAAGTTGTCAAAGTCACGCTTCGATTGTCAGAATGTTAGGTTGCTCAATTTTTAATATGCTCTTATCAACAGATACAGAATGAAAGATAAAATAATTTTCATTTTCAAATTACACAAAACATCGACTTGTTAAATAAATTCTTCAAACACGTGTTTTTAACTATGCGTTTTGTATTCCCAAATGGTCGCCCCAGAAAATACTCGAGAGTTTAGGCTACGAGTTGCTCAATAGTTAATATGCTCTTATCAATAAATACAGAATAAGAGGCAAAAACTATATGCGTGTTATATTGCCAGATGGTCGCCCCAAAAAGGACCAGATTACTTATTCTACGGGTGGATGTTCAGGAAATGCCCAGCAAAAAGTAGAGGGACCTGGTGCACACACTTGTTGTGGCTGGTTAAGTTTTCTGATCGTTTGTGGATGCAACACCCGCTCGTGTTACATTTTACATCAACTTTATCTCTACCTGCCAGTTGCAAAGTAAATTAAAAATTGTGTATCGTGAGTCACAGTTCTTGCTATTTTTATTTATTCATTTAAAATAATATTGCTCTACTTTTTTGTCATTCACTTTTATATTTTTACTTTTAAACAATCCATCTACTAATGCGCTGTTAAATATAAGCACGGCTAACACACATTTGGTATAGGGGAAACAAAATACGAATTATGTAATATAAAATACCAAAATGTGTCTATCTGAGATGACTTTAAAAGACTTTTGAAATCTGCAAATCTTTCACGACAGTCATTAGAAAAAAAAAGATTATAAGGCTTAGCAGCACAAATTTGGATACAAAGCGGTACGTAAATTGTAGAAAGAACAAAAGATGGCGGTTTTTTATTTACTTATTTTTTTTTTTTTTTTTTTTTTTAATGTTTTTCTTTTTTTTTTTTGCAAGTCAAATAATAACACATAAGATATCATATTTTGGCCACATTGCAAGATATGACAGCCTACAGAAAGCAGTTCTCACAGGTAGAATAGATGGTAGAAGAGGAAGGGGCAGACCCAGACGTCAGTGGCTCGACAACATCAAAGAATGGACTGGTAACCAGCTCTACACGAACATCAAGCTAGCCCAGGATTGTGTGGCTTGGAGAAGCGTTGCAAGTCAACCCTAGAATGGCCCTCAAGAGCCGGGATGACAAGGACAACAACAACAACAGTCACACCCATACAACACAACAAAAAGTTTAATGATGTGAAAAAACATTATAGTCCATTATGTTTTTATTCTTTATATCTCTCATAAGAAGCCAGGAAATCATTGGTGATAAAACCTCTCTGGTTGACTCTAGGGCCTAATAGAGAAAAAAACAGTCAATGTTCAAAACTTTATAGATGGCGCTGTTCCAGCCAAACATTATCATCAAACTGGACGATGGTACGAAAGCTGACAACCTCTTAGAGGATCAGGACAACACAGTCACCCTATAACTCACTAGCACTCAAGCTGCAAGTGGTCAGATTACTCTCAAGCATGCTCGGTTTGAGCCCTCATTAGTTCACCTTATATTTTCTCTGTTAGAGCTGACACAAACAAACGGAGCGACAATAAAAATATAGCCAGGAAATTGCATTTCACTATGGTGATGAAAATATATTTAGAAACAAAAGAAATAACAGCGTTTTTACTTATGCGCATCTCGTAACACAGAGTTACTTCTCTTTCTGTAAAAGTGGTAAATCTCAGAATATCATAAACCTTCAGGATTTTGTTTAGGACATTACTATTTCAAACCCAAATGATAACTTAAACTGTGAAACTCGCACTCTTTGATGATTGACATTGCAACAAAATAGACATCCTGATGCTTGTACAGGTATACTATTTGATTGGATAACCTAATTCTTATTTGTTCAATTAACCCAACTTTCAAAGAAAACTTAAAATTTGCCTTAGTTTGTGTTGATGGTCATAGTGGTTTCACTATCTTTTGTTGGAAAAGAATCAAATGGACACATTTCCGCCATTTCGAAATATTTTTTTGATAGAAAAGTGGCATTGCGCTAGGGATTGTACAGAGAATACTCGCTTATGGCGTTGTGATTTCACGGTGTTCTAGTAAAGAGATGCTACAGTAATAGAGCAGGAAAAAACAAACACTCTTGAGGCTATAATTTAAAGAAAAAAGCCAAGTCTAAAAAAAAACGATTGTTTTTTTAACAAAACAAGATATGCCTTTGGTCAAGCCTTAAGGAATGAAGCCGGCAAGATATAAAAAAGAATATTATTAGTTTTGCTAGGCCCAGTACAGCATAAAGTGTGTATTTTTTATACAAAGGCAGCAAGAAAGCAAGAGTTATCAAATTCTTAGGAGACCAATATCTCTCTTACTTTTTAGTACCTTTTAGGTACTGAGCAAAGTTAAAAAAGAATGAGATGGTAACCAAAGCGTTTGAATGTTCATTAGGTTGGTGGGAAAATTGATTATTATTAAAATATAGCCAATCTCCTCGCTGTGCTGTTTCTTGAGGATATCCTTGTCATACTCTGTTGTTATGTCTTACAAAGAAAAAAGGTAGAAAACTGTGGGATTAGAAATAGCGGCTGCCAGAGAGAATGTGAGCTTGGAGTTATAAAAATAATATCACCAGACAATCTCTAGATATATGCATACTTCACACATACATACACATTTACTGAAAGAAACCCTGTCTCTATATCTGTATATTTTTGCAAAATGTCTCTCTCTCTCTCTCTCTCTCTCTCTCTCTCTCTCTCTCTCTCTCTCTCTCTCTCTCTCTCTCTCTCTCTCACTGTCTGTATCTCTCTCTCACTCACTCTCTCTCCTTCTCTCTCTCTCTGTATCTCTCTCTCCCTCTCTCTCTCTGTATCTCTCTCTCTCCCTCTCTGTCTATCCCTCCGATTCTGTCATTGTTATTTCACAAATAATGTTATGAAATGACAAGATAAAAATGGTGCTTGACAGTTAAGGACTAAGGTATATTGAAATAATTTACCGAGTACAGTCATTTACATCAACGGCTTTCTAAGTTCCGTGCTTAGTGGCCCTAGTCATGTGGTGGTCTTCCCTAGTGCCGTTGATCAAGACATGTTTTTATCTTGTGTATACAATGAAAGAAGCTTCCTTTCATTGATTTTAAGTTAGCAAATAATTCGAAAAAGCAAAATTTCAAATTTTAAAGTTTTTCCTTCAGGCAAAGTGTTCAAAATATTTTTTATGGTTTGAATGTTTTTATTATTATTATTATTATTTTTTTAAATGTTACATTCTCCTTTAGGACCTCATCATGCGGTGTCGGGCAGGCTGGCGTCGGTGACCATGTCTCTTCCCGACTCTCTGTCATCACAGATGACAATCAGGTCGAGCATGTCGATCTCTTCGTCGCCACCAATCCATCGCCCTAGCTCATCCCAGACTCTCTGTCTGCCTCTCGCTCTCTTCCGCTCATCTTCCCAATTTTAAAGATGTTTTCCAAACTATATCTGCGCATGTCATGACCAAGAAACTTTCCTTGTTGTGTCTTGCTTCTTTCGAGGAGATGAATTCTGTGTCTGCCTCTTTTAACACACTTTTGTTTGCCTTCTTTGCCGTCCACGAGACTTTGCGCATTTTTTGTATTAACATCATCCCAGTTGTTGTTAATGTAGCCATTTGCCTCAATCAGCACGAGTACTGAGTATACTCGGCTGCCCTTTTAATTCCGTTGCATACGAAAAGCGAGAATACTCGGTTTTAACTTGGAATGTTTATTTTACTTTTCAAACCAACATTTAGAAATCCATATCTAGTTTATAGGGAAGGGAAACAACTCTATATTTTCATAGATCTAAATTAACTTTGTTAGGCTGTTGAAAAAAACTCGATCTAGATCTAGATTTCTACGCTAGATCTAGATCTGGCATTAATGTGTTAAAGTTAATGAATGGATTCTCCAAGCTCCCCCATTTTTTTGTATGACTGTTATATTTAACAAGTTCAAATGTAGATTTTCTCTTCTTTTCATTTTCCCAGCTAACAAATTAATGTGCATCAGCAATGTTACAATGGGAGAATTGTTTTTCTTTTTACGAAATTGATGTGTCACTAGAAAATTCATAAAAAAAAATCATTCATAACTTGTATGTCAAACTTGTGTGCAGTGCAGATTAGATAGGAATCTACGTACACAGAAAATGTTAGGTTTGTGCATTGATAATTTTTTGAATTATGATCTTTTAAAATAACCTAAAAATGGCCAGTGGCATTTACAGCATTTATACAGGTAGGCCATTTAATGTCCAAGTCTCGCTGCCCTACATAAGGAATGAATGTACATAGCACCGAACACTCGTTGTTTCACACCCGGCTGGTTTAATAATCATGTTTCGTTTTCTGAAAGGTCTTTTTGGCTTGACCTATCTTTCTCTTTATTTCTGTGTCGTATTTCCCGTTTTCTGTAATCATCTCCCCTAAGTATTTTCACTTTTTTATGTGTCGTAATTCGTAAGTCCATACTTTCTATTTTTTGAGGAAATAACTTTTCGCCTGAATGCCACCATAATTATCAACGTTTTCTGTTAGTTTAAGCTGTGTCCCATGTTCTCGCTTCCTTTCACGATGGTATTCAGCAACGTCTGTAGATCATTTTCATTTTCTGCTATGAGGGAGGTGTCCTTAGCGCAGTGGATGCTATGGATGAAATGACTGACTTCTTGGAATCCTGTCTTGATACCATGATACATTTACTGATAATGAGAAAACATCTGAAGACAAGACACAGCTCTGTCTCAGTCTGGCTGATAATTTCTTATTTCATTGTTGAAATTAACTGTAGCTGTTTGCCCCAAATCCATATGTTTGATAATCCTAAGATGTTTCCTGTCTATGTCTAAGTTTTTTTACTAATTGCCTTGTGCTTTCACGTTTCACATTATCGAATGCTTTGTTATAGTTATAAAACAAAGATATATGAACCTCTAGCCATTTCACATAACTTTATTGTTCTGAGCATGTAGATGGCATTTGTCTACTTTTCCATGTTCATTCAACCTGGTGGCCGGCTTTTTACGATTAAGCTTAAACAATGATCTGTGTAATCTGTATCTTGTTTACAATATGCTGTCTTTTATATCTTTCTGTGTTAATGGTTTCTGTTTGTGACACAGTTGCTTTATAAACGATGCATTCTTCGAAATATTTTTACATCAAGAGGAAATTTCTTCTCCGTTTAAGCAGTGAAGCATTTTGTCTCATATATGGATTGGTCATTATTCTTGTCTTATATTAAGCTTTTCTTATGATTTAATATTGCTGCAACTACTGCTGACTTCAAACTGTAGTTCTATGAATGATCTTACTGTGTTTATCCTCGAGAAATGTTTGTCGACTAGGGTGAGAAATGTTTTTTCTGTACTGTATTAGTAAATACGTTATTGCTGAACGATGACTTGAACCATGTTTTTTTATCTCTTTTTCTTTTTGTGTGTGATCAAGCAATTATACAACTACATGGTGAGCTAAACTAATCATAAAAACACATTTTATAAGTTTCTTTGACTCTATGAAGATTTCATATTTCAAGTGTTGGAGCCTCATAAAATATGGAGAAAATCCTTGTAGGCACAGTGCTGGTGTTAACCCTGACTTGAATGATAGATATTTATGAATTCTTTTACTTTTACTTATTTTTTGATCGGGAGCATTTAATTTTTTCTATTTGTACTGTTTATTTGTAGAGAAAGAAAGAAAGAATGAAAGAGAGAGAGGGATAGAGAGAGGGAGAGAGACAGACAGACAGACAGACAGAGACAGAGACAGGACAGAGAGAGAGATAGAGAGAGAGAGAGAGAGAGAGAGAGAGAGAGAGAGAGAGAGAGAGAGAGAGAGAGAGAGAGAGAGAGAGAGAGAGAAACAGACAGACAGACAGACCCTTATATTTTTTCTTTTTTAATTTGATGCAGTATAGTCTTAAAGCTTGTTTAAAAGTGATGCTGCTTTGTAAAAAAAATGATAATATCTTTTCCATGCTAGTATTCGATACTGGAGTAATCCATTGCAAGCATTCGGTATAAAAGTAATCCATTCAAGCCCTCGTCCGTGCCTGAAATAACCTGCAGTGCAAAGACGGGGCGATTGCACGTCGGGCATGCAACGTGAGGGCGAACGTGATTCAGCGTGCACAGAGCGAGGGGGTGAACACAACCGAGCCTACACTGAACGAGCGATTGAATGTGATCCAGCGTGCAACGAGCGAGCGAGCTTCTAAACATGAATCGGTATGCATTGACTGAGCGAGTAGACGTGATCCACTGTGCATTGAGCGAGCTAGTGAACATGATCCAGTGGGCATGAAGCGAGCTAGCGAACATAATCCAGTGGGCATTGAGGGAGCTAGTGAACATGATCAAGTGGGCATGAAACGAGCTAGTGAACATAATCCAGTAGGCATTGAGCGAGCTAGTGAACATGATCCAGTAGGCATTGAGCGAGCTAGTGAACATAATCCAGTAGGCATTGAGCGCGTCAGTGACCACCGCCCAGTCGGTAGGCACTGGGCGAGCTAGTGAACATGATCCAGTGTGCATTGAGCGAGCTACCGAAACCTGATCCAGTAGGCACTGAGCGAGCTAGGTGAACATGATCCGGTAAGGCAAAAGCGAGCATTGAAGTTCGGTGAGCCGCTTGCGATCTCAGTGTGCATTGAGCGAGCTAGTGAACATGATCCAGTGGGCACGAAGCGAGGCTAGTGAACATGATACGGTGTGCATTGAGCGAGCTAGTGAACATGATCCAGTAGGCATTGAGCGAGCTAGTGAACATGATCCAGTAGGCATTGAGCGAGCTAGTGAACATGATCCAGTAGGCATTGAGCGAGCTAGTGAACATGATCCAGTAGGCATTGAGCGAGCTAGTAAACGTAATCTAGTGTACATTCAGATTCAGTACTACAGTAGTAATAATAACAGCAGCAGCATCAGTAGTAGTAGTAGTAGTAGTAGTAGTAGTAGTAGTAGTAGTAGTAGTAGTAGTAGTAGTAGTAGTAGTAGTAGTAGTAGTAGTTGTAGGAGTAGTAGTAGTAGTAGTAGTAGTAGTAGTAGTAGTAGTAGTAGTAGTAGTAGTAGTAGTAGTAGTAGTAGTAGTAGTAGTACGTGTAGTAGTAGTGGTAGTTGTAGTAATGGTAGTAGGAATATGAATAGTAGTCTTCACGTTATGAAAGATAGTCAGCTCTCCTGTCTCGAACTACGGCTCGGGCAAGTGCGATGTTAATCGGTCAAGAATTTTTTTTTTTTAATCCTTCAGGTCCCACACATGTTAGAGGAGCTCCTTGATGTTGACGTGTTGTTTATCTTACAAATATTCCTCATGAAGTTCACCAAAGGATCTCTTTTGGTAATGGTCAGAAAATAAATATACGTCAAACTTTTACAATGATATGAACAAAATATAGCCCTGTGTTCCCCCCCTCCCAAAAAAAAAAAAATGAAAATAAAAAGGCTTTCTTTCTTTAGCTATGTTTTTTCTTTGGTTTCCTACCAACCTTTTGATGTATTTATTGCTAGCGCTCCAAGGCTCTTCGTCTTGAGTGAAAACTCTTTTTGCTTGCGCATGATGAGATTCCAATGTTGTTGCGTGCAACGCTAAATATTAAAGTAACCAAGAGTATTTCAATTGATCCCTTTGCGTGAGTGATTCTTGTTGATAAGCTTTTGATTTGTGTTCACTCATTTTTTCGACTGACGACCATTACTTCTATCATTTTGCTATTTATTCCTTTCCCTTTCTTTCTGCTTTCTTCTTCAGCCATGTGTAATGAATGCTGCAACTCTTCTTCATATTTTTTTACAATTCATACAGAGTATCTCATATATTTGTGCCCTCCTACTTTAATTCCTAGGTATCCCTCTAGGTATTACATAATGATTTCGCTTTTGATGGGGAAAAAAGGTCTTTTTAAAGCAAAACATCTTTGTCTGACACTATTATGTTTTTTAATTGAGTTGATTTCCCCATCAACTCCCACTTCTGCTGTCTGGCCTCAATTATGTTCTGAATCAATTGTATATCTTTTCCATCTCTCTATCTTCAGTCTAAACTGTCTTAGTTTAGTGGTTATCTTATCATGTCGTACTCTGTCAAATGCTTTGGTGTAGCCAATTAAGCACAGGTATACCTTTTAATACTTTCACAGCTCGTTCAATTTTAGATCGAAGGATGCAGATAGTATTTGTCATACCTTTTCCCTCCACAAAAACACACTATTCCTGTGCTATTTCTGGTTTGATTTTGTTTTCCAGTCGCATGATGAATATTATTAAAATCATTTTGGTGATATGACTAATAAGACTGATCGTTGTGTGTATTTCCCACTTTGTTGCCACTGGTTATTTTCGCAGTGCTATAGATCTGGAGATGTGTGCTTGAATCTGGCCTGTGTCATATATTTCATTGAGTAATATTGCTAAATTATCTGTTACCTAATCTTCAAATGCTTTTAAATATTTCTCACTGATAAACTGCCTGGGACTGTTGCATTCTCTTCTATTTATTAGGAGAACTTGAGACTATTACTTGCTAAGCTGTATAAACAGTCAATATCATCAACGAAGTATGAAAGTGAACTTTGGAAAGTGTCAAGATGCATCATATAACTTTATATAAACTTATTATTTAAAAAAAGTTATATACCGTATAGATAGCAAAGTAGAAAAAAAATCTGAAAATCAGCGCCATGAGAAAATTGCGGCAAAACCCCCCTGAAGACTATAATAAGAGAGAATACAGCAAATCTTGAATATCTCAATCTATTCATAGTTGTCTCAATTGTTAATTCTCATGATACAAAAAAAATAAAAGATATGAACTCATTCGACATTGAGGTTATCGTGCCCGTGTTTTTTTTTTTTTTGTTTTTTTTTGTTCGTGCCTTCCAGACCTAATGATTAATATATAGCATGATCTTAAAAAAACATTGTGAAATTTCATAATCATCATTTTTTCCCCTTTTTTGCGATCGACAAACAAAATTTGAAGGAAGGAAAAACTAAAACAATAAAGAACAATACAGGATAGTAGAAAAGTTGTAGCAGCAACACTGCGATGATCAGAGGCGTACCTGACTCAGAAAAAAATCCACTAGTTAGGATCGAAAAACGCTCTGTTATACATGTACGTGTATGATACTTACATTATGACTTTTTTCGAATTGTTTTTTTTAAATCCTCGTTCGAATAAGATATTAAATGACAAGAAAGCAACCGTTCTATTTTTTTCGTGTTATATTTTCCATTTGATATTTTAAAATAATATATCCCATATTCAAAGAAAGAGTAATGGATTGACATAAATTTTCTTTTTTTTTTAATTGCTTTTTTTATTTTTGCTTACTTCTTGACAAAAAAGTTATCATGCTTGCACAGCAGTGACACACTTTAAAAAAAAAAAACACGAATTTTTCCTATCTAGTTTTCAAAACAAAGATAACAAGCCCAGTTGGTAGCAATGTTTTTCACACATCAAAAAGGAGTCAAATTCCAATGAAATCTTAAAGACAAATGTCAGATGTATTTTCATTTTAAAAAAAATACTTTTTTACGCCCCAACCCCATCCCTCTCCCTCTCTCACAAAATCTGCATCTTTCACTTCTCCCTCTTTCTTTCAATCTATTTATCTCTTTCTCTCTCTCCTGTCTGTCTATATGCATCGATAGACTGATAGGGTCTGGTATGAAAACCTACTAGCCCCACGCTTCCTGAAGGTGCCTCTGCGGGCTCGGCTTTATAATTATTATTGAAGCCGAAAACATGAGACGGACCAGCAAAGATTGTGGTTGAAAATCTGTGTAACGTCATGAGCTGTTCGTTGGCAATTTTAAAAGTTGCATAACATCTGCGAAACATGGCTATTATATACACCAAGGCTAGTGGGTTTTTTTTTCAATCTTGGTAAAACTCTGTCCCGTAGAAGAAATTCTTCTTCCGATTAAGACGCTAAGACGCCATTTTATGACACAAAAATAGAAACAGCATTCAAAGCGTAACGGGGAAACAGGTGATGGAGGTTTAGTTGTCCATCCACAACTCAAAAATGTTTCGCAGAATGAGTTACGTACCGTAAGCATGAGTCATAACGTAACAAACGCGTGGTTTCCCTAGTGACGTGTGCAAATCGGCTTGCGTTGTTTACATCGGAAGCTGCAACCGAGGTTGAGCCTGGTCAGTCTGGTCAACTGTTAAAACCAGTGAAATCTGCTGCTGTTGGTAAAACTGTCTCAGATCATTTGATTGTTATGTAATGTAACTGTGTGAGCATGCAGTGGAAACACTCTCCATAGCGCGCTTGCACCTGGTCCAGGCTAGTATTCTGTACCGGTAGAATTAGATCATCGCTGGCAGTCATTATGTGACCCTTACATAACAGTTACGTTCTTGGTGAGAGGGCTAGCATGTTTGCTGGGTGGGAGGAGTTTATGAAAATGATGTCGGTCAGTCTGAAAATATTATGTCGTAGCCTAGCTTAGGGCCGTAAGCCTTTCCTGTGAAACCTCAAAAAAGATTGAAAAAGATCAGACGTCATCCTGTGCTCGGCTTTAGGTCGAAGACGTTGATTTCATAGACCTACAAAATAGATGAGATCCTAGAAAAACATGACCCCTTCGCTATCGGCGATAAGTACATGAATTTCAGACTTAAATAATGAAGCTGTTTCAATCTTTACACAATTTAGTTTGAATGAGAAAACTAAATGTCTCAAAAAATGTTTTATCTTGGAAAAAAAAAACATATTTTTTTTAAGGATTTGACGAAATTTGAAAAAAAAAATATTATTTACAGCCACCAAGATAAACATCACGATACCTCAATAGCAAGAATGTAAAAAATTGCAAAGAATCCTTATGTCAGTGGCAATTGATAAGAAATCATTAACAAGCTAACACTAAATTTCTCTGAAAAAAAAAATTTCTCCATTTATAAAATACTCATGGCGGTTCCTATTGTTTTTACTTATGACTCATATTGTACTTCATAAAAAAAATCAGCCGATGCTTCATCTTCCGAGCAAAATTAATTATTCGATATTTTAATGTCCTAAATATTCTTTCAACCCAGGCTATGATCGGCCGGAAAATATTGATAATGATAACAATAAAACTATTAAGTTCGTGAGAAGAAACAACTATGGGCGGTTTTGGTTCCAACGACCTGTACTACGTTGACACAGAAGACGTGCAGAACATCCTAGAAAAAAACATGAAGGAGAGATCACAGGTTATAAAAAAGAGAGTTGAGACACACTCTAGCAACGAAAAAAGCTCCAAGACTGGCCCCAAGAGATGAAACACTGATAGCAAAACTGATAGTTGCAACGGTAGTTTAAAAAAAGCATCGAAAGATCGTTGCAACCGTGGGAAAACGGCACGTTTGGATCAAAGCAAACAAAGCAGGGAAAGGAAGATCAAAGTTCAAACTTTTTAGGACACTACGAATGCAAACTTTAAACTACAGCAGTAATAAAGAACACAATAAAGGCGTTGTTTTAAAGTATGTATGTATGTATGTATGTATGTATGTATGTATGTATGTATGTATGTATGTATGTATGTGTTCTGAAGAAAAAAAATGGGGGAGGGGGATGGGGTAATTCAGGAATTAACACTTTTGTTCACGACGGTCAGGCTTCTAAAATGAGACTAAACGTTCTCTGAAAGGGACACTGGTAGATTTGCTTCTAGAATTTCCTCTCAAATACAATAGCGAAGATATTATTTCAAATTTAGCTCTTCCACATATCTGATGAACGTATATTTCTTGCAATTCAATACTGGTCTTGAAAGCTTGCATGATTTATTTCTGCATCAAATCACATTCTTCAAGGCACCCATAAATGATTTATCAGAATATAATATGTTAACAAGAAAACAACAAGTTGTGAGGTGATCAAATCTTTTTTTTTCTTTCTCTTTTTCTTTTTTCAAAAGAGTACATGCGAAATTAATTTTGTAAAAAGTATTTTCTTCAAGTCAATACAATTCATTTTTATACCTTAATGATCATCACTCGAGTTGGCAAAAAGACTGTGTGTAAATGAGTTTGCTTTATCAAAACCTTGCATAAGGAGTTTGAAAAACAGATACATGCATCTGAAAGAAAAATTGTTGTAAGCTATTATTGAGGGATTTCTGAAAAAACTAAAAGCGTGTGGGGAATAATTCATTTAATAATAAATAAAAGCAATTACTATGATATCTGCTCGTGTTACAATATTATTCTAAATTGTTGTTTGTTTTTTTTTTCTTTTTTTTTCGAAAAGTTGAAAGAAACTTGTATTAAAATTCGGTGCTGAAAACATTTTTGATATTTATATAATACAAAATTTTTATGTCTTCTGCTATTTGCATAATATTGCAATATACAATATTTTTAAGTGACAGAAATTTCAGAAAGTTTTAAGAATTGCGAGATAAAGTGCTGAACGAAAGATTAAAAAATAGGTAATCTTTTTATCAGCAGCTCATTCTCCCTGATTTAGATTTTCGCATCAGCACGCGTCAGTCAGGCAGACCGATTAGAAGTTGTTTTTTTTTTTTAATCTGCCTTTTTTTCGCCTTCACCTAAGCCGTCGAGGTCTATTTAATGCGCTAAACATCACCTGTAGTCATATTCGTGGCTGCAATCCTCACAGACAACATCACAATGAAGACCTCTCTCATCCTTCTCTTGGCCATCGGTGCCTTCATAGCCAGCGCGGCGGGTTCTGGTAATATGACTTTTAGTTTAGGTTGTTATTGTTCGACTTTTATATGTTCTGGTAATATGACTTATAGTTTAGGTTGTTATTGTTCGACTTTTATATGTTCTGGTAATATGACTTATAGTTTAGGTTGTTATTGTTCGACTTTTATATGTTCTGGTTCCATCCACAGTCATAACTTCGATTTACCAGTGTTAGAGAGCGTCGAGGTCTGTTTATTTTCACAATCATTGATGTCAGTGCTAGAGTGCGTCCAGTTCTGGTAATATTGACTATCACGTTAGGTGTCAGTGTTACAATTTTATAGGTTCTAGTTATGGTAGCAATCATCAATAAGGGTTGTCCATGTTTAAAGACTTTAATTACTTTTCAAGCAACTGGTACATAAAACTTAGGGCTGGATTTTACAAAGATATCTTGTTTCATACTCTCCTAAGGACAACATTCTTTAACTTTGAACAGTCATCACTTTATTGTGCCGTTTCATTTTTAAGGACAAAATTTTAATTCCCGAAGCAATGCTTAACAACTGTGATATTCATCTATGTTTTAAATTATAAAACCCTTGGACTAAAAACAATCACAATATTCACTAAAGTAACATCGACTTCTTTAATAAAATACTAAGCCATCACAGTCATTATGTGGTTTTTGAATTAGGTAAAAATATTCCTTTGTAGATACAATATCTTAAGCTGGAGAGATCTGGCCCAATGATCAAAACATAACAAAAATGTTTATACGATTTATAGGTGAAAATATTTTTTTAATCTATTTGTGATAACTCAAAACACATTGATAAACTGTATAGGAAAGATCTAAGAAACAAACTTATTTCCTCCGTAGCCATTTATTTTTACAGCTTTAAAGTGCAAAGAGCCTTGAGTCATTTGAATTCTTATCATTTATGTCGCGAAGAAGACATTCTTAGAGTAGTGAATAGACAAGAAATCTTGAGCAAAAAATCAAATCATTTGTAATTGCAACTCTCAATTATTTCATATCTCCAACGAGACCATAACAACGTTGTCCTAGGATGAGCCAGTGCAAGCAAATCTTTTTTCACCTTTTTATATGGTTCGATAACATGGTTTTACAGAAAGTCGTACCCATTTTTTTTTCATCTTGTTTTGTTATTTTGATTGAAAACTTTATTGTTTATGTTCTACAGGCCATTTTAACGTGATCTCTCTTTCTGTGGGAAAATGTTTTTACTATCCGCATCCGTTTATTTCATATTACTTACCCAAAAACTAAATTAATATCTTCTTTCAATCTAGCAAATTTAATTATTTGGTTGAGTAGTTATCATTCCGTAAAGTCTTGGTGAATTTCATAGATGTAAGTTGGTCATCCATATTAAATTAATTTAGTTCTATGGTCTCAGTTTTGACTAACGTTACAAAATTGTTTATTCTCATAGTCGTAAGTTTTTTATTGTGCAGTTTTTTTTCTTCATTCTTTTAATGATTTTGATGAGGATCTCTTTGAATTAATACATCGATATGTTAATTTCTCTCTTTTTTTTAAGTGTTCTACATAACCATATTGTATGGCTAATGCTCCTTGTCAGAGATTATCAAAATTATGCTCTATTCATTGATATGAAGCTGGCTTAAAAAATTTTTTAAAGCTCTTTTTGTGATATTTAAAATAGCGTGTTCTAAACATGTTAAGAAATGATAAGATTGAAGCAGTTATTCAAACTTGAGCTTGAGGTAGAAATTATTTTGTCAAGTTTTAGTTATGTGTATCATATTGCATTTTATAACAATATTGGTATAAGACGGGGAAAAATAAAATTCGTCTTTTAAAAGAGGCTTGTTAATACGGATGCCCCGACCCCCCTGTTTCAAGCCCTAATTTGTCCATATTTACTGACTCGTTTCCTCAGCGTGCATCGAGGAAGAGGCCGGTGACGCTGATGGCAACCCGTGCTCGGCAGATGATATCACTGCTAAGGCTTACACCAATGGCCAAGAGTTTTGTTGCGCAGGTGGAAGCATTTCTTCCTACTCCTCAACTGTCAACGGCGTCACATCGGTCTCCTGCACTTGCAACTAAGCATCTTCTGGAGAATCTGATCCATTCATAGATTTCTATGTCTTTGGTGGAGTTGAATATCTGAAATATATGCAAAGAAATAAAAGAATGACACTGATCTGTATAAATTAAAAAAATGTATAAAAACTAGCAAATTTTACAAAGTGTTAAGGTTGTTTACTTTGAAGTGAATTTTGTTACTTTACAAAAAGATTATTTTTTTAAAATACACCAATATTGCAGTCTAAAACATAGGCAATTCCACAAAAGCTAGTGGTACACTACTGATGTCAGAAAAGTCAGATTTATCACTTGCTAAAACCACTTAGCGCTGAAGAAAATTTAAAGCACAAAAATCCTTCAACTGAAAGATCAAAAGACGCACCAAATGGGGTTGGTCAAAGGCATTGATTATTAACAAATCGACGCTTAAAAAATTGAAAGTGTTATAATACGAAATATAATAAATATAAAAAACACAAATCCATAAAGTCACAATAGTTTTCATGAAATGAAAATTAGATCAACCAAGTGAAAACAGAGTAAGATTTCTAGTGTAAATTGGCTCAGGAGTGCTGAGCTCCAGACCTGTTTAAGGAGCTTAGCTTTGACTCTCTTTCTTAAAATCTGAAGAAGTATTTTTGTAAGATAACTCTCGCTCTCTCTCTCTCTCTCTCTCTCTCTCTCTCTCTCTCTCTCTCATTCTCTCTCTCTATCTATCTCTTTCTCTCCCTCTCTCTCACTTTTTTTTCAGTTTTCCACTTTATTCTATATTGCATCAAAATAGAGCGACCAAAAAAAAAAAGAAATCAAAATCACAGAGTTGCACGCGTACTTTTTTAATATAATACAAACTCATTCTATGCATAAAATTATAAGACGGTGCATGTATGGAAATAGCATAAGAATTATAAGGCTCCCCCTGAGAAGGTTCATTAATGGAGACAGAATAAGAACTATAGACTCCCCATTAAGATGGTTCATTAATGGAGACAGAATAAGAACTATAGACTCCCCATTAAGATGGTTCATTAAAGGAGACAGAATAAGAACTATAGACTCCCCATTAAGATGGTTCATTAATGGAGACAGAATAAGAACTATAGACTCCCCATTAAGATGGTTCATTAATGGAGACAGAATAAGAACTATAGACTCCCCATTAAGATGGTTCATTAAAGGAGACAGAAGAAGAACTATAGACTCCCCATTAAGATGGTTCATTAATGGAGACAGAATAAGAACTATAGACTCCCCATTAAGATGGTTCATTAATGGAGACAGAATAAGAACTATAGACTCCCCATTAAGATGGTTCATTAATGGAGACAGAATAAGAACTATAGACTCCCCATTAAGATGGTTCATTAAAGGAGACAGAAGAAGAACTATAAGACTCTCCCTAAGAAGGATTTTTAATGGAGAAGGTATAAGAACTGTAAGACTCCCTCTAATCTAAACCATTATGATCATAAAATTTAAACGGAGCCAAAGAAAAGAGAGCATTTTCTGTTGCCATCGATACTTTAAAAACTGCAGCCTGAGCCACTTTACATTTACCCACGTTACAAGAGCTGCGATCTACCCTGTCCCCAGCATATAGCATATCTTAAGTCCCAGAGGTAGTAGCCTATAACGCCAACGCTGATGATTTCATTGGTCTATAATTGAGGAGAATAGCAGAAAAGCTTAGGAACCACGACTCCTTAATCTCCTTCGATATAATAGCCCTGTGAATTATGGAAGATTCGATGGCTTAAAAGTTTTTGTAAATAACAAACTTTTAAAGGAAATAAATCGAATTTTTCATTTTGTTCCTATAATTCAAAATTAGGAACTTTACTTTTCATTCAAGTTGGGTCTATGAGGAACCTAAAATTTTGAAGGATTTTTCTAAAACTTTGCTCTCACAACTTGGGCGGATTTTGTTTAAAAAAAGAATAAGACACCAAAATAATCATAAGTAGCCATCCAGTCCAAAAAGGTACTCGAAAAGAAAAAAAAACCTCTTAATTCAGAGGTAAAACATAAGAAATTACAAACACCTAGTCATTTATGTCGCAGAAAAACAACTTCACGGCGAGCAGGAAAAAAACAGTCATGCATGATGTAACACTTAGATCACCACGGTTTCATTTTTTTAAACCTCCTTTTGAAATAACTTTATATACAAAAAAAAAAAAAAAACACATTCTCACCTTTCATACGAAAATTAGAGTGATATATTTTAATTTCTTTTAAATTACTTCGGCCTAGCTTGCAAACGGCTGAAGGCAAAAAAAAAAAAAAACAATTACGTGACAAATAACATGTTGGTGTTGTTTCTTTCATCGGCTTATAATACTCTGACACAGGCGACGTGTAGAACATCCTAGAAGAACAGGACAAGAGAGTGCAGATATAGTAATCTCTTTGACAGGACCCAGAGAGTGCATATATAGTTACCTCTCTGACAGGATCCAGAGAGTGCAGATATAGTAACCTCTCTGACAGGACCTACAGAGTGTAGATATAGTAGCCTCTCTGACAGGACCTAGAGAGTGTAGATATAGTAACCTCTCTGACAGGACCTAGAGAGTGTACATAAAGTAACCTCTCTGACAGGACTCAGAGAGTGTAGATATAGTAACCTCTCTGACAGGACCTAGAGAGTGTACATAAAGTAACCTCTCTGACAGGACCTAGAGAGTGTAGATATAGTAACCTCTCTGACAGGACCTAGAGAGTGTAGATATAGTAACCTCTCTGACAGGACCTAGAGAGTGTAGATATAGTAACCTCTCTGACAGGACCTAGAGAGTGTAGATATAGTAACCTCTCTGACAGGACCTAGAGAGTGTGTAGATATATAGTAACCTCTCTGACAGGACCTAGAGAGTGTAGATATAGTAACCTCTCTGACAGGACCGAGAGAGTGTAGATATAGTAACCTCTGACAGGACCTAGAGAGTGTAGATATTGTAACCTCTGTGACTGGACCTAGAGAGTGTACATAAAGTAACCTCTCTGACAGGACCTAGAGAGTGTAGATATAGTAACCTCTCTGACAGGACCTAGAGAGTGTAGATATAGTAACCTCTCTGACAGGACCTATAGAGTGTAAATATAGTAACCTCTGTGACAGGACCCAGAAAGTGTAGATATTGTAACCTCTCTGACAGGACCTAGAGAGTGTAGATATAGTAACCTCTCTGACAGGACCTAGAGAGTGTAGATATAGTAACCTCTCTGACAGGACCTAGAGAGTGTAGATATAGTAACCTCTCTGACAGGACCTAGAGAGTGTAGATATAGTAACCTCTCTGACAGGACCTAGAGAGTGTACATAAAGTAACCTCTCTGACAGGACCTAGAGAGTGTAGATATAGTAACCTCTCTGACAGGACCTAGAGAGTGTAGATATAGTAACCTCTCTGACAGGACCCAGAGAGTGTAGATATAGTAACCTCTCTGACAGGACCTAGAGAGTGTAGATATAGTAACCTCTCTGACAGGACCTAGAGAGTGTAGATATAGTAACCTCTGTGACAGGACCCAGAAAGTGTAGATATAGTAACCTCTCTGACAGGACCTAGACATTGTAGATATAGTAACCTCTCTGACAGGACCCAGAGAGTGTAGATATAGTAACCTCTCTGACAGGACCCAGAGAGTGTAGATATAGTAACCTCTCTGACAGGACCTAGAGAGTGTACATAAAGTAACCTCTCTGACAGGACCCAGAGAGTGTAGATATAGTAACCTCTCTGACAGGACCCAGAGAGTGTAGATATAGTAACCTCTCTGACAGGACCCAGAGAGTGTAGATAAAGTAACCTCTCTGACAGGACCCAGAGAGTGTAGATATAGTAACCTCTCTGACAGGACCTAGAGAGTGTAGATATAGTAACCTCTCTGACAGGACCCAGAGAGTGTAGATATAGTAACCTCTCTGACAGGACCCAGAGAGAGTGTACATAAAGTAACCTCTCTGACAGGACCTAGAGAGTGTAGATATAGTAACCTCTCTGACAGGACCTAGAGAGTGTAGATATAGTAACCTCTCTGACAGGACCTAGAGAGTGTAGATATAGTAACCTCTCTGACAGGACCTAGAGAGTGTAGATATAGTAACCTCTCTGACAGGACCATAGTAACCTCTCTGACAGGACCTAGAGAGTGTAGATATAGTAACCTCTCTGACAGGACCTAGAGAGTGTAGATATAGTAACCTCTCTGACAGGACCTAGAGAGTGTAGATATAGTAACCTCTCTGACAGGACCTAGAGAGTGTAGATATAGTAACCTCTCTGACAGGACCTAGAGAGTGTAGATATAGTAACCTCTCTGACAGGACCCAGAGAGTGTAGATATAGTAACCTCTCTGACAGGACCTAGAGAGTGTAGATATAGTAACCTCTCTGACAGGACCTAGAGAGTGTAGATATAGTAACCTCTCTGACAGGACCTAGAGAGTGTAGATATAGTAACCTCTCTGACAGGACCCAGAGAGTGTAGATATAGTAACCTCTCTGACAGGACCTAGAGAGTGTAGATATAGTAACCTCTCTGACAGGACCTAGAGAGTGTAGATATAGTAACCTCTCTGACAGGACCTAGAGAGTGTAGATATAGTAACCTCTCTGACAGGACCCAGAGAGTGTAGATATAGTAACCTCTCTGACAGGACCTAGAGAGTGTAGATATAGTAACCTCTCTGACAGGACCTAGAGAGTGTAGATATAGTAACCTCTCTGACAGGACCTAGAGAGTGTAGATATAGTAACCTCTCTGACAGGACCTAGAGAGTGTAGATATAGTAACCTCTCTGACAGGACCTAGAGAGTGTAGATATAGTAACCTCTCTGACAGGACCTAGAGAGTGTAGATATAGTAACCTCTCTGACAGGACCTAGAGAGTGTAGATATAGTAACCTCTCTGACAGGACCTAGAGAGTGTAGATATAGTAACCTCTCTGACAGGACCCAGGGAGTGCAGATATAGTAACCTCTCTGACAGGACCCAGAGAGTGTAGATATAGTAACCTCTCTGACAGGACCCAGAGAGTGTAGATATAGAAACACCTCTGACAGGACCCAGAGAGTGTAGATATAGTAACCTCTCTGACAGGACCCAGAGAGTGTAGATATAGTAACCTCTCTGACAGGACCCAGAGAGTGTAGATATAGAAACACCTCTGACAGGACCCAGAGAGTGTAGATATAGTAACCTCTCTGACAGGACCCAGAGAGTGTAGATATAGAAACACCTCTGACAGGACCCAGAGAGTGCAGATATAGTAACCTCTCTGACAGGACCTACAGAGTGTAGATATAGTAGCCTCTCTGACAGGACTAGAGAGTGTAGATATAGTAACCTCTCTGACAGGACCTAGAGAGTGTACATAAAGTAACCTCTTTGACAGGACCTAGAGAGTGTAGATATAGTAACCTCTCTGACAGGACCTAGAGAGAGAGTAGATATAGTAACCTCTCTGACAGGACCTAGAGAGTGTAGATATAGTAACCTCTCTGACAGGACCCAGAGAGTGTAGATATAGTAACCTCTCTGACAGGACCCAGAGAGTGTAGATATAGTAACCTCTCTGACAGGACCCAAAAAGTGTAGATATAGTAACATCTCTGACATGACCTAGAGAGTGTAGATATAGTAACCTCTCTGACAGGGCCTAGAGAGTGTAGATATAGCCTAGAGAGTGTAGATATAGTAACCTCTCTGACAGGACCTAGAGAGTGTAGATATAGTAACCTCTCTGACAGGACCTAGAGAGTGTAGATATAGTAACCTCTGTGACAGGACCGAGAGAGTGTAGATATAGTAACCTCTCTGACAGGACCTAGAGTGTGTAGATATAGTAACCTCTCTGACAGGACCTAGAGAGTGTAGATATAGTAACCTCTCTGACAGGACCCAGAGAGTGTAGATATAGTAACCTCTCTGACAGGACCTAGAGAGTGTAGATATAGTAACCTCTCTGACAGGACCTAGAGAGTTTAGATATAGTAACCTCTCTGACAGGACCTAGAGAGTGTAGATATAGTAACCTCTCTGACAGGACCTAGAGAGTGTAGATATAGTAACCTCTCTGACAGGACCTAGAGAGTGTAGATATAGTAACCTCTCTGACAGGACCTAGAGAGTGTAGATATAGTAACCTCTCTGACAGGACCCAGAGAGTGTAGATATAGTAACCTCTCTGACAGGACCTAGAGAGTGTAGATATAGTAACCTCTCTGACAGGACCCAGAGAGTGTAGATATAGTAACCTCTCTGACAGGACCTAGAGAGTGTAGATATAGTAACCTCTCTGACAGGACCTAGAGAGTGTAGATATAGTAACCTCTCTGACAGGACCTAGAGAGTGTAGATATAGTAACCTCTCTGACAGGACCTAGAGAGTGTAGATATAGTAACCTCTCTGACAGGACCTAGAGAGTGTAGATATAGTAACCTCTCTGACAGGACCCAGAGAGTAGATATAGTAACCTCTCTGACAGGACCCAGAGAGTGTAGATATAGTAACCTCTCTGACAGGACCCAGAGAGTGAGATATAGTAACCTCTCTGACAGGACCTAGAGAGAGTGTAGATATAGTAACCTCTCTGGAACCTAGCAGGACCTCTCTCTGAGAGAGTGTAGATATAGTAACCTCTCTGACAGGACCTAGAGAGTGTAGATATAGTAACCTCTCTGACAGGACCTAGAGAGTGTAGATATAGTAACCTCTCTGACAGGACCCAGAGAGTGTAGATATAGTAACCTCTCTGACAGGACCCAGAGAGTGTAGATATAGTAACCTCTCTGACAGGACCGAGAGAGTGTAGATATAGTAACCTCTCTGACAGGACCTAGAGAGTGTAGATATAGTAACCTCTCTGACAGGACCTAGAGAGTGTAGATATAGTAACCTCTCTGACAGGACCTAGAGAGTGTAGATATAGTAACCTCTCTGACAGGACCTAGAGAGTGTAGATATAGTAACCTCTCTGACAGGACCTAGAGAGTGTAGATATAGTAACCTCTCTGACAGGACCTAGAGAGTGTAGATATAGTAACCTCTCTGACAGGACCTAGAGAGTGTAGATATAGTAACCTCTCTGACAGGACTCCAGAGTGTAGATATAGTAACCTCTCTGACAGGACCTAGAGAGTGTAGATATAGTAACCTCTCTGACAGGACCTAGAGAGTGTAGATATAGTAACCTCTCTGACAGGACCTAGAGAGTGTAGATATAGTAACCTCTCTGACAGGACCTAGAGAGTGTAGATATAGTAACCTCTCTGACAGGACCTAGAGAGTGTAGATATAGTAACCTCTCTGACAGGACCCAGAGAGTGTAGATATAGTAACCTCTCTGACAGGACCTAGAGAGTGTAGATATAGTAACCTCTCTGACAGGACCCAGAAAGTGTAGATATAGTAACCTCTCTGACAGGACCCAGAAAGTGTAGATATAGTAACCTCTCTGACAGGACCTAGAGAGTGTAGATATAGTAACCTCTCTGACAGGACCTAGAGAGTGTAGATATAGTAACCTCTCTGACAGGACCTAGAGAGTGTAGATATAGTAACCTCTCTGACAGGACCCAGAGAGTGTAGATATAGTAACCTCTCTGACAGGACCTAGAGAGTGTAGATATAGTAACCTCTCTGACAGGACCTAGAGAGTGTAGATATAGTAACCTCTCTGACAGGACCTAGAGAGTGTAGATATAGTAACCTCTCTGACAGGACCTAGAGAGTGTAGATATAGTAACCTCTCTGACAGGACCCAGAGAGTGTAGATATAGTAACCTCTCTGACAGGACCTAGAGAGTGTAGATATAGTAACCTCTCTGACAGGACCTAGAGAGTGTAGATATAGTAACCTCTCTGACAGGACCCAGAGAGTGTAGATATAGTAACCTCTCTGAGCAGGACCTAGAGAGTGTAGATATAGTAACCTCTCCAGACCTACAGAGTGTAGATATAGTAACCTCTCTGACAGGACCCAGAGAGTGTAGATATAGTAACCTCTCTGACAGGACCCAGAGAGTGTAGATATAGTAACCTCTCTGACAGGACCCAGAGAGTGTAGATATAGTAACCTCTCTGACAGGACCTAGAGAGTGTAGATATAGTAACCTCTCTGACAGGACCCAGAGAGTGTAGATATAGTAACCTCTCTGACAGGACCCAGAGAGTGTAGATATAGTAACCTCTCTGACAGGACCTAGAGAGTGTAGATATAGTAACCTCTCTGACAGGACCCAGAGAGTGTAGATATAGTAACCTCTCTGACAGGACCCAGAGAGTGTAGATATAGTAACCTCTCTGACAGGACCCAGAGAGTGTAGATATAGTAACCTCTCTGACAGGACCCAGAGAGTGTAGATATAGTAACCTCTCTGACAGGACCCAGAGAGTGTAGATATAGTAACCTCTCTGACAGGACCCAGAGAGTGTAGATATAGTAACCTCTCTGACAGGACCGAGAGAGTGTAGATATAGTAACCTCTCTGACAGGACCGAGAGAGTGTAGATATAGTAACCTCTCTGACAGGACCGAGAGAGTGTAGATATAGTAACCTCTCTGACAGGACTCAGAGAGTGTAGATATAGTAACCTCTCTGACAGGACCTAGAGAGTGTACATAAAGTAACCTCTCTGACAGGACCTAGAGAGTGTAGATATAGTAACCTCTCTGACAGGGCCTAGAGAGTGTACATAAAGTAACCTCTCTGACAGGACCTAGAGAGTGTAGATATAGTAACCTCTCTGACAGGACCTAGAGAGTGTAGATATAGTAACCTCTCTGACAGGACCCAGAGAGTGTAGATATAGTAACCTCTCTGACAGGGCCTAGAGAGTGTAGATATAGTTACCTCTCTGACAGGACCTAGAGAGTGTAGATATAGTTACCTCTCTGACAGGACCCAGAGAGAGTGTAGATATAGTAACCTCTCTGACAGGACCCAGAGAGTGTAGATATAGTAACCTCTGTGACAGGACCGAGAGAGTGTAGATATAGTAACCTCTGTGACAGGACCTAGAGAGTGTAGATATAGTAACCTCTGTGACAGGACCTAGAGAGTGTAGATATAGTAACCTCTCTGACAGGACCTATAGAGTGTAAATATAGTAACCTCTGTGACAGGACCCAGAAAGTGTAGATATAGTAACCTCTCTGACAGGACCTAGAGAGTGTAGATATAGTAACCTCTCTGACAGGACCTAGAGAGTGTAGATATAGTAACCTCTCTGACAGGACCCAGAGAGTGTAGATATAGTAACCTCTCTGACAGGACCCAGAGAGTGTAGATATAGTAACTTCTCTGACAGGACCCAGAGAGTGTAGATGTAGTATCTCTCTGACAGGACCCAGAGAGTGTAGATATAGTAACTTCTCTGACAGGACCCAGAGAGTGTAGATATAGTAACCTCTCTGACAGGACCCAGAGAGTGTAGATATAGTAACCTCTCTGACAGGACCCAGAGAGTGTAGATATAGTAACCTCTCTGACAGGACCCAGAGAGTGTAGATATAGTAACCTCTCTGACAGGACCCAGAGAGTGTAGATATAGTAACCTCTCTGACAGGACCCAGAGAGTGTAGATATAGTAACCTCTCTGACAGGACCTAGAGAGTGTAGATATAGTAACCTCTCTGACAGGACCTAGAGAGTGTAGATATAGTAACCTCTCTGACAGGACCCAGAGAGTGTAGATATAGTAACCTCTCTGACAGGACCCAGAGAGTGTAGATATAGTAACCTCTCTGACAGGACCTAGAGAGTGTAGATATAGTAACCTCTCTGACAGGACCTAGAGAGTGTAGATATAGTAACCTCTCTGACAGGACCTAGAGAGTGTAGATATAGTAACCTCTCTGACAGGACCTAGAGAGTGTAGATATAGTAACCTCTCTGACAGGACCCAGAGAGTGTAGATATAGTAACCTCTCTGACAGGACCTAGAGAGTGTAGATATAGTAACCTCTCTGACAGGACCTAGAGAGTGTAGATATAGTAACCTCTCTGACAGGACCTAGAGAGTGTAGATATAGTAACCTCTCTGACAGGACCCAGAGAGTGTAGATATAGTAACCTCTCTGACAGGACCTAGAGAGTGTAGATATAGTAACCTCTCTGACAGGACCCAGAGAGTGTAGATATAGTAACCTCTCTGACAGGACCTAGAGAGTGTAGATATAGTAACCTCTCTGACAGGACCTAGAGAGTGTAGATATAGTAACCTCTCTGACAGGACCTAGAGAGTGTAGATATAGTAACCTCTCTGACAGGACCTAGAGAGTGTAGATATAGTAACCTCTCTGACAGGACCCAGAGAGTGTAGATATAGTAACCTCTCTGACAGGACTCAATATAGTAACCTCTCTGACAGGACCTAGAGAGTGTAGATATAGTAACCTCTCTGACAGGACCTAGAGAGTGTAGATATAGTAACCTCTCTGACAGGACCTAGAGAGTGTAGATATAGTAACCTCTCTGACAGGACCTAGAGAGTGTAGATATAGTAACCTCTCTGACAGGACCTAGAGAGTGTAGATATAGTAACCTCTCTGACAGGACCTAGAGAGTGTAGATATAGTAACCTCTCTGACAGGACCCAGAGAGTGTAGATATAGTAACCTCTCTGACAGGACCCAGAGAGTGTAGATATAGTAACCTCTCTGACAGGACCCAGAGAGTGTAGATATAGTAACCTCTCTGACAGGACCTAGAGAGTGTAGATATAGTAACCTCTCTGACAGGACCCAGAGAGTGTAGATATAGTAACCTCTCTGACAGGACCCAGAGAGTGTAGATATAGTAACCTCTCTGACAGGACCCAGAGAGTGTAGATATAGTAACCTCTCTGACAGGACCTAGAGAGTGTAGATATAGTAACCTCTCTGACAGGACCTAGAGAGTGTAGATATAGTAACCTCTCTGACAGGACCTAGAGAGTGTAGATATAGTAACCTCTCTGACAGGACCTAGAGAGTGTAGATATAGTAACCTCTCTGACAGGACCTACAGAGTGTAGATATAGTAACCTCTCTGACAGGACCTACAGAGTGTAGATATAGTAACCTCTCTGACAGGACCTAAGAGAGTGTAGATATAGTAACCTCTCTGACAGGACCCAGATAGTAGTGTAGACAGGACCTATAGTAACCTCTCTGACAGGACCACAGATATAGTAACCTCTCCTTGACAGGAGTGTAGATATAGTAACCTCTCTGACAGGACCTAGAGAGTGTACATAAAGTAACCTCTCTGACAGGACCTAGAGAGTGTAGATATAGTAACCTCTCTGACAGGACCTAGAGAGTGTAGATATAGTAACCTCTCTGACAGGACCTAGAGAGTGTAGATATAGTAACCTCTCTGACAGGACCCAGAGAGTGTAGATATAGTAACCTCTCTGACAGGACCTAGAGAGTGTAGATATAGTAACCTCTCTGACAGGACCCAGAGAGTGTAGATATAGTAACCTCTCTGACAGGACCCAGAGAGTGTAGATATAGTAACCTCTCTGACAGGACCCAGAGAGTGTAGATATAGTAACCTCTCTGACAGGACCCAGAGAGTGTAGATATAGTAACCTCTCTGACAGGACCTAGAGAGTGTAGATATAGTAACCTCTCTGACAGGACCCAGAGAGTGTAGATATAGTAACCTCTCTGACAGGACCCAGAGAGTGTAGATATAGTAACCTCTCTGACAGGACCCAGAGAGTGTAGATATAGTAACCTCTCTGACAGGACCCAGAGAGTGTAGATATAGTAACCTCTCTGACAGGACCCAGAGAGTGTAGATATAGTAACCTCTCTGACAGGACCCAGAGAGTGTAGATATAGTAACCTCTCTGACAGGACCCAGAGAGTGTAGATATAGTAACCTCTCTGACAGGACCCAGAGAGTGTAGATATAGTAACCTCTCTGACAGGACCTCTGACAGGACCCCAGAGGATGTAGATATAGTAACCTCTCTGACAGGACCCAGAGAGTGTAGATATAGTAACCTCTCTGACAGGACCCAGAGAGTGTAGATATAGTAACCTTCCGTCAGGACCTAGAGAGAGAGTGTAGATATAGTAACCTCTCTGACAGGACCCAGAGAGTGTAGATATAGTAACCTCTCTGACAGGACCCAGAGAGTGTAGATATAGTAACCTCTCTGACAGGACCGAGAGAGTGTAGATATAGTAACCTCTCTGACAGGACCCAGAGAGTGTAGATATAGTAACCTCTCTGACAGGACCCAGAGAGTGTAGATAACCTCTGACTTGGACCAAGAGAGTGTAGAGGCAACTCTGACAGGACCGAGGGGATGTAGATATAGGCCCCACAGGACCGAGAGAGTGTAGATATAACCTTCTCAGGACCTAGAGAGTGTAGATATAGTAACCTTCTCTGACAGGACCAAGAGAGTGATAAAGTAACCTCTGACAGGGACCGAGAGGGTGTGAGATAGCAGTAACCTCTGACAGGACCCAGAGGATGTAGATATAGTAACCTCTCTGACAGGACCCAGCAGAGTGTAGATATAGTAACCTCTCTGGACAGGACCCAGAGAGTGTAGATATATGTCAACCTCTTCTGATCAGGACCGAGAGAGTGTAGATATAGTAACCTCTCTGACAGGACCAAGAGATCACAGTGGATAAAGAGAGATCAGTGATACCTTGGGAAACAACATTTTGCTTCTGAATAGTGTACAAAATAGATAAGTAAAACTGGATAGCCAACACTGATGGCAGAGAAAGAAGACATTGCAAGATAGAAGCGAATAATCTGCTGCTACTCCTTGGGAAAACAACATGTTGAGAACAAAGGATTTAAAAAATCAAATATTAAAAATCGCAGGGCATTAGTAAGGTCAGCACTGAACTCTAAGTGCAAAGTTAATGTGTTCTATCCACTACTTAAGTGTAGAAGAACAATATATGTGGACGCCAATTTCACGAAAACTGAGAAAAAGTACAGATCTTTCCCTTAAAGGTTGAATTTCTGGATTTCATACATTCTAAGCCAATTCGTCTTCCATAACCAGCAAACCAGTAGAGGTACAGAATAACGACCAAAGACAATATTGGAATCCCAGGAATAAGTGTAAAGATGGGAGGGGTGAAGGGAAAGAGGGAGCCTAACCGCTTGAAGTATAAAGTGAGGAGATCAGAAATCCTAGATTTATTCCTTATCGCCTTTAATCAGGAAAATATATAAATTGGTCAGCTTCAATATATTGGAACGATATTCAGTACGCCATGTAGGCGTTACTCTTAAAATGTGTGTGTGTGTGTGTGTTTTCAAGAGGGGAAAAACCAAGATATATGGCTATAATAATATCTGATCATTAAAAGTAGAAATTAAAAAAAATGTCGGCAAAAAACAAATGAACGGAAACTGCTCAAAATTGATATAGTAGTTAGAAAAACGATAGATTTGACTAGGCAATTTTTATCTCTCAGATTCATTTCTCAAATCTTACAGTATTAATTAGTGTGCTCTGTCAAACCTACCTCATCCAAACACTTGTGTAACTTATCAATTTTTGGAATATACATTATATTATAGAACAGTACCTGTTTTCTCACTCACTTAACCATGCAGAAAGCGTGCCGTTAAAACTTGCATAATTTGTGAAGACGGTCGCACTACAAGACATTACATATTAGGGCTATTTTGTCTGGTTTTTTTAGATTTTAAAAATTATATATGAAAGCATTAACAAACAAATATATATATGTACATTTTTACGTGTTACTCATCATTCCTAGATCTGGCACATGAAGTATGTGTGTTTGCTGACCGTGCTTTATCCAAATTTTACATGCATCTACTCCAACAACCAATAGATGTATTTCACTAAGTTTGATGTTATCGAAAGAAACTGTGCTGTAGATGGCTTTTGACGTATGTCTTAAAATAAATTTTAAAGTAAAACAACAATGTATGAAGTTACCAATAAAAAAAAAAAAAAAAAAAAAAAAAAAAACCTAAAACGATGAAAAACAACCATCCAAACATCCACGGCATATATCACGGAATTGTAATGCCAGAAATCTTGGTTTTTTGAAATTCAGAAAAAAAAAAAAAAAAAAAAGAGATTTTATGTTTCAATAAAAAATTTAAAAGCAAATAAAAAAGCTCAGTTTTAAAACTGCTTTAAAATTGTTCTACTAATCTCCACTCTTATTTCTAACAATCTGAAAATTATAACTTAAAAAAAAATATTAAGTTCTCAGTTGAAGATAAAAAAAGGTTCCGAAATTCTAGATAAAAGTGTTTAAAATGTCATTATATTGGACTAATTCTGTTCTGAATTTTGTTCGCTGTAATCCTGTGTTTGTATGTGGTCACTGTTCGCGACATGTCACAGGCTCTGGTAATTTTAGTAATCGTTTGCTAATGTTGTTAAATTTTTACCTTCTATTTTTCGGCTTTATTAGTAATCGGTCTATTTAAAGAGCCATAAAATTAACCTAGAATGTCAACTTTGTAGCTGTTAACCTGAGTGACAAAATCACAATGAAGACGACGTTTCACCTTCTCTTGGTCACTAGTGTCTTCATCGCCAGCGCGGCGGGTTCTGGTAATATTAGTAATCCGTTTAGGTTGTCGTTTGTTAGAATGTCACAGGTTCTGGTAATGTAAGTAATCGTTTAGATTGTCACTTGTTAGAATGTCACAGGTTCTGGTAATATTAGTAATCGTTTAGATTGTCATTGTTAGAATGTTATAGGTTCTGGTAATATTAGTGAATGTTTAGATTGTCATTGTTAGAATGTTGCTAAGTTCTGGTAATATTAGTAATCGTTCAGGTTGTCGTTGTTAGAATGTCATGGTTTCTGAAGTAACATCTAGTAATCGTTGGAAGTTGTCATTGTTAGAATGTTACAGGTTCTGTTAATATAAGTAATCGTGAAGTTAAGTTATTGGTGCTAGAATGTTAAAGGTTCCTGGTAATATTAGTAATCGTTTAGGTTGTCATTGTTAGAAGTGTTATGCGGTTCTGGGTAATATTAGTAATCGTTTAGGTTGTCATTGTTAGGAATGTCACAGGTTCTGGTAATATTAAGTAATCCTTTAGGTTTTCATTGTTCAGGAATGTCACAGGTTCTGGTAATATTAGTAATCGTTTAGGTTTTCATTGTTAGAATGTCACCCAAGGTTCTGGTAATATTAGTAATCGTTTAGGCTATCATTGTTAGAATGCTAAAGGTTCTGGGTAATATTAGAAACTTTAGGTTTTTATTGTTAGAATGCTAAAGGTTCTGGTAATATAAGTAATCCTTTGCAGGTTGTCATGGTGGGTTAGGAAATGTCTGCAGGATTCTAGTAATGTATATATGTTAAAAATCCGTTTAGTAGTTAAAAGGTGTTCAAAAACTTATAGATTCTATTTTTTACTAACAATCTATTTAGTGTGTCATTGTTAGAATGTTACAGGTTCTGGTAATATTAGTAATCCTTTAGGCTATCATTGTTAGAATGCTAAAGGTTCTGGTAATATTAGTAGTCGTTTAGGTTGTCATTGTTTGAATGTTACATGTTCTGGTAGTATTAGTAATCGTTCAGGTTGTCGTTGTTAGAGTAATGTTATGGTTCTTGGTAAGCGTATTAGTAATCCTTTAGGCTGTCTTTGTTAGAATACTTTACAGGTTCTGGTAATATTAGTAGTCGTTTAGGTTGTCATTGTTTGAATGTTACATGTTCTGGTAGTATTAGTAATCGTTCAGGTTGTCGTTGTTATAATGTTATGGTTCTGGTAATATTAGTAATCGTTTAGATGGTCTTTGTTAGAATGTTACAGGTTCTAATAATATAAGTAATCGGTAAGGTTGTCATTATTAGAATGTTACAGGTTCTAATAATATAAGTAATCGGTAAGGTTGTCATTATTAGAATGTTACAGGTTCTGGTAATATTAGTAATCGTTTAGGTTGTCATTGTTAGAATGGCACATGTTCTGATAATGTTAGTAATCGTTTAGGTTCTTAGAATGTTACAGGTTCCGGTCATATTAATATTCGTTTAGGTTGAAGTGTTAAAAACTTTTTGATTCTTTTTTTAACTAACGCCCACTAAGTGTGGGTTTGTTAAAAAGTTACAGGTTCTGGTAATATTCAAAATTATTTATAGCGCTAATGTTAAAAAATCTACAGTTTCGGGTAATATGACAATCACTTAAGATGTCAGTGTTCAATTGTGTTTAGGTTATTAGTATGAAACATTATAATTATTTCTGTTAATTTAACAAACATTTAGGGTTTCAATGCTAAAATGTTACAGGTTCTGGTAATATTAACAACTACTTATTAAGGATTTCAATTTTAGAGTGCATCAAGTTTTGGTAATAGGAATAATTTATTGTTTAGATTACGGTTGGTAACATGCGGAGTTTTCTCATAAAACACGGGAAAACCACCTCGCAAAGTGACTCCACTATTTTATTTTTTATTTCATTGTTACAAATTTTTTTGCGCGACATCACTCTTCGAAGAGCTATAAATAGCAAACTAAATACACAAGAGATCCAACTGAGGTTGTTTTTGTATATTATCAATTTTCTTGTTAGTTACAAAAGTTTATCGATTCATGATAGATATCAGAGCTTTTTTCAATATTTAAAACATAGTGGAGTATAGTCTTAAACCTTCTATGCTTCCAAAAGATTACAGTTGGAAATTTAATTTAAAATTTTTTTTTTTTATATTTCTGTTAAATTAGCTGATTTACATTATCACAATGAATAGTCATTCTAAATAATTGGTATTAAGCTAAATGAAATAAATAAAAAAAAACACACACAAAATGTCTTTTCAATGGGAAACTTGGATAGATATTAACATTGGATCTATGAAATCTACAATCTCTATCATGAATAGTCAATCAAAGCTAGATGCCATAAAAGAAAATAAAACTTTGAAAAAACAAAAAGTAAATGTTTTATGAAATTGAGCGCGCAGTAATGTATTTTACAAATAAAAAGCCGGTTCAGAAAAAATATATATCTTTTATTGAAATAAAATTCAATAAACCAAGTTATCATATCGAAATGCCTTTACTCAGAGATATTTTTCTATTGTTTTTCCTCAGAGGAAAGCTTTGAGCAAACCATTGCTATGTGTATCATATTAAATTTTACAACATATTTTTCCATAAAACAGGAAAGAGAAAAAAAACAAACTTGTAACCTTTAAAAGAGGCTTTGCTGTAAATATGAATCCCCCCTCCCTTTTGCTTTAGAAAAGCTCTAATTTTTTCAAAACTTTTACTGACTCGTTTCCCCTCAGCGTGCATCGAGGACAATGCCGGTGACGCTGATGGCAATCCATGCTTCACAGATGATATTTATTCCCGGAGTTACCATGGCGACCTGACATTTTGTTGCAAGTCTGGTATCATGTCTCTCTCCACCGTATGTTGTGAACGGTGTCACTGAGGAGAGAACCTTGTACCTGCTTGTATACTTTTCCCAAGTATTTGTGGAGAATCTTTGAGTCAACCTTGATAAATTTAGAGAATTGTAAGAATTTATTGATTTGGATTTTTGAAATATATGGAAAGAATTTTAAATGCATGAAATAAATGAAATCGATCTGAAAAATGAAGTATTAGAGAAAGCATTTGATATTAAACAAGCAAACTGTACAAAAATGTTCGGGTTATTTACTATGACTTGAATTTTATCACTTGACACAAAAGCTTAATTGTAGGAATTCAGAGGATCTCTCATCAAATTGAGGTAGTTTTCTAAAATATAAGCAATGTGAAAGAAATAGTAGCGTACTACTTATCTGAAAAGAGGAATGCATACACAATATAAGTAACAAATAATGTGGCGGACACAAGAAAAAGAAATTATCATTACCATTATCATTATTATCATCATCATCATTCTTCTTTTTTTTTTTTTTTTTTTTTCTTCTTCTTCTTCTTCTTCTTCTTCTTCTTCTTCTTCTTCTTCTTCTTCTTGTTCTTTTTTTTTTTTTTTCTTCTTCTCCTTTTTTCTTCTTCTTTTTCTTCTTGTTCTTGCCTGGTTAAGCCTGAAGAAGAAGGCATCACGTCTAAAAAAGTAATTTTTTTTTCAATTCAAATCTTCTTCTTCGAAATCCAAAAATGAAAAAGTTATAGCAAGTTAATCAATTAAAAGTATACTAGACATTTATTTGGGCTGTTTTGGCATCTCTAGTGAGAATGTTTTTTTCCACAAACACATTCTCTTTTGAACGTCATAATTATACAAGAACAAAAAATTCATTTACATCATATGCTCAAGACCAAGAATTTTACTGTAGAAATAATCCTGCTAACTTCGTACAATAGACCAAAGAAAGGAGTTTCTGCAAGGCACTTTTTGCTTTTATTTTTAAAAAAGGAGAATCATAAATTTTGAAAACAAAGCTCTTTCTAATTTTTTAACGTTTGAGTTTAACAATGTGTCTTGTGAACGACTAAAAAATAACTGTTACAGTTTAATATTTTTTTCTATGATTTCTTAGATAGAGCGTTACAGATTACATGTTAAAAAATTCACAACCACCAACACTAACATAATTACTATCATATGATCCAAATTTTTTCTTTATTTCTTTTTTATCTCTTTTTGTTAGTATGTCATGCACGTGCATGCAAAAGCGTGAGACAAGTCAAGTTATGGACCATCACAGCTCAAAAGACAAGCCCCAAGTCTTCAGACAGTTAAACTCATCTCATTTGTGTAGACAAAAATCCAGCTCTTCCAGCTAATAGAAGAGTAGATATCTGAAGGAGGAAAGCACATCAAGCATGGCCATTTTCATTCATGCAGCCCTTCATTTGGCTTATCTCTCAACTCGGAAACTAATTTTATCTACTGCAGATACAATGAAATGACCGACTCCTATTGTGATGCCAAAAAGTAAGTTTCAAGTGAGAAAAATAATAAGTGCAGGATGCTTATTCTAGCAGCTTTTACTTATGTTCATGACCAGGCTGATGCTTATTTGCTCCACTGATCTTGGAAAAAAAGTCCATTCTTTGTGAAATTTCTACTTTTTTTGTGAGACATGGATCTTTCGGCCTTCATTGCTAATGCAAAATTCTAAGATAGATCTTTCATATGTAGATCTTTATACGCTTTACCTTGTGACCAAAAGTGGGGTTGAAACGCTACCCTCAGATGAGTCATTGTGAGCTGCCTATAAAACCATCACTAATACTCATAATGTTCTTTTTGAGTCACGGAGTTAGCGAGGAAGACTCAGGTTTATTTTTTTTATTACAATTGTTGAGGAAGTTTTAAATTTTAAAGGTACATTTCATTTCAATCCACAGGTTAATTGCAACAAATACAAAAGCCCTTTTGAGAGCAATTTCTAAAGTCTAAACTCTCATAAGATGTTATGCATTTATAGTATTATTCTCGGTTAAAGCGTAGTGATGTTATTATAAGCAGTTACGTGCTTCATAATGCTCTCCTGTATCAAGTATTTCCTGAAGGGACAATTCTTCTATCGGAGCTTCTTGTTTTGCAGGATCAAAATACTTGTCCTCCTTTCACGCAAAAATAATGCTAGGTGTCTAAGAAAATTGCGCTGTCAGACTGATCTATCGATATATCCATGCCGCAGATTATAAAAATTTTTGTGCACTATTAATTGGTAGGGGGCGTATTTAGAAGCTAGAGTATGCAAAAATTCCTTTACAGTTCTTTTAGCGATGCCTTAAAATACCAAAAAAAAAAGTGTTCTAAATACCCGGTAAAACAAAACAAAAAATAATAAGGCTGGAAGCAGTATTTAATTTTGAGCTTGAGTAGAAAGTGTAGGCACGCCGATGGCAATCCAAGCGCTAGTCAGATGATATCACTGCTTGGGCTTACACCAATGGCCAAAAGAAATGGCATTTCTTCCTACTCCTCAACTACTGTCGCAACGGCGACACATCGGTTCTCCTGCACTCGCAACCTAAGCCTCTTCTGGAGAGAATTTTTTTTGAAATAAAACTGGATCCATTCAAAAGATTTATATGTAGCGTTTGGTGGGGTTGCATATTTGAAATTGATGAAAAGAAATAAAAGAATGAAATTGACCTGAATCAACCAAAAAAAAAAATAAAATAAATAAAATTACATAAAAAGTAGCAAAACATAACAAAAGTGATAATACTGTTTACTATGAACTGAATTTTGCAGCTACTTTACAAAAAAATGGATTAATAGAAACACAGAGGCCATATCAGAAATCAGAGTCTAAATACAAGCAATGTGACAACAGTTAATGGAAAAAGTACTATGCCGAAAAAATGAAAACATTTTATGACTTGTTAAGATCATTATGCAAATTATACTTAAAATTTTGAAGCAGAAAAAAATGTTTTAACAGAAAAACAACTCTCAAATAAGAGGCTTGGGCAAAGGATTTGATAATTCTTTAGAATCCGACTACCAGTGGGAAAAAAGTGTTTTGTCACGAGTGATAGTACAAATAAAAAGCCACAAAAAACATTTAGTCACAGCAGTTCAAGGAGTTGAACTAGCTTTTATAAAATGAAAATTACATCAACAACGTGCCACCACGAACATATTTTAACATAATTATTAATTGTGTTCATGAGTAAACAAGAAAGAGAGGTAGGACACTTATTGGCACCATTGACACTTCACAATGGTACAGCATCGGCCTCTTTATATAATCACGCACTAAAAAATGTACAATCTATCGTTTCCCCAAAACCTATTATACCTAGCATGTAGTGCTAATTTCATTAGCCTACAAAACAGTAGAAAAGCAGAAAGTCCTAGAAAAAACTACCTGTTGTCTCTTTCAATGAAACAACCACGTGAGTCAGGCCTGTATAATGGTAGATTTATTTTTTCTCAAAGATTTTAATACAACAAACTTTTAAATAAAAGAAATCTACTAATTCTTTTCTATTCATATTAAGTTCAAAATCAGATACTTTGATTTCTTTACAAGTTAGTTAAAAAAGCAGGTTGAAAGTTTTGAAAGATGTTGATTTTTGGGTTGTTAGTTTTTGTATTTTTTTAACTTTTAAAAAAATGCCTTTTTGACAAAACGATAAAAATCAGTCTTCTTTTCGTGCAAAAAAAAAAAAAAAAACAAACACAAAAGCTAACGAAATTAAAAAGGATCATTTCATCTGAGGTGAAAAAAATAATAAATTACTAACCTGTTCCCATTAATGTCCCAGAAAAACAAACTCTCATCAGCAGAAATAAAAACAGTCATGTATTAAATGGGACTAATATCACGACGGTTTCAGTTATTTTAAGCTCTGATGACGTTTCATCGAAAAAGTGAAAAAAAAAAGAAAAAAAAAAAAAACTAACCTCTTCCTTATCGTTCATATAAGGTCTAGAATGAGATTTTTATAATTTCCTTAATATTTCTTCAGACCAGCCTGTTAACCGGCAGGAAAGAAAACAAAACATACACGTCAAAAATAACATGTAAGCATTGTTGATTTCATCGATCTGAAAACCGCTGACACAGACGACGTGCATAACATCCTAGTCGAGCAGGATCCAGTGATCACATTCGATAAAAGAGAGGTCAGACGCATTCTAAAACCAGCGCCAGCGTGGAGAGTTGTTAAATAAATGAAGCATTGATAGCAGCACTCATGGCAGATAAAGAAGATATTGAAAGATAAAAGCCAAATATCTCTGCTATCTTTGGGAAAACAACATACTGAGAGCAAAGAAGCTTTAAAAAATCAAATATTAAAAATTGTAGAGCATTAGTAAGGTCAGCATTAAACTTTAAGTGCAAAAATTAACGTGTACAATCACTAAAAGAAGCAGATTTAAAAAAATATTAAACGTCTTTTACGAAATAGAGGAAAAGTACAGACATTCCCTTAGCAATGTCTAGTTTCTGGATCTCTACATTCTAGAACTCGTCTTCCATCACCAGCAAAAGAATACAGGTACAGAATAACGACCAAAGTCAACCTTGAACTCAGTGGAATAAGTCGAAAGATGGCAAGGGTGGAGGGAAAGAGGAAGCCTCACCGCTTGATGTATAAAATGCGACAGATCAGAGTCCTAGATTTATTCTTTAACGCCTTTAATCAGGGAAGTTCATAAATGTCAGTCTAAAAATATTTGGGAAAGATAATACGTACGTGATGCAGGCGTTATTATAAAATTTGCGTATGTGTGAGTGTTCAAGAGAGGAAAAACCAAGATATGGTCATGATTGATCAGGCTGGAAAAATTGGAACGAAATTCTAAATAAATGAACCCAAACTGTCTAAGCTGTCTAAACATAATGATGGTTTCAGTTATTTTAATCTCAGATAACATTTCTTTGAAAAAGTGAAAAGAAAAGAAAAAGAAAAAATAACCTCTTTCGTATCTTTCATATAGGGCCAAGAATTACATCTCTTAATTTCCTTAATATTCCTTCAGTCTAGCCTGTAAACCGACAGAAAAAAATAAAAAATAAACAAAACACAATGACATAAATGATATGTGGGTGTTGTTGATCTCATCGGCTTGTAACACTCTGACACAGACGACGTGTAGAACATCCTAGAAGAACAGGACAAGAGAGTGTAGATATAGTAACCTCTCTGACAGGACCCAGAGAGTGTAGATATAGTAACCTCTCTGACAGGACCCAGAGAGTGTAGATATAGTAACCTCTCTGACAGGACCCAGAGAGTGTAGATATAGTAACCTCTCTGACAGGACCTAGAGAGTGTAGATATAGTAACCTCTCTGACAGGACCCAGAGAGTGTAGATATAGTAACCTCTCTGACACGGCCCAGAGAGTGTAGATATAGTAACCTCTCTGACAGGACCTAGAGAGTGTAGATATAGTAACCTCTCTGACAGGACACAGAAGAGTGTAGATATAGTAACCTCTTTGACAGGACCTAGAGAGTGTAGATATAGTAACCTCTCTGACAGGACCCAGAGAGTGTAGATATAGTAACCTCTCCGTCAGGACCTAGAGAGTGTAGATATAGTAGTACCTCTCTGACAGGACCTAGAGAGTGTAGGATATAGTAACCTCTCTGACAGGACCCAGAGAGTGCAGATTATGGTGAACCCTCTGGACAGGACCTAGAAGAGTGTAGATATAGTAACCTCTCTGACAGGACCTAGAGAGTGTAGATATAGTAACCTCTCTGACAGGACCTAGAGAGTGTAGATATAGTAACCTCTCTGACAGGACTCCAGAGAGTGTAGATATAGTAACCTCTCTGACAGGACCTAGAGAGTAGATATAGTAGAGTGTATAGTAACCTCTCTGACAGGACCTAGAGAGTGTAGATATAGTAACCTCTCTGACAGGACCTAGAGAGTGTAGATATAGTAACCTCTCTGGACAGGACCTAGAGAGTGTAGATATAGTAACCTCTCTGACAGGACCTAGAGAGTGTAGATAAGTAGTAACCCTCTGACAGCAGGACCCAGAGAGTGTAGATATAGTAACCTCTTCTGACAGGACCTAGAGAGAGTGTAGATATAGTAACCTCTCTGACAGGACCTAGAGAGTGTAGATATAGTGTAACCTCTCTGACAGGACCTAGAGAGTGTAGATATAGTAACCTCTCTGACAGGACCTAGAGAGTGTAGATATAGTAACCTCTCTGACAGGACCTAGAGAGTGTAGATATAGTAACCCTCTCTGACAGGACCTAGAAGAGAGTGTAGATATAGTAACCTCTCTGACAGGACCTAGAGAGAGTGTAGGATATAGTAACCTCTCTGGACAGGACCCAGAGAGTGTAGATATAGTAACCTCTCTGACAGGACCTAGAGAGTGTAGATATAGTAACTTCTCTGACAGGACCCAGAGAGTGTAGATATAGTAACCTCTCTGACAGGACCAAGAGGGTGTAGATATAGTAACCTCTCTGACAGGACCCAGAGAGTGTAGATATAGTAACTTCTCTGACAGGACCCAGAGAGTGTAGATATAGTAACTTCTCTGACAGGACCCAGAGAGTGTAGATATAGTAACTTCTCTGACAGGACCCAGAGAGTGTAGATGTAGTATCTCTCTGACAGGACCCAGAGAGTGTAGATATAGTAACCTCTCTGACAGGACCCAGAGAGTGTAAGATATAGTAACCTCTCTGACAGGACCGAGGAGAGTGTAGATATAGTAACCTCTCTGACAGGACCCAGAGAGTGTAGACAGGCAGTAACCCCTCTTCTGACAGGACCTAGAGAGAGTGTAGATATAGTAACCTCTCTGACAGGACCTCAGAGAGTGTAGATATAGTAACCTCTCTGACAGGACCCAGAGAGTGTAAATATAGTAACCTCTCTGACAGGACCTAGAGAGTGTAGATATAGTAACCTCTCCTGACAGGACCTAGAGAGTGTAGATATAGTAACCTCTCTGACAGGACCCAAGAGAGTGTAGATATAGTAACCTCTCTGACAGGACCTAGAGAGTGTAGATATAGTAACCTCTCTGACAGGACCTGTGAGTGATATAGTGGTCCTCTCTGACAGGACCAGAGAGTGTAGATATAGTAACCTCTCTGGACAGGACCTAGAAGAGTGTAGATGATAGTAACCTCTCTGACAGGACCCAGAGAGTGTAGATATAGTAACCTCTCTGACACGGACCTAGAGAGTGTAGATATAGTAACCTCTCTGACAGGACCTAGAGAGTAGATATAGTAACCTCTCTGACAGGACCCAGAGAGTGTAGATATAGTAACCTCTCTGACAGGACCTAGAGAGTGTAGATATAGTAACCTCTCTGACAGGACCCAGAGAGTGTAGATATAGTAACCTCTCTGACAGGACCTAGAGAGTGTAGATATAGTAACCTCTCTGACAGTGACCCAGAGAGTGTAGATATAGTAACCTCTCTGACAGGACCTAGAGAGTGTAGATATGGTAACCTCTCTGACAGGACCTGGGAGAGTGTAGATATGTAGTAACCTCTCTGACAGGACCTAGAGAGTGTAGATATAGTAACCTCTCTGACAGGACCTAGAGAGTGTAGGTAGATATAGTAACCTCTCTGACAGGACCTAGAGAGAGTGTAGATATAGCAACCTCTCTGACAGGACCTAGAGAGTGTAGATGGCAATAGTAACCTCTCTGACAGGACCCAGAGAGTGTAGATATAGCAACCTCTCTGGACAGGACCTAGAGTAGGGATATAGCAACCTCTCTGACAGGACCCAGAGAGTGCAGATATAGTAACCTCTCTGACAGGACCTAGAGAGTGTAGATATAGTAACCTCTCTGACAGGACCCAGAGAGTGTAGATATAGTAACCTCTCTGACAGTGGTCCCAGAGAGTGCAGATATAGCAATCCCTCTGACAGGACCTAGAGGAAGTGTAGATATAGCATCCTCTCTGACAGGACACCCAGAGAGTGTAGATATAGTAACCTCTCTGACAGGACCTAGAGAGTGTAGACTATAGTAACCTCTCTGACAGGACCTAGAGAGTGTAGATATAGTAACCTCTCTGACAGGACCCAGAGAGTGTAGATATAGTAACCTCTCTGACCAGGACCTAGAGAGTGTAGATACAGTAACCTCTCTGACAGACCTCAGAGAGTGCAGATATAGTAACCTCTCTGACAGGACCTAGAGAGTGTAGATATAGTAACCTCTTCTGACAGGACCTAGAGAGTGTAGATATAGTAACCTCTCTGACAGGACCCAGAGAGTGTAGATATAGTAACCTCTCTGACAGGACCTAGAGAGTGTAGATATAGCAACCTCTCTGACAGCAGGACCTAGAGAGTGTAGATATAGTGGGTCCTCTGACAGGACCTAGAGAGTGTAGATATAGTAACCTCTCTGACAGGACCTAGAGAGTGTAGAGATATAGTAACCTCTGAGCTGTAGGATCAGAGAGAGTGTAGATATAGTAACTTCTGGGACAGGACCGAGAGAGTGTAGATATAGTAACCTTCTCTGACAGGACCCAGAGAGTGTAGATATAGCAACCCCTCTGATGTAGGATTCCGAGAGAGTCTTAGATATAGTAACCTCTCTGACAGGACCTAGAAGAGTCTAGATATAGTAACCTCTCTGATGTAGGACCCAGAGAGTGTAGATATAGTAACCCCTCTGACAGGACCCAGAGAGTGGGCTGAGATAAAATCGACAGGACCCAGAGAGGTAGATATAGGTAACCTCTTCTGACTTAGGACCTAGAGAGTCTAGAAATAGTAACTTCTCTGACAGGACCCAGAGAGTGTAGATATAGTAACCTCTCTGGACAGGACCCAGAGGAGAGTGTAAATATAGTAACCTCTCTGACAGGACCCAGAGAGTGTAGATATAAGTAACCTCTCTGACAGGACCCAGAGAGTGTAGA
>JAWDGP010005052.1:37500-175064 GCA_033675545.1 Elysia crispata | reverse complement strand
ATTATCACCATGCGTTACAACGCACCAACTCCTTAGGTGTGTGATAGTGATAAGGTGTTAGGTGGGAGCACTATGGAAACATTTCTAAGCCACGAATTTTTTCGAGTTTGTTACCACTGAAACAACTTGACATACAATGCCCTGATTAGAATCTACTATGAAAGCAATCTAGCGATAGGTCCTTACACTTCCGAATTCACATTTCACAATGGAAGAGCCCAAGCAACCTCTAAATGTAAGGCACCTGAACCCTCTGCTAGGCAGCCTCCAAATGTAGGGCACTGAACACTCTGCTAGGCAACCTCCAAATGACGGATAGAGCACCTAAATTCAAGGCTAGGCAGCATTCAATGACACCTAAACTCTAGGCTTAAAAGGGAAGACAATAAAACACCAAGCTAGAAAAGAGACTCGGTAGCTTCCACATGAAGGACACCTAGACTCAGCTAGATGTAGTCTCCAAAGCTTTTGCTATTGGTCCCGTATATGGAACATGAAAAATATGATTTTCTAATTTTTCATAACACGGATAAACCAACATGCAAATTTGGATCTGAATGTATTTCTTCGTCTCAAATTGTCAAGTTTTAAATAGCATTAGATAGATCTATGTAGTTTTAAAAATTCAAATAATTTACTCTTTACTCTCAGTAAAAGGCAGTGACCTGTAACAATGGAATAAATCTAGACCTAATTGAAAGTTTTGCCTATTCTTGTCTAGAAAAAATTGTTAAGGTCTACATGGATTCATAATCTAACTTTTGATCTCGATCTTTATACGTAACGTACTTTGATTCCAATAAGTTCTGACGAAGGATCCTCCTTCAGCAAAATTATCTTAATTATAGCTTCCTAACTCTCTCTCTCTCTCTCTCTCTCTCTCTCTCTCTCTCTCTCTCTCTCTCTCTCTCTCTCTCTCTCTTTTTCTCTCTCTCTCTTCTTTTATTTTCATTTTGTCTTTCAGGCTCTGAAAAGTTTGCTATACTATTACCCTTTTTTGTGTGCCATTTCTGCTTTCCGGATGGAATTAGCCCCCTAACAGTATCTATGAGTCTTCAAGTCGTATAACTATGATAAAAGAAAGAAAATAAGTCTAAAAACACACAGAATCCAACAACATCCCAGCTTAAAGTGAGGACAAGTGACCTCTTGAGACCTAACATAAGCTCATCAAACCCAGGGCCTCGTTGGTTATACGCATGTTATGGGCAGATAAATCATAACATACTATTTACGGTACATTCTAGCTGCATGCTACTATTGCCAAGTTATCTCACTACTTTTGTATCGTGGGGTAACACACGTTTATGTGTGGATTTCGTGTCCGGATACCGTGGGTATAGGTTACTTGACTGTGTAATCATCCGGTTTTTTGTAATAGCATAATGATGAGCCGCCGGAAAAAGTTGAAAAAATAATTAGAGATTTGTACAGCTGCAGAGAAAACAGTGGGGCGGGATAGCATTGGGGCGCTAGAGAGTGTGTACCCAGCATAAAGATAGATCCACCTAAACTCTTCATAGTAGGATTTGATCAATCAGGTGCCCTTCTTTTTATAAGCTTCTGACTTACCAGCATCTCTATCATTTGTCACTTACAGTGAATCTGTCACTCTTCCCACAAATTTTTTTAAGCCACCTTGTTATTTTCATTCAACATATTTTCTCCCTGTGTTCCCCTGCTGCGTTTTACTTCAACAAATCCTGTTTTCACATGATGTTCAAGTTATTTCTCATTAAACGACCAAAAAAGTTTACCTGGAGTTTATGTATTCTATTTATGAGTGGTTTTGTTGTTTCGGCTTTTTGTGACTCGGTTTCATTTGCTTTTTTTTTTTTTTTTTTTTCAGTCCATGAGCTTTATAGCATTGTGCGGAGGAACCATGTTTTTGTTGCCTTCAGTTTCTTTGTAACTGCTTTGAAAGTTTATTGCTGTTGATAGATGTCGCTCTAATCGACAACCATTACCCTTGTCTTTTTGCTGTTCAGTTCCAAACCTTTGTTTCTGCTTTGTTTTTTCTACAATGTATAGAACTCATTACAAGCGTTCTTTATTTTCTGCAATTAATACAGTGTCATCAGGGTATCTCAAGTAGTATATTGCTAATATTCTTACGTATACGTAATTAATTTTGTAAAAACGGATGTATGCCAAAAACATACTCCTAAATGTAAATAAAATGTCATCTTATTTGAATCTGTTTCTCATATTTGAGGATTATGGCATTATGACATATGACTTTTTTCCTAAATTAGCTACAAATAAAACCTGAAGATGTCTCTGACTCTTCCACCATGCCAGATATGTCGTGCCCTCCAAATTGGATACACACAGACACAGTTTTTATTGGCTGCGTCAGAAGCTTCCTCTTATTCCGAGATTGGGACGCGGCAAGAAAAGTGTGCCACGACTCTGGTGGAGACTTGCTCACTATCATGGATGGCGCGAAATATCACTTTTTACTGGGTAATTTTTCACTAAAAGCCCCTTAACTCAAGTCAAGCAAATTGAAATTATATGTATATATATATATATATATATATATATATAAATATCCATTTTTTCCTTTTTTCCATTATTTCTGCCAGTCTCTATGTTATATCTGTTATTACAGTTAACACAAGTATTTTTCACTTAAAACTGAGTTCGAAAACAGGTGCTAAATTTAGAAATCTGTAATTCGAATTTATTCTAACAACAGGGAAAATATTATGGGGTAAAAGAGGCCGCTTTTGGGTTGGCTTGAGGTTCTATCAATCTCAGCAAGTCTTCAAGTGGAATGACGATGTTCAAAAGGTAAATTTTAATTTTCCTTTTCAAATGTGCATTTATTAGATAACAACATTTTTTAAAAGACATGACAAAACAAACTCATGCATGCATTAATTCTAAGAGCTGCAATTTTATTCAATGTGAACTACTCAGACCTTGGGAAGAAAGAGAGAAAATTAATCATTTACAATATCTTAAAAGCTCAAAATAAAAAAAAAAAAATGGAACGAGAAGTTACCTCAAATTTAAATTTATTTACGCTGTTAGAAAAAAAGAAACTATTGGTTGCCTAAATAATAAATTCCACTTATGTAGTTTGTTATAGAAAGAATTATTATTATTATTATTATTATTATTATTATTATTATTATTATTATTATTATTATTATTATTATTATTATTATTATTATTATTACTACTACTACTACTACTACTACTACTACTACTACTACTACTACTACTACTACTACTACTACTACTACTACTACTACTACTACTATTATTATTATTATTATTATTATTATTATTATTATTATTATTATTATTATTATTATTATTGATACAAATGATAAATGGGTTTAATGTTACAATCCTAAATCAAACTGATTTACAATAAACAGAAAGAATCAAATTAAATTATTGTAAAATCCTAAAGAACAATTCATATTTTAAAACAGGAACATAAAAGAGTTAATGTTTATGAATTGATATTTCATTGAGGAAATGACAAACTAGAAATAGCTACAAAATATTTAAATTTTTTAATAAGTTGCCGTTATGTTTTAAGAGAGTTATATATATGCGTGTGTGTGTACATATAGGTAGATAGATAGATAAATAATAGATGAGAGAAAAATTTAGTTGTTTTTTCTTATAGATACCCACTGAAAGGATCATTTAGGCTGTATTGGAAAAATGCGCAAATGCAAGCAATCAACCATTTCTTTTTTTTTTTTAACATATTTTAATATAGGTCTTAGAACCGTTTAAAAAGGTCAAAGTATTTGGATGTTACAAAACTAACCAACAATTATTTTGTTCTAAAACAAATTTCGAACGATAAAGCTTACACGCATGACTTTAGATATAGGGTTACTGATATCTTTATTTTTATTTAGCACGAAACACAATAGAAGAGTAGAATCATAATGATGAGGCTTTTTTTTTGCAGTCACTTTACAGCCCTTGGTTTCCAAGAAATCTCTCTTCTTCGAGTGGGGATCAATGTTTAACCTTTTCATGGAACTCGAAAAAAATCTGGGCCCTGTATCCATGTAGAAAGTATTTACCTTTCATTTGTGAAATTACTCTAGGTAAACCCTTTAATTTAAGTTTAACCAATTTTTGTTTTCATTTTAACCCATGTTATTTAGGTCATCAATAAAATCTAAGAATAATTTCAAAAGCGAGTTAATCTAAAATGATGATAGTGCTCGTCTATTCATCTTTGTGTTTAAGATTTGAAAAACATTTCGCTTTATTAAATGTAATGTAAGCCAAACTTACAAGGTAGACTCTTGTAACATATATAATTTCGAATATACTAGCGAATTAGGATATACATAGAAGTACATAACGTCGATGTACGTAGTCAACTTTGTTATCAAAACTGATGTAATTTATATCACATGGGAATAAAGCAAAGATTTAAGTAAAGATTATTTACGCCAGCATGTGGTTAAGAACCAAACATTATCCCAGACACAGAACTGCGTGTATATTAATTTTCCGACACATATTAAAAAACACGGCAAACTGAATTGAAAAAGAGATAACCGGGGCTCTTCAATTAAAAAAAAAGTTATTTCAGCGAGCCCTGAGAAATATCTGTCAACTATTCCAGCCTATCTACATTGTTATTGAAAATATTTTGTCATGGAGCACAATTTCCAACCTGCTGTGACATGCGGGAATGCCATGAAAGAGAAGGGTCGATGAGAGGACAAGATCAGTGTCAATTGGGAAACAGTCAACTACGAATTTATCTAGAAACCAATACGTTTTCAGAACAAAAACTTTGCGAGTTTAGAATCCTAAAACTCCATCGCAAGTGGATAAAATCAATTATTTCAAAGAAGCAATGTGTGGTAGAAGTAATGAATGTATAAAACGAACAAACTCAGCATTAGCATGATAAAAAGTTTTAGATTTTTCTTGCAAACTAACATGTCAGAATATATAATTTTTCAAGCTTCACGATAAATGTTCAATATTTAGCAAATTTAGCATGGCCCAGACACGCTCCAAAAGTATTATAATAGATAAAAGAATGATTTTACTTGAAAATAAGAAAGTGTCCAAAATAGTCATTTTCGAAGTAAAATTGATATAGTATTTAAAAATAAATAGGATAACCTCTTTCCTTAAAACAGACTGTGGAAGAAATACCTATGGAGCGAACTGTTCAAAACGCTGCAGCCCTTTCTGTGGTGGCGCGAATAAAACGTGCAACAGCGTAAACGGATCGTGTGTTCACGGTTGTGTTGATGGATATCAAGGAGGAAGGTGTGATAAAGGTAAGAGAAAGCATGATTCCCCGTTCTACTGAATAGGTGGGGAAGACAACCACATTGAAGAAATTCAAACTCCACAAAAATTATTATCCTCCAGAGCAGTTGTACCGAAGAAAAGCAAACTTTACAAAAATGAACATCTATAAAAGAAAATTGTTGAACAATATCAGATATGTCTCCTCCAGAGCCACTCATACTACAGTTTGAAAATATATAGTACCTTGAGACATAGGAATTCCTCTCACGTTTTCATGTAGATATTCTTTAGATAAAGAAGAGATCTCAAGCGAAAGAGAAAACTAAATTTGGGTGCAATCTGTCAACCGAAATCACAATGTGGTGTTGATTACTTCTTACAGTTAAATCTAGAGCTCGACCTGGTGTGGGGACAAACCACCCTTCAAAACGAAATAAAACGTGCAACTGCTCAAACAATATAAGAGAGCAAAAAAATTAAGGCTCTAAATTTTTTTTTGATTGATAAGGTGACCCTAGATAGCTTAAGCTTGATATAATTATCCTAAATCTAGCTCTGATGACAATCTTTATAACTAACAGAAACAACTTAAGAGTGTCAAGTCAATACAAGAGCTTAGTATGAATGCTTCGATCGATCCTCGTTGACATTTAATGGATTTAGTCGATATCTTAGATATTAGACACTATAGCTGTACGAAATTCTTGCAAAAGAAGCAGAAGAGGTGTTTATATTCGCAACAATCGTCCCTGAAGAAACAGCGACGATGATTCCTTGACACTCTAGTCCTCGACGCCGGTGAACGTCAAATTTTATTAAATTTTCAAAAACAATGTTCCCAATTTTTCACTCCTTTGAAATAAAACAGTATACTTTTTTTTTTTACTTATTTTATAAAACAACAATAATTTGTTTTAAAAACGCAACCCGCTTTGAAAATTGTAAAGTGCGAAGAGCAGTCTATTAAATGTTATTTGGTTCATCGTAACAAATTTGGTAAAAATTTTTGATGAATTGATTACCATAAATATAATGAACTTTCAAATGCACTTTTTTACCCTAAATCCAAAACTTTTCTTTAACCTTATTATACCGCGTGGGACACTGATCTCGGCAGATTAAAATTCAGTTTACTTTATCAGTGTACATTGGGTGGTTTCGAAGGAGATAGTGGAGAAAGAAATCAAAGTTGCCTTTTATAATATATATATATATATATATATATATATATATATATATATATTATATACATACATACATTAGTCTTATTACTGAAAAGGAAAAGCGCATGGTTTTGTATCTTCAAAACAACCAACCTATGTTTGGCCGTTTTAAAGAAATTATGTTAAGTTTACATTATTTGACTTCTTCATTAAGTATACTTCATGTAAAAAAAAACTATGAAAATTGAAAATAAATCTTAAGTTTTACAATATTAAGCAGTTGCCTGAATATTTTTTTTGCCTCTTACGACAACCTTTATTGTAATATGTATCTTTAAGGCTACCAGTAACAAATACCAAAATAAACGTCTTGAAGATGTTATTTAAACAAGCAGCATCAGGATAAGAAATATTCGTAGTGACGCCTGTGAATACGTCATCAAGTTTTGGTTGCTGTCTATTTTTCACTAACAAATCAAGATCGATATCAATTTTAAGTATTGAGGATTTCATTGGCTGACTTGAAAAGTCAAAACCTACTCAGAAACAACAAAAAAAACCGTGGTATTGTTTAGACTTTGTGAAAGCCTAATGGGAACTAGGGCACGGAGTTGAGTTAGGTAGACCTTCACTTTGGATATAACTTTCGTAGGGTCCCAACTTTAATTTTAAAGCTGATGTGTATTATGTTATTTGTAGCCTATAAAATAATGGAACAACTTTAAATCTGTGAAAAATAAATAACCCAAAACTTAACAGTTTTTAACAACGTGTACTTAAAATCCAAAAGAGGGTCCTTACTTGTTTCATGTCATCGTCCTCTAACTCTCTGCTTTTTTCCCCATTTTTTGTTCTTTGTTTTTGTCTCTTTCATTGCGTTCATTATATATTTTTTTCTTTCAAATCAAACAAGTAATTAACAAGCATGCGCATATAGCAAACACAAAAATTTGTAAAAGAGAGAAGCAAAGAACAAGAAGAATCTTAAGATATCATTGAAAATTACAGAAAACAGTCATGTTTAAAACAAGAAATGTCAGAACATTTTCTGCAAGGTTTATAAGTGAGATGGACTTATTCATTATTCAACTCTTTGGGTGCTGTAAAAAACCTCAACTAAGATAGAGTGGGAGAACGAAATGAAACAGCCTATCAAAAGAGAATATAGCGAATTTGTTTTAAGTTTGGGAGAGTGAGAAGACAAAACTGGTTGAGGCTCTGGTGAACATAAAATGCATGTTTGTCTGAACAATCATTTGCTAAAGAGTTATAATTTATCAACGAACAGTCAATGTATAAATCTGAGAATGTTTTTTTGCGTTCATTGAAAATTTTGGTCTTAAGAATGTCAGCTCTTTGGTTTCACGAGAAATTTATAAAATGTTAATTCTATCGAAAACTTCAACAAAAGAGTTTTTCCTATCAATGGACCTTTGTCACCTGAAGCTGAGCTGACTTGCATATAAGTCTGGAACTCTTTCTTGACTAGTTCAAACACATCCCCTTTCCACTGAACATATCGCCTCTATCTAGGTTTACATGCAGATTTTCTTTTCCTCTTGGTGGCAAGTACTGTATTCCTTTCACATGCCTTCTCTACTTCATATGAACAAATATCATTATTAGCTGCAGAGAAAGAATACTGTGCATGTGTGTGGACCCCAGTAGGCTGTGCTTGAGTAATCTAAGATGTTTCTTGATCCAGTGATTTAAAAAAATACCAACCTCAGTAATTTACTTCATTGCCAATCGGCACTGATAAACATCCCTATTCACTTGAGCAGAGTGATCCATGTGTTTATAAAAAGCTTGCTTTTTTATACGAATTTCTGTCAGGGCAAAAAAAGGTCGATGCTCTATGGCTATACTTGTGCGCTACTAATACCTCCAATATATGAAGTCCATTTTATTTGTTTTGTAACTTACTTGAGCCTGCTGCATGCTCCAGGTGTCTCTAGCGCTAGCAACCAGATAAATGTTACTTGGTTAAACCCCAGAAGTCTCTCTCAATTCGAGACAATATTTATGTGTTCTACAGAGTCGTTGAGGATAAATTAAGGCTCTTGCCAGATTTATAGACAAGCTTGAAATGATCTAAAAGAAACTGCTCCAGGGGGTCAGAGATATTTGTACCAGCTGCGGATCACACTGCGCACCTCAGTATCAGTCCAGTCTTTAAGGAGCAAGCGAGTTGACTCTCCTCCTTGCCTTGCATTGAAAAGTTTTAATTGAATACTAATTAAAGTTCCTGATTTTATAAAATTAATTCATGCCTGATCCATAGTTCATAATGATGATTCTCAACCATGCCTTTCATCTCTTATACAAAATTTCTAAACATTTTAACATCTTCCAAGGGAATATATGGATATTTTTGCACTTGCGTGCCTAACTTCCTTTAAGCTTTAAAATTTCCTGTTTCACAATGAATTTGGTATACTTAACACGAATATGAAGGTTTTATTCATCACAAATAAATATAAATTAACCTCATGACAGATTTAATGGCTCAATTAAAATTCCAAACAAAAAAAAAACCAAAACAACACCTTTCTAATTAACTTTTTGGGGTATTCTTAAAACAAAAGTAAAATCACAATTCATATGGCGAAGGCAGCATTGAAAAGCAGACTATAAGTGTCTTTAAAAATGCTCTGAAACCTCATCTTCTCATGATGTATTATTAGGTTTTAATATGATTTATGGCCGTACAAGAAATATCTCATTATATTTCAGCGTAATTTTTTCGTCTTTATGTATAATATTATCCTTCATAATGCACTTTAGCATTTTCTATTGACGATATAAATTCTCTTCTTTTCAGACATATTTTCCAAAACATTTTTACTTTCTTTTATTTACAACAATTTTTCTTGCCTCTATTGTCTGATTTTTTAGTTTTATCAGCAGCTTGTTATCAAGCGAAATATTCCTCTATAAGAGATATTTTGGTCAGTTAAAATTTCATATTATATAAAATGTTGCATTTCACGGTATCTTCAGGGATGTAATTCGGGTTCACGAAAATTTTAATGATTAAGATCCTAATGATGAATTCGTATTTTTTAAACACGGAAATAAAATGCAACCTGTGCCATATTCAGAAAAAAAACGCAAGTTAACCAATGAGCATATCATACAAAAAAAATAATGTCGTATAGCACAAAGCCCTAGAAGTTACCGCACTTGAAAAAACACCTTTAAAAGTAACAAACAAAAGAAAGGGGCAAAAAAAATAAACAATACTTGCCTCTGAAGGGTATTGCTGTCAGAGAAGGCTGTAATTTATGTCTTTTGTGACGTGTACTCTTGCGGAGTATAAAAAGCAAGAAAATTATATTTTTCCGACGGAACAAAAAAAAAACAAAAAAAACAAAACAAAACAAAAATCAACGAAATAAAACAAAAAACATACCACCAAATGACGCTTTCAGAATACAAAAAGTTATTATGAACATTATACAAAATACAGTGGGGTAAAGCGATCAACCTCCGCAGAAACCTAAGAAGCATCTCCGAAAAGAGAATAATAAGCAATGAAGGTCCTAACATTAAAAAATGTCGAAGTTGTAAAGAAATAAACTTTACACTGTTATACCTTTATTTGCTTTCTCACAGTCTAGGTCTGACGAATTTAGATCTAATTAGTTTATGGTGCAAAACTATCGAAACCAATTTGTAACAAAAGATGGCATATATATAATATAATATAATATAATATAATATAATATATATAAACACACACGCATATATATATATATATATATATATATATGACCCATTGCCAAATAAGGCATATCTGTATACGTCACTGCAGTACTTGAGCCATAACGTTATGTCTAAACTACGGTTCTATCTATAATTTAGCACATTTATTAAAATGTAAATAATCAACAGCCATGCAAAATTTTATTTTGATTGATCAATTGGTTTTTATTTTACAGACTTCCAAACTATGAAATCGATACTAAAATCGTAGAAAATCTATCATGAAATAAACCTTACAGGAAACTGCACTCCAAAATCATTTTAAGAAGGCTTCAAAGGTTCCTTTTCTCTCCTGAGACATTGGAAGAAGTGTAGCCATGGGTTCCAATGCTTTTTTACTGAAAAAAATCGTTGGTTATGTCTTACGGGTGTTTTAAAAATTCATAACTTAACATACGATTTTCCAGTCAAATACACCCAGGTGTTTTAATCTACCAAAATCTAATACATGTCTCAGAAACTAGTTCTTTTTTTTTAAACCATGGCGAGAAATTCAGTTGGATGGAAAAATGATCTTAAAGCCCCAAAAATAAGTGGTCGGAAGTTGAGTCTAGTCTTTTTATCGCCAAAGTGTGTTTTCGTGTCAAAAACCGTGACGAAAATTACGCGAAAAAAACAAAGCGGACAAAATATTAACAACCACATTTTTTAAATTACAAATTCTGTGGATATTTCCTAATTTTAAGATTTGAAAGTTATTTATAAAAGAGAAAAGTTGTTTTGAACGTCCGTTTGCCTTGTCGAATATTACTTTCGAAAAAAAGATCTCGCGAGACACGATGACCTTTCGCATTTTTCGCGTCAAACTAAGAACGGCTCTTGAGAGTTACTCCGACCGGTAGATCTACCCTGTATAACATCGCATCCAAAGTCTCTCAAATCTATCTTCACAGGTGAGTTCTGTTTTACGATAGTTTTTTATTTCGCTATGACTTCTTTTCTCTTTTCATAACATTAACTTGTTTTGGATAACTTACTAAAGAGTCAAGGAATTGACTATACTGTCATGGCGTCTCACTCATCATTTTTGTGCAAATTACTTAGAAAATGTAGATCTAGATAATTCATCTCAAGAAAAGGCATCCATCAAGTTCTGCATAGTCATATTCTTTGTAACTTGGAAAGAATTAATGTAAATTTTCGGTTTTTCTTATTGTTCTCACAAATATTTGGATCTTCTATCACTTAACACGATTTGACAGAGTTGTTTTCATGTCAAACCTTATTTATTCGGAAAAGTTATGAAAAGGTTCAGATTTAAAGAAAAGTAATGGCTTTTTTAAGAAGTGTAGACAATAAAGCTAGAACAGTTCTCCTAATCTTTTGAAATTTATATTTAGTTTTAGAGCCAACATGTTTGTGCATTTATTTGAGCTGTGAGACAACTTTTACAAAATTGGACAGGAATAACTTCTTTGTCAATTGTGTAAGTTTGATAGATCTAGATCTAGATCTAGTTTTTGGAGAAGTGCAGGAAACCTGTATTTTCTATTTTGTTTTCTTTTGAAAAATTCTATGAATGCTACTATGTGGTTTTAATATCTACATATGTTACAGTAGTCAAAGGTTTAAAGGTTTAAAGAGAATATGCTGACAAACTTTCCCAGAATTGCTACAGGAAATTGTTTTCTTTGAAACTGATTTGGCAAAATGAAAATTATAGATATCTAGATCTAGATCATAATGCAAAATCCATATATGACAAAATTGTATCAGTTATGACAGGAAATAATTTGTTTTTAACTCATTCAAGGGTAAGATTGTGCAAAAATATAAGGGACAGGAAAATATTCTCATCTTTTTGTGTAAGTGAACCAATTCCAAGAATAGTAAATAATTTATTATATTTTCTCTCCTGCTCCATTTTTATAAAGTGTGCCAAAACAGCAACTTAATTTTAATGTTTAAATATTGATAACTTAAAGAAGGTTTTCAACAATCTAGATCTAGATCAAATATTATTTCTTAAAGTTTATTATATTAGTTGTTGGAATTAAAAAGTGAGAGATTTGTAATGTTTTAAGTACCGGTATTGGGAGATATTTCCTTAAGTTTTTGTAAGGAAATAAAAATGTTTGGGAGTAGTGGTCCAGTTGCAATGCTTATTTCACAATCTAGTTTTGATTTCTATGGATAGAATGAAATGCTTTTTTATAAATTTGATAAACATCCACACACCGGACACTGTGTGTTGTTAGCATTAAACCATTCACTCTGTTTCACAAGATGAAATCTATGCAGCTACCTCTTAATTTGGACAATATGTTTAATAATAGTGGTTTATCACTCAGGGCAACTTTTACCAAAGTAGAAGGAGAATTTGAACAATTTTTTTTATTTTTTATTATCCAGTTGGCAGATGACATCAATCATGCAGCAGACAATAATACAAACCCTTTAAAGCGGTTACCAGTACTGGTAAGAATTTTATTCAAATTTTCCTCTTGAATAATCATTCAGCATTATTTTTTGTCTAGATATTATGAAGACTATTACATTTACCCTTTTGACAAACAAAATTTTTTTGTCTTTAGCACAAGTAATCAAGAGGTCAAGGATTTTTTCACTTCCATCTATTCTTGTTAAGTGTAGCAGTTATTACTGGTATTTGTTAGCATCACGTATGATAGTTATCCATTTTAGAAGTTTCACAATCAAAACAGCTCTACTCCACCTATAGTAAGAGCACCACAGAAAATTAAAAGGTCAATTTAATTCCTATAAAATTCCTTCATGCATACAATTTTCCATTTCTTTTTTTTTTATTAAAAAAAAAAAGAACAAAGAAAATAAAAACATAACTTGGAGGAGAAATTATGTAGACTTGACTCCTCCTTTTTTGTTGTTGTTTCAGTTTCTACTCAAGTGTTATTAGTCAAGAGGCTAAAAAGAATCTAATCCTGATTTTCGTCTCTAGAATTGCTATTGCATGATTTAGATTTGTCTTTAGAAAAAAATTTAAGCCATTTAGAATGGTACCTTTCAATAGTCTCTTTTTTTTTCTTTTTCAGTGAACAGTTTTTCATGAATTTATGGCCAAAGAAAAAGAAGCTTGTTTGTCCAAAGAAAACATCCAAAAGCCAAGCATGAGAAAATGAACAGCCTATTGCTTGAAGCAGAATTTACTGGTAAAGAATTGTTGGGGCAACTTAAAGCAGGAGCAGGAGGGGGAGCAAAATATAAAAAGCAGTATGACTATGAGATACAAATTGAAAAAGTCAATGACTCTACTAAAGTGTGCCTGAAGCTGAAAATATTCAGCTTGCATATTACAAATCATTTACATTGTAGTTGTGACGCTGAAATTTTAATTTTATTTGGTCTTTTTTCTTTAGTTGAATCTACAAAATATATTTGTTGATATTACTTTCAGAAATGAATAGTATAGTATATGATTCAAGTTTAAGGTGGTTCCATGATACCTGAAGAAAAATTCTTTTCCAGTTCTGTTAACACTTTTGACTTTTAAAGCATATGATTTAAAGTTTTAAAAATTTACTTATCATCAAATAGTAGTTGTTACAAGGCTTCTCATTTCATCTGGGATGCAGGACATATTACATGTTTAGGTGTCAATGAAAAGCCCAATTTAAACACAACTTATCAAGAACATTCTCAATGTAAATTAGAATGATGAAAGGTCAGTTGAAATGCATCTGATGCTTTATGTCATGAATGAAATTTTATTCTTGGTGGATTGTATGAAAAAATACTTAAGTGACCAGTTTGGTGTACGCATAGTTCAATCTCATTTGATTTAAATAAATGTGTACGTCATAAAGTCATATTTTAAATTGGAGTTGAAAATTTTCATGCTATAATCCAAGCAAATGTATATGTTTACAAAAAGGCCCATTCTTTGCAACTTTTTTAAATGAAGGGGAAATTTCAAATTGGGTGAAATGATTATCATTATGATTTCTAGCTTTTTATTTCTGTATGACTTACATCTCCTCTTCTTTGAATTATATAAATTATATGTCTACTGCTTGGAAAGTACTAATGTGTGCAAAATGCTTGTTTTTAGATAAAAGAGCAATACTGTCTACAAGAAAGTATACTAATAATTTATTTTGATTTTCATGATGCAACATAATTTCAATAAACTTTCTTTGCATAGTTCTTTATTTTTTTAAATCTTTGACATGATCAGTGTTATAGAATTTGTTAAAGAGTTGCAGTTCATTGTTTGTTTACAGTTCTTTCCTGTGTTCGTTTTTGACCTGACAATTTTTCAAGAAAATTAAAACTTAGCAAAGATATTGACAAGAAAATAGAACCTCTTACATCAATTTTTTTTAATTCATTCACAAGTCTCATTCTTGAGTAGTTGAACTTATTATCAGAGAGTGGCGTGACTTCTTTACATTTTGTTTGTTTTTTTTTACATATATATTTGTGTTTATGTAGTTTTTTTTATAATGGTACAGTATAATGAATAGAAGGATACAAATACTTTTGAAAACATTCCCAAACAATAACCCTGATGGATAGGCAATTTTAGACTAAAGAAACATTACATGTAGTACTTAATGATAAATTTATGAGTCTGTGGAGTACTTCCAAATAGTACGGGGTCTGATATTGTTCATAATATACTGTTACAACATATAATCCTTTAAAAAAATATATTTGTTCAATTAAGAATGTTTTGACTAAGAGCGCTTGAAAAAGATGTTTTTTTCGTATTATTTTACGTATCAAGGGCAATTTCTGGCTAGAATGAAGAGTAAACATCTTATTTAAGCTTTTATCCTAAATTAAAAGATTATTGCAACGTTTTTTGGTTTTAAGTGTATCCAAAATATGATTATTTTTAGAGTAAAATATCAATAACTCTGTTTAAATATTGCGTAATCAATCAAGGGTAATAACTCTGTCAACACTGAAGTACTTATATAAAAAGTATATAATATCTTTAAGAAAGGTCTATACTACAACTTTGCTTTCTTGAGTTATATAGAAATGTCTATAGCTTTCAAGATAAAGGCATGTCATATGGGCGTAAAATCATGATAGATCTAAGCTACCTATATTTGGCAATGGGTCATATATATATATATATATAAGTATATTTAACGCCTCAGCCCTTATTGTGGAGGCGCAAAAACAGTTTGCAACAACATAAATGGATTATGAATTCACGGTTGTGTTGATGGATATCAAGGAATTTCCCAAGCGTAACTTTTTTAAACATAATATAGTTTTTAAAAAGGCAATACACCTTCTTTCAAAACAGAATGTGCGAACAATACCTATGGAATGAACTGCTCCAAAAATTGCAGCCCCTATTGTGACGGCGAAAATAACTCCTGCGACAACAAAAATGGATACTGTGTTTACGGTTGTATTGAGGGATATCAAGGAAAATTGTGTGATAAATGTATGGATAGTATACATAAAACAAATTTAGCTTTCGCTTAACATAGCTATGAGATTCTTCTTTTCAATTCACGATATGAAATTGAGATCTAAGTTTACTCGTAGATTATATTCAAATCCTTGCATAATATACCACATGACACACAAACAAATCTTATTGTAAAAACCAGAATTATTTTTTATTTAAAAAAATTCACACTTTCAGAGTGTTTTCTTTTTTTCGAAAAAAAAAATGTAACTTGAAAGCAATCAATATTGCTACTTTTGAAAAAGCCTCTGAGAACGCCACATATGGAGTGAAAAATTCAAAAAGATGCAGCCCTTACTGTGGTGGCACAAATAAGACTTGCGACAGCATAAGTGGATCTTGTGTCAATGGTTGTATTGCTGGATATCAAGGAGAGTTGTGTGATAAAGGTATTGTATAAAATACATGAACTTGTTTGATATAAATCCATATTGTCTTTAACATCTTATATCCCTGAATCCAAATCTAGATTAACTTATAAACGTTATACCAAACATTCTAAAAAATTTCCAATTGTTATCTAGGAAGTTTAGTTACGTACGCTAAAAATTTATCAATTTGGAGAAGAAATGCCCAGACTAGCTTTTTAAAACAATTTATTGTTTTTATAAAGGCAAAGCACCTTCTTTCAAAACAGAATGTGCGAACAATACCTATGGAATGAACTGCTCCAAAAATTGCAGCCCCTATTGTGACGGCGAAAATAACTCCTGCGACAACAAAAATGGATACTGCGTCTACGGTTGTATTGAGGGATATCAAGGAAAATTGTGTGATAAACGTATGGATAGTATACATAAAACAAATTTAGCTTTCGCTTAATATAGCTTTGAGGTTATCTTTGTGGATCCATGATGTGAAATAACATATCTTACTTTACTTATAGATAATATGCAAATTTTTGTATGTTATGACCACTTCGCACCCAAACAAGCCTTAATATAAAAGATAAGAACACTTTTTGTTAAAAAAAACATCTACGAAAGACTTTGTGTTCTTATTTTTCAAATATGCTACATAACCTTAAGCCAATCAATACTACTTTTTTAAAAAAAAACAGCTTTTTGGAACATCACGTATGGAATGAAATCTTTAAAAAGATGCAGTCCTTACTGTGGTGGCACAAATAAGACTTGCGACAGCATAAGTGGATCTTTTGTCAATGGTTGTGTTGACGGATATCAAGGAGACTTGTGTGATAGGGGCAAATTTTGTATGAAATAGATGAACTTGTTTGATATAAATCCATATTTTCTTTATCAACTTATATCCCTGAATCCAAATCTAGATTAACTTATAAACGTTATACCAAACATTCTAAGCTATTCCCAACTGTTATCTAGAAAGTTTAGTTACGTACGCTAAAAATTTATTAGTTTGCAGAAGAAAAGCCCAAACTGACTTTTTAAAACAATTTATTGTTTTAATAAAGGCAAAGCACCTTCTTTCAAAACAGAATGTGCTCACAATACCTATGGAATGAACTGTTCCAAAAATTGCAGCCCCTATTGTGATGGCGCAAATAAGTCATGCGACAGCATAAATGGATCTTGTGTCTACGGTTGTCTTGATGGATATCAAGGAGAGTTGTGTGATACAGGTATATATTGTATAAAATAGATGAACTTGTTTGATATAAATCCATATTGTCTTTAACAACTTATATCTCTGAATCCAAATCTAGATTAACTCATAAACGTCTACGGTTGTATTGATGGATATAGAGGAAAATTATGTGATGAACGTATGGGATGTGTAAATGAAACAAATTTAGCTATCGCTTTATATAGATATGAGAGTCTCTTTGTCGATCAATCATGTGAATTTTCATATCTAAGTTTACTCGTAGATAAGATACAAACCTTTGCATATTTTGGCCACTTGCCACCCAAACAAGTTTTACTATAAAGGAGAGAATTTCGTTTTTATTCCCACATATTTTTCTTTTCTTTTTGAAATATACCATATAATTTAAAACCATTCAATACTATTTCTTTTAAAACAGCTTTTGAGAACAACACATATGGAATGGCATATTTTAACAGCTGCAGCCCTTACTGTGGTGGCGCAAATAAAACTTGCGACAGCACAAATGGATCTTGTGTCCATGGTTGTATTGTTGGATATCAAGGAGACTTGTGTGATAGAGGTATGGATTGTATAAAATAAACGAAATTGTGTGCTTTAACCCATATCGTGTTTGTTAATTTATATCTATAAATCCAACTAGATTAACTCATGAACATTATAGCAGACTTCCTATGCAAGGGTCAAGTGTTATCTAGAAAGTCTTAATATGGGCGATAAGAAAAACTAACTATTTGGAGAAGGAATTCCCAAACCTATCTGTTATAGACATAATATAAATTTCAAAAAGGTAATACACCTTTTTTCAAAACAGAATGTGCGAACAATACCTATGGGATGAACTGCTCCAAAAAATGCAGCCCCCATTGTGGTGGCGCAAATAAGTCATGCGACAGCATAAATGGATCTTGTGTCTACGGTTGTCTTGATGGATATCAAGGAGAGTTGTGTGATAGAGGTATATACTGTATAAAATAGATGAACTTGTTTGGTATAAATCCATATTGTCTTTAACAACTTATATCTCTGAATCCAAATCTAGATTAACTCATAAACGTTATACCAAACATTCTAAGCTATTTCCTAAATCCTGCAACAACATAAATGGATCTTGTCTCTACGGTTGTATTGATGGATATCAATGAACAGTATGTGATAAAGGTATGGGATGTATAAATGAAAAAAATGTTTATCTTTCGCTTTTATATAGCTATGAGATTTTCCTTGTCAATCCATGATGTGAATTTTCATATTTAAGTTTACTCGTAGATAAGATACAAACCTTTGCATATTATGGCCACTTGCCACCCAAACAAGTTTTATTATAAAGAAAAGAATTTCGTTTTTATTCCCACATATAACTTTTGTTTTCTTTTCTTTTTAAAGTATACCATATGACTTGAAACCAACCAATACTACTTCTTTTTAAACAGCTTTTGAGGACACCATATATGGAGTGAAATATTTTAAAAGATGCAGCCCTTACTGTGGTGGCGCAAATAAAACATGCGACAGCAGAAATGGATCTTGTGTCGATGGTTGTATTGTTGGATATCAAGGAAAGTTGTGTGATAGAGGTAAGGATTGTATAAAATAAACGAAATTATGTGCTTCAATCCATATCATTTTTTTAAATTTATATGTATAAATCCATTTAGATTAACTAATATGAACATTATAGCAGACTTCCTATGCTAGGGTCAAGTGTTATCTCGAAATTCTTAATATGGACGATAAGGAAAAACTAACAATTTAGAGAAGGAATTCCCAAACCTATCCGTTTTAAATATAATATAAATTTCAAAACGGTAATACACCTCCTTTCAAAACAGAATGTGCGATCAATACCTATGGAATGAACTGCTCCAAAAAATGCAGCCCCCATTGTGGTGGCGCAAATAAGTCATGCGACAGCATAAATGGATCTTGTGTCTACGGTTGTCTTGATGGATATCAAGGAGAGTTGTGTGATACAGGTAAGGATTGTTTAAATGAAACAAGTTTAGCAGAAACGATGCAAAATTCTGATATAATTTTTTTTTTTTTTTAGATTAGAAACAGAACAATTTATTTTTCTTATTTCGCATTTCGAATAGTTTTGAGCGCAGCCTTTAATGGCAATATACGCTATATACACGGAGGAAAACATACCATTACAATATTATATTAAGCTGTTATTCACAACCCATTTCTATTAGTGCCACCAGCAGACTCTTTCCCTGTCTATGTTTTAGAGTAAGTTCCTTCATGATTCCGCTTGTTGTTTATAGTAGGCAATTTATATAGTCCTTATTTTGTGCTATCCAACACAAGCATCTTTTCATTTTTGAAATTGCTTTGATTTATTTAAAACATTCGTGTTAATTTATTATGATTGAATACACGCATAAATTTATTTGGGCAAAAGGAATTCTCTGCGACAATTTTGTTCCGGAAGTTCTCTAAAGTATTAGTGAAGTCCTTTATATAAATTTGTGACCATTGAAATTGAGCTAAGTAAGAACAACCCATGTTTATATCTTATAATCTAATGGGTTTTTTTCTGCCTTATAAACCAGGTATTCACGTTATAAGTCCACATGTTTTATTATTCCTTTATGAAAAAAAAACCTGAAATCAAAGAACAAGTAATTTTTGTTCCTTTTTTACTAATTTCAAAACCATGGGGAAGAAACAAAAATACAAAAACAAAAAAGAAATGAAAAAAAAAACAAAAAAAACAAAGCAATGAAATAATAAAAAATAATGTATTGACGTCCCCGCTGAATTCTGACTTTGTGCATAGTTTAGTCCTTATTTTATCAATGCTATATTTTTGGACAATTTTTTGTTATTATTTTTTATATTTCAAACACTCGTGGAACTTTGTTTTAACTGCATTCAATACATATTTTAAGTAATCCCCTTTTTATTTAAGAAAAAAAGGATTTGTCGTTACACTTTATATTTCATGAAGTTTTTGTGCAGTAACATCACCTAACTACCTCTGAAATTTAGCAAAATGAATATTGTTAAGTTTTTGTGAGAGTATCAGATATTGATGAAGGTTAAATTTTATAATTATGGTAAAAATATCATGCTTTTTTTGCCCCATACAACAAGTATTCAGAATATTAGACCACCCGAATTATTATGTGATTGTGATTCAATTAAAATGAAACATCATATAACCGACCAGAGATATGTTGCTTTTTTCTCTTTTACCAAGTTGGAGACTCGATGAATGTAAAATCTAGACCAAGACATGAAATGAAAACAATTGCTGCAATATTTGCACTTCTTGTAGTTACAGGCCTTGTTATAGGTTCCTGTGCAGCGTAAGTAAATACATAACCATTTTACCATGTTTGTTTTCTACAAAATAAACTTTTCACTTTATCAGATACTGTTTAAAACACTCTTTCAATGCTGATTAATTTCATATTTGTTTTTTTTTTTATAATTTCATTGTCAGAAAGGGGTAACACGTCAGCCGATGCAACAATTGAGCAAATCTTCATATTACTAGATTAAAAATATAAACTTCAATTTTACACTTTTTTTCCACTGATGTACACGTTAATTTATCTCATAATGCTAGAGCAACATAACAGTTTACTGTTGACGGAGTAATATGTTACTGGAAGGATAAGAAATGCAGTAGTCTCCGGATAAACGCACAGTCTTCCGGGCGCTTCAGTAGCGTGCATTTAAGAGATGCATGTCTTCTGAAAAAAATAATTAAAAAATGATCAATAATTATTACATCCCTTCTTACGTTACAAAATATACTAAGTTTCTTCCCTTGATTGCCCAGACCTTGTGCTTGGACTGTACGAAAGAATAATTTTTAATTTCGAATACCTTTTTCTCGTTTTTTTTTATTTATAATCTGTTTATTTCTTTTTTTTTTATTTCATCAACAATGGAATGACCAATAGTATTCTAGCTCCACTTTTATGGCGGCCTTTTCTTTCAAAAGAGGGGCATTGATCTGTGGGTGTTTTTTTTTTTTTTCAGGACAAACCAAAAGGCATTTTTGACAGTTCTTTTATTTTTCGTGATATATTATCAGTCTTATTTCGAATCCGTCTATCTTTACTTGGTCAGTGCAGATCTTAATATGCTGTAGGATCATGCTGTATGAGTAAACGTATAATAAATTATTTATTCTTCCAGATCTTTTCCAAAAATCTACATTCCAAAGATGCACAGTCCGTACATTACATTTTTTTGGTCCATCATGACTCCACCCCAGTTTAAATCTATGTTTTATAAGATTCTTATAATTTCATAAGACCTTAATATTGGAAAAAAAAACCTTAAGGTTCTTAATGAAATAAAATCAAGCTGACCCAGAACTTTGCAGAATCAGATAGACCAAACAGCGTTTCAAGATCTGAAGTGACCAAGTAAAGAAAGACAGAGACAAAAATTTCATATTGAGAACTTGTCACGGGAAAGGAAAAGAACTGTCAAGGGAGTTCCTGTCGAAAATGCCTTTTAAGTTTGGCTTGAACAGAAAAATAAAAATCTAGCACGGTTAACGCCCATCTTTTCAAGAGTAAACTTAAATTGTACCTTGACCTATCGTCCACGTGCAAGGTCTAGGAAATCAAGGCCAGCAACGTACATAGTATCTTTTGTATTGTAATATAGCAAGTAATCATTTTTTTTTTCAAACTACATTTTTGTAAAAACACGCATCTCCTAAACGCACGCTGTTGGTGCGTCCGCAAGACTGTGCGTTTATCGAGAGAGCGAGAGAAAGAGAGAGTAATTGTGTATGTAGATAGATTGGAAGATGAGAAATGATGAAAATGAATGTAAAGTTGTACATGCTATGAAATTAATCACAAAAGTATTTCAGTATATAACATACCATCATTAGAGGAAGTAAATGCATTATTTAATGTATGACATGAGAGACCTTTCTAGTGAGTTATTCGTATGTGATCAATTCTCTTCTGTGCAGCGACATTAACTAGTTAGTGCGAGAACCAAATTTGATTTATTTTGTAAAATCTCATCTCTAGGTCCACCAGTGGCTTCTTGAAGGAAAAAGACAATACGGAAACTGATACTAAAGCTAAAGAAGAAGAGCCTCGCACTGTAGAGAGCACCGAGATCTGGGTGAAGGAGGAGTCTAGTGTTCAACGGTCCGAATATGGTAGTGACATTGCAATCGGCCAGACCGAGAGCAGTAGCTTCTCAACACGAGAAGAGGAATCATATCTGAGGGAGTCTAGTGCATCTGTGAGAGCGTTGTAAAACTGATGAGCGAATTCAATTGGAATGGCTCTGGTAAAACTGATGAGCGTATTGAACTCGAATGGCTCGGGTAAAACTGATGAGCGTGTTGAACTGGAATGGCACTGGTAAAACTGATGAGCGTATTGAACTGGAATGGCACTGGTAAAACTGATGAGCGTATTGAACTGGAATGGCACTGGTAAAACTGATGAGCGTATTGAACTGGAATGGCACTGGTAAAACTGATGAGCGTATTGAACTGGAATGGCACTGGTAAAACTGATGAGCGTATTGAACTGGAATGGCACTGGTAAAACTGATGAGCGTATTAAACTGGAATGGCACTGGTAAAACTGATGAGCGTATTAAACTGGAATGGCACTGGTAAAACTGATGAGCGAATTGAACTGGAATGGCACTGGTAAAACTGATGAGCGAATTGAACTGGAATGGCACTGGTAAACGGGAGAGTGTATTCAACATTATTCAATCTGATGAACCTTATGAACCTGGAAAACCTGAGAGGACATAGTGATGCTGATAAACGCAATTAAATTCAGGGAATCTGGCGAAAGTGAATTAACTTGAGTAAAACAGGGCAACGTATGAGCCTGCTAATCCAGAGTCCATCTGTTTAACCTGATGATCCACAGCGAATCTGCTGAACCTGATGAGCCGTGTTAGCTTTCTAAACCACACCGCACGCAAAGAAGTTTTGCATGTTTTTCTTTTTAATTTTAATTTGCTATTATTTTTCTAATAGAACTTTCAAATGTATCCACATAGATCTCACTTCACATCGAAAATCTGAAAGCATATGATCAATGTTTTTCTCTATATCTAAATAATATATTTGAATTACATGTATACTTATTAGGTAATACATAAATATCTACTTCAGGTATATTTTGACACTATGTTTTTTACATTAGTTATATGCTGTGTCCATCAATAATGAAAAATTATATTTAAGACTTATAAAAATTAAAAAATGAAATAAAACATTCAATGCTCAACATTTTTGCTGGAAAAACCTGATCTAAAACGGTTTGTTAAATCTTAACATAGTATATATCTATTTAAAAGGCAAGACAGTGGTGTGTGAAATAATATATTTTCTTTTTACATGATACATAATAGCGTATTCATACTGCTGTGTGTATGATCATATTTTTAGACCGCTCTCTATAAACACATTGATTCGTTAATCTTTTTTCAAGCCGAGTTCACCGGGGTTGGGATCTTCGTAATTTCCACTCGCGTAAGTGAAACACATAACAAGGATTATCGTAAATTTAGAGGCCCTGGAAAAAGCATCCACGCATATTTATGTTTCCCTTTCTCTAACAAAATATACTTTGAATTCCGGCTACGTCATATCGTTGAATCATGTGCTTATTCAGTTATTTACCTAAGGAGATCATATTCCTCACCAAAACCTCTAAAAGATAACCAAAGTCTATTTATCTTGTTCACGTACTCAGATACTGAATTAATTGTTAGCTCTAAATCTGGTTCTCGGTTTTACCTTCGATTTCGATAGATTTTAGAAGTCGTATTGGTCTATAGTTAATTTCTAGTTTCTACCACATTGATCTAACCCAGCTAGGCAGAATAATCCGATATCGACAATCTTACCCACGCGCAATACACAACATTTTAACCAAATCTAGAGTCCAATCTGGATCACGACATGGGTTACAATTATTAGAATAGATTTTCCACTAGGACTAGAAGTCCATGTTTTAAAGTTCCAATTGACGTTAATATTTTCCGCCTTCACTAAAGGCACTAAATTTATGACTTTGAACAGGTCATGTAGAGAGGAAAAAAGCACACTGAAACATGTAGCAAATCTTCTTTTCTTCAATGAATATCCGAATTAGGTCTCTACTGGATCTTTACTATGCAGTAAAAATAAAAAAAAAAACAACAAAACAGTATTGATGTTTTGTTCAGACTGCAAGAACCTATAGAGACTCTCAGTGGGATAGCAGTATTATGATTTCCTGTAAGAACTGCAAGCAAAACTTTAAAGGCTTCAGGAATCATTGATTAGTGTTTGTAATTCTCATAATGGATTGGTGAAGCAGGCAGGCTCTATAAAAACATCCAATCAAAAGAGATTTTGATGATATTCAATCGCTTCTTACAAAGTTTGAAAAAAAATAACTAACAAAGAAATTTTGTGAAAGGTCTGTAAATGTTACGTATGGACTACAAATATGAGAGTTCACGATAGCCTTGGTAGATTAAATTACAAAAGGTTCTAATTTTGATTATGATCTAATTACTTTAAGAGGTCAGTGAAAGCAAAAAAAAAATTGCTAAAGACAGAAGATCAACCACAATCTGTTGCAAATAGGTCTAAAGATCACAACATTTTCTTATCAGCAGAGAAATAAATTAAAGCAATTTGGCCTAAGCAAAGAAATTCACATCAGTATATGCAGCAAAAGAGGTCACTGGTGGTTAGTTTGTAGATAAAAAATCGAAGTCAGAGTGCTTAGAGTTAATGAAATAAAACAGAAGGAAGAAGTCGCCCAGGAGCTGAAACCAGAGATCTACACGCTATATGACAATGGCGCAAGACACAGAAGGACAGAAATAAACATGAATAGAAATAGGCTCGTGCGCATCTTCAGAACAGATACTGCATCAAAATGTGGAATCATTCTTAAAAAAACGACATGGGAAAATTATAAGCTAAATAGGGAAAGGCACAAGACTGTGGTAATATATGAAAAGAAGAGAAACAAAGCAACAAATAGTTTAACTTATAAACGACGCACCATTTTTATGCCCTCATCAAAAACGCAGAAAGAAAGTGTCCTTCTCAGGTTATAACAATAGTGTAGGGGGATTTTTTTATTCCTACATTTTACAAACACCTGTTGTTCCGAGTATTTAATTAATCCAAAGTCGTCCTTCAAGCGCGGTCGTTTTGCTTTTCTTTTTGGGATAATTAGTAAAAGAGAAGCATTGTAAAGAGCAACTACAAATTACTTATTCTGAAACAAAAAGCATCCCAAAATTTATGAAGTGCAATTTACTTTTACCGGTAGCATCTTAGCTTAGACTTCCGAATTTTTTACAACTCTAAACCGGATAAGTATCGGTTACAGTACCACAGCTTTAAAGATAATTCATTCGACTACATGTCGATACCTACAAAACTACCAAAGAAGAAATGGAACTGGAGATTTTTGCGAGTTCATATTATCACTTTTGGGTTTAAGAGTGAAGCTTCAAGCGTGAAGCAACCAAAACAAATGCTCAAGAAAATTTATAAATCTACATGTTTTAGAGGCAAAACAAGACGATAATTTCAATGGATTCCACGTAAAATCAGCAAATTAAAGGGAAACTCTTGCTTGAAGTAAAACTCTATTTGGAAGTCCTATTATGTAATTCTTTATATTTTTCCTGTGGTTAAAGACAACGCAAGTCTGAAAATAAGATGAGAATGCTGACTTCCAGATATATATATATACATATATATACATATAGAGAGAGAGAGAGGCAGAGAGAGACAGAGATAGATTGATAGATAGATAGATAGATAGAGAGAGCGAGAGAGAGAGAGAGAGAGAGAGAGAGAGAGAGAGAGAGAGAGAGAGAGAGAGAGAGAGAGAGAGAGAGAGAGAGAGAGAGAGAGAGAGAGATGTATTTTGTCCCACTCAGCTTAAATTGACTTTCTTTCTCACTAGTATTGTTTCAAGAAGAAAAAGAATCATTAAATCTCGTATAACTATAATTGAAAACAATGCATTTTTATTGGAATCTCAAAATAAACTGTATGGAATTGTCGAAATTCTAAACAAAGATGTTTCAAAAGATGTTTGAGCTTATTATAATTCTTTAAATCCTCCTAATTGTGATATTATTACGATCATATAGTCTTCAAATGCTACAAAATTTAAAAAAAAAATAAAGAGATAAGCAAAGATAAAAATATAAATTCTGTGAGTTTTAATAAGAGAAAAATTGCATTCATAATTTACAAATCATTAAGTGTTCAATACATCACAATCTTTTAAAAAAATATTATAATATACACCAATAAAAATACTCTTAAGTTAAAGTATGTTCAATTAAACATACATATACGTTAGTAAGTTTTTTCTGTATTTGTGTGAAGTTAGGACAAAGTTAGTACATTTGTAAAAAAAAGATTCAGTGATAGTTGGGAAACGCAAAGATTCAATAATTCAAATAATTCTGGCAAAAAAAAACTACACAAACTAGAGACATAAATACATATCGGCTTGTTAGAGAATATGACAACAAGACCCGGATCCGCAGGGATAATATAAGATGATTAAGCTCGCACCGCCAGTATAAACACTTTTTCATCCCTTACTCGCTACGTTATCTCAAGAGTCGTGATTATTAAGAAGACATACGACTAGCTTCTGTGCTACAGAAATGTGTTATAGATAAATACATTACTCTCTTTTCTTTATACTAATTCACATTTTAAAAAGATTTTAGCTTTGGGAAAATCCATTACAATTGGTCATGCAACTGAACGCATGTTTTTGTCATCCTTAGTAACAACCACTATGGAGTGTAACTAAGCTTCCAATATGAAACCTTTAGGTCTAGAAAAAAATTATTCTTTTTAGACAGAATAGTGATATAACATCTCAAAGTCTTATCGAAAGAAAGAAAAAAGATTGTTATTTCATAATTAAGAGATGAAGTTTGAACATATATCTTTATCTATCGGAATTATCATCTACTTTCTTGTCTTCGCCAATGAAAGCATTGCAGGTACCTTTAAGTTTAAATGTGGAAATTATTTACGTTATTTTGAATGGTTTGAGATGCAGTTGTCAATAAGCATAGCCCTGAATCAACTCTTAAGGGCTGTGAAAGTGATCAAGTGTTAGATGGTGATAATGGAGAAACATTTCTAAGCCACAGACAAAGCTTTCTTTTGAATCAGTACCCACTGAAGCAAGTTAATGTAAAATGCCATAACAAAACATCATCAGTGAAAGCAAGCAGGAATATGTCATTGCACTTCTGTATTCATAATACACAAGGGAAGAGTCCAAGCAGTCTCAGAATGTAGAGTTAGTAAACTCTAGGCTAAAAAGCGGTTACATGTACGGCACTTAAATCCTAAACTAGTTAGCCTCCAACAGGGACACATTCAGACACTGAGCTAGAGAAGAAGCTAGGTAGCCTCCAAGTGAAGGACACCTGGACATTAGGCTAGAAAGCCTCCAAAGTTTTTGTTGTTGGTCCTACACATGTAACACTTAAAAACAAAATAAGTTTTAAATTAGTATTAGATAGATAGATATAAAAATTGAATTTATTAACTCTATCTTCCTGTTAAACGGCAATAGTAGATAGAAACTCATTGGGGAGCTAGATAACAAAGAGTCTTCAGAGGAGAAACCCCTCTTGTAGCAAGTGTTTCGGCCCTGAACCTCTGACACTCTAAGTGGGTCGGGCCACACCCAGGTCATGAATCCTAGGTGTCTCCCTGCTATCTTTTTTTTTCTCACGGCGCCAGGATTCCAACCCTCACCATCATCTCTTGCTGATCCAAGCACTATACCACTTCGCCAACTGGTCCTGCGATGGTTAGAGCGTTTTTAATCCCTATGAAGGAATTAACCACCAGGAAGAAATCTAGATCACCCAGATAGGCTATTTAGATTAGTCTTTTGATGGCTACCACTTGAAAGTTTTTCTAGTTCTTGTTTATAGAAACTAAGATCTGTATAGTTTGTAAATGTGACTTTACATCTCGATCTTTATACGTCACGAATTTTTTGTGTCCCGTGGCATTTTGGATGTCTTCGCCCACACACTGAAATTCCACATTGATGAACTGCATATCCTCTTTGTAGTGCCTGGCCTCTTGATGTTTCTGTTAAACGTTTTTCAAATGTGCCTTTCTTTGATTGAGTAACAGTCGTGAATTTAAAAAAGGTAGAAAATCTGTCGACCCAACTCATTAACAAATATTTTGAAATTGTTACTGCTTCAAGAATTCTGGTGGCCGCTTTAACTCAGGTAGTTTATAATGGAGAGCACATGGAGGTTTTTTCACAATAATGAAAAATCTGATTGGTGTGGAACAGAAACAAATAATTTAGATATTCTCGATTTTTACTGCAAAGATGACTAATGATAGGTCCAAAATTTTCAGGTTATTTTTTTTTTTCGCAAGAAGATTTAGACTTCAGGGGTGGTATGCTCAACGCTGTCGTAACTCGGATCTTTTTACGCACTGCGTAATCTTAGTCGTAAAGTAGCTAGACCGCCGCCTAAAACTAGCAAAAATGCGTATGCACAATGAATATTTGCGCCCTGTTCTAGCTACGAAAGACTTTATTTCTGAAAACGACCGTAAGAACCTATGCGCAAGCGCAACTTTCTTTTTTCACGTCTGTTTACATGACGGCGCGGTTGTTTTTAGTTAAGACACCGCTCGCTCGCTCTAGTTTTTACAAATTTTGTAAATCTAGGCATATATCTATCATTTATTAAAACATCCAGAAAAAAGAAATAAGTACACATATGTACCTTTTTAAAATTGTTATCGAGTAATATTGATTCTTTTGCAAGCATCCAAAACAGATTTATACTAATTCATTTCTTTTTATATAGTAAGAAGGGTTTTGCCGTTACAATTTTTTTCTTTTTCTTTTCTGGAAGTTTTAAAAGCATTATCCATGCCCATATTATTAGATTGTAGTCATTGCAATGGAAATGAGTTAATCGAAATCTTAGAATCTAGTAAATTTTCAATTTACCGTATAAAACTGTTATTTAAAAAGTAGTCAACCAAGTATATTGTGCGTTAGTGATTCAACACAAACTAAACATCATACAAGTATAATCCAAATTATCTATGCCGCCTTTTCCGTCTTGTATCCAGTTGTAGACCTAATGGATGTAAACCGTTCGTCAGAGTATCCTGCAGGAACAATAATTACTGCAGCTGGTGCACTTTTTTTTTAATAGCCGGCCTTGTTATAAGTCCCGTTGTTTTGTAAGTAAATACGAAACTTATTAACCGAAATATGTTTTATGAAAAAAGTTTTATATCTAATCAGATGCTAGTTTAAGGCGCGCTTCCAACACTGATTAATTTGATCTTTGTTGATTATTGATGATTTTATAGTGAGAAAGAAGTAACACCCCAGTCAATGTGTGTTAAAAGTTCCTAAAATGAAAGTTACAAAGCTGTAATAGTAAAATTAATTTTGATGCTGAGCACTGCTCATTTAAAAAAACCCACACGTTTCCAATCGATTCTTTTATTTTCTTCGAAACAGACATATGCACCATGTACACGATAATGTGTTTCGCATTTTAAATTATAATTTTACATCATATTAGGTCAGATTCGAAAGGAAAACCATCTGACAAAAGTAAATATTTACAAGAAATAACACAAAACTTCGTGAATCTGATTGCATAAAAAAGAACATCAGACAATAGAGTAAAAGTAAAAAAATGAGAAAGGACAGAGAAAGATGTATATATATATATATATATATATATATATATATATATATATATATATATATATATATATATATATATAATATTATATATATATATATATGTGTGTGTGTGTGTGTGTGCGCACACACAGTTCCCCAGAAGGCTTTTTCAACATAGCAGAAGACAATACTGGCCTTGAGCCCAAATCAACTGAAGAAGAGTCACGCAGTGTAGAGAGCACCCAACTCTGGATGATGGAGGAGTTTACTGTTTAAGGATCTGAATATGATGGCGACATTGCAATCGACCAGGAAGAGAGCAGTAGCTTATCCAGATGAGAAGACGACAAATACCTGAGAGAATCTGATCAACCTAAGTGATAGTGGAAAAACTGATGACTTTTTAATTTGAATGAATTTGGTGAACCTAAAGAGCTGCTGAACATGTGATACTGATTAGCGTAGGTAACTCGTGTAATTCTGGTAAACTGTGAATCTGGTAAAACTAATGAGCATGGTTAACTTGTGTGAATCTGGTAAAACTAATGAGCATGGTTAACTTGTGTGAATCTGGTAAAACTAATGAGCATAGTTAACTTGTGTGAATCTGGTAAAACTAATGAGCATGGTTAACTTGTGTGAATCTGGTAAAACTAATGAGCATGGTTAACTTGTGTGAATCTGGTAAAACTAATGAGCATGGTTAACTTGTGTGAATCTGGTAAAACTAATGAGCATGGTTAACTTGTGTGAATCTGGTAAAACTAATGAGCATGGTTAACTTGTGTGAATCTGGTAAAACTGATGGGCATGGTTAACTTGTGTGAATCTGGTAAAACTAATGGGCATGGTTAACTTGTGTGAATCTGGTAAAACTAATGGGCATGGTTAACTTGTGTGAATCTGGTAAAACTAATGAGCAAGGTTAACTTGTGTGAATCTGGTAAAGCCAATGAGCATGGTTAACTTGTGTGAATCTCGTAAAACTAATGAGCATGGTTAACTTGTGTGAATCTGGTAAAGCTAATGAGCATGGTTAACTTGTGTGAATCTGGTAAAACTAATGAGCATGGTTAACTTGTGTGAATCTGGCAAAACTAATGAACATAGTTAACTTGTGTGAATCTGGTAAAACTAATGAGCATGGTTAACTTGTGTGAACCTGGTAAAACTAATGAGCATGGTTAACTTGTGTGAATCTGGTAAAACTAATGGGCATGGTTAACTTGTGTGATTCTGGTAAAACTAATGGGCAAAGTTAACTTGTGTAATTCTGGTAAAACTAATGGGCATAGTTAACTTGTGTGATTCTGGTAAAACTAATGGGCATGGTTAACGTGTGAATCTGGTAAAACTAATGGGCATAGTTAACTTGTGTGATTCTGGTAAAACTAATGGGCATGGTTAACTTGTGTGAATCTGGTAAAACTAATGGGCATGGTTAACGTGTGAATCTGGTAAAACTAATGGGCATAGTTAACTTGTGTGATTCTGGTAAAACTAATGGGCATGGTTAACTTGTGTGATTCTGGTAAAACTAATAGGCAAAGTTAACCTGTGCGAATCTCGTAAAACTAGTGAGCATAGTTAACCTATGAGAATATGATGAACCTGGTGAGCCCAATTGAATGAAGGGATTTGGTAAACCTTAAAGTCTGTTGAATCTGATTCAACCTATTGATACTGATAAGCGTAGCTAACGTGAATGAATCTAATGAAACTAACGACTGTAGTAAACTTGAAAGAATCTGGTGAAAATGGTGAGTAAATCTGAGTGAATATGGTGAAACAGATGTGCCTGTTTAGCATGAGTGACTCTGGTGAAACTCATAAGCCTAATAAATGTTACAGAATCTGGTGAAATTGATGAGCCTAGTTCACTTCAGTGAAACTGGTTAACCTTTGAGCCAAGTAAAGCTGAGTAAATCTCGAGAGCCTGATAAACCTGGTAAACCTGATTGATTCTTGTGAACCTGGTGATCATTATAAATCTGACTGAATCTGCTGAACATGATAAGCCTGGTCAACATGAGTCAAGCTGCTGGTATTGCTGAGACTACTTAACTTTCGTGGCACAGGTCATTCCATGAGGCTGATAAACTTGAGACAATATGCTGAACCTGATGAGCCTAATTAAATCTCTTCAACCTTATGATCTTTGCGAGATTTCTAAACAAGAACGCACACAACATTCGGGAAGACGTTTTCATGTTTTTTATTTACCTTTTATAGTCCAATTCAAATAGATCTAACCACATCTTAAATCCAAAAGCATATAATCAATGTTTCTCTCTATATCAGTCTATATACAATATAATATCAATATCATGTGTTCTTATTACATAGTACATAAACTTATATATCTGGTATATTATGGCACTGTGTCTATTTATCTTTATTATATATTGTGTACCTTAATTAAGAAAAATTACATTTAAGGCTTATTGAGAACATAAAGCATTAAAGTTAAACTTTTTGTGAAACATTAACACAGAACAAATCTATTTCAAGGCTAAGATAGCTTGTGAAACAATGCATAATATACATCCTACCTGATACATATACTTTTACACCTCTGGGCATTATACCACTGTGTACGACATCATATAGTAAGCGTTTTATATTTAAACTAACATTCTGGTACTCTGTGAACACATTGATTGGTTTGACTTCTATTCAAGAACAGTTAACAAGGATAAATATCTTATGGTTTTTGCTAAATACAAAACAATCATCAACTTAGAAGAGGCCATGGAAAGCACATTCATGCATTGCATTGAATCTTTTCTCTTACAAAATATGCCCTGTTTGCTGGCTCAATCATACCTTTGGATCAGTGTCCTTATTCAGTTCTTTATCCAAAGAGAGAAAGGTCTCAAACAGCATATCATTTTAACCAAATCTAGAGTTCAATCTGTATCTACAGAATTCATTTAAATCATGAAACTATATGATCATTTACAACTAGCTGTCCATGTATTAAAGTTCCATTTGATGTTAGTTTATACTGCTTTATGACTTTGATGCAGCACTAATTTATGACTTTCACGCAGTCTTGAAGAGAGAAAAAAAGAATATCCAGACTTGTAGCAAATTTTTTTTTCGCCATCGAATATAAAACCAGATCTAGATCTATACAATGCATTCCAAAGATAAAAATCATCATTGGTGTTGTTTTCAGACAGCACAAACCCCAGAGAGGCTCATAGTGAGACGGCGGTATATGATTCCTAAATGGTGACTAAATTAAGATCACCTCATTCAACAAAAGATTCCATGATGTCAAAGTGAAAGAGAAGTTTGTTGCTTTTTTCCATGTGATAAGTGAAATTAGGTCTGTAACCAAGCTTTGGCTTGAATTTTTGTCAACTGTCCCTAAATTGCAGATCAATATCCTGAGCTGGCTTGCTTCATTGTAATTTATGTTAACAGAACCACTTAGTAATGCCAAAGGTAAAAAAAAAGTATATATATTGGTAAAACAGGCAGAAAATTGATAAAAAAAAAGCTCCAAATGTAGGCAGATTTCGATGATGTGAACTTTATCTTTACAAAGTTTAAAAGCACGTCAGACTAAAACAGGAAACGAGATAATGGAGAAACATTCAAAAGCTTTTTTTTTTCAGTTACAATTAAAATGTTGTGAAAAAAATTTTTTTTGATTTAGAAAATACTTGCATTTAGTCTATTCTTTTAATGTTGAGAATTCTTTAACAAGCAAACAAGAAACCACTGAAACCTGCTTTAAAGGAAATGGTGACACTACACATCATTGGAACCTATCACCTTAGCTTAAAAAGGTTTTTAGATACATTAATCTCTATTAAATCTCATTAGACATCTATATTCTATGTTTGACCAATCTGTTCCACAACAAAAAAAAAAACATCCACTTAACGATCTAAACAGTGCCATACAAAATTGAACTCATTTTCATTAAAAAAAACCAACAAAAGCTAAAAAATTAGCAGCGACACTTAAACCCATCTTACGTCTCCTACACACAATTACGTATAAGTATTCCTCCAGGTTTTACAAAATCAAAAATTCAACAATTGACAAAATTTTCTTTTACATTATCTTTTTATTCAGAAGGCTTTTTTTTATGTTTCTCTATGTGTATGCATGCGTATTCTAATATTGCAATATAGTTTAGATGGCTGAAAATTTCTAGCGCTGTTTAAGTTTGCGACCCAGGAGATATCATGGTGGGTGCGGATGCCAGGAGCCGATGAGTCAGTCAGATATTATTGAACTTTAGTTTAAACAGGTAGAACTTACACAATTTTTAGTGGTGAGTTTGGTCCTTCCAAATATCATTACAAAGAAATTGAGCAATTTTTATTTCTGCAACATACATACATATATCTACACTCATTACAAGACATCCATGACAAAAACAGAACCATTATAGGTCGAGCATACACATGTACCATTGAACAAAGAAACTCCTGACATTATATGTGCAGCTGGATGGCACCACAATGTCTTGAGCCATCCACGACCTGTGTTGTAAAGGTGGAGGGTACCAGATTTTTTGTCAGAAACAACACAGGTACCATCATGATGTCTGGTGATACCTCTAGGGTTTTTCATCTGTGGAACTGAAGGAAGCAGAGGGCATAATTATTTTAGGCATGGGGCAAGAATTGATAGATATATTGCAGGCACCATCATGATAGGAAGAAATGGCTGTAGGGTTTCTCTCTCTCTCTCTCTCTCTCTCTCTCTCTCTCTCTCTCTCTCTCTCTCTCTCTCTCTCTCTCTCTCTCTCTCTCTCTCTCTCTCTCTCTCTCTCTCTCTCTCTCTCTCTCTCTCTCTCTCTCTCTCTCTCTCTCTCAGCTGAAAATGTGATCCTCCTCAAATGAGAGTATGAATTCTATCTCCTTGAAATCAATTTACTTTGTGATTAGCTCATGTGTTAAGAACATAAGCATTCCTAACCTGATATTTAAACCATTTGTAAACATGTTTGCATATTAAATATCATACTTTCTACTATAAATTATGACTCCGTCATTATATCATTGACATAATCTTGGTAAAATATCAAATTTTATAAGTTTTCTGCAAACGTTTAATAAAAAAAACAACTCAACATATAAATGTGCGCACATTAATGTTTTTTTATAACTTAAGCTTACTAAAATGAACATTGAACTCAAAGAATCAGCTCAGAATGGTTGGAAAATTCATTAGCTCAAAGATTCGTTGATGTCTAGAGTTTTTTTTTTTTCTGGTTCTACCTCCAGGTATATTTTTAAATTACAAATTTAGGAGACCTTCAAATATTGACAATTTTAAGTTTCTGGCTTTTTTAAGCCATACCAAATGGTGCAATCAAAGCTGTTTATTCTTAAATTGTTATTTTTTTTGTCATTGGTTAAAAGATTCACTTATATTTTTTTAATATAAACAATCTAAATAGGAAAGGAGCATATGCTGTCTCATGATGACTTGAAACTTGATTGAGACACAGACAAAAGCACAACCTAGAGAGGTAACAAACCTGTAAGAGAGTGCACAATTTTTCCATCTGCTATTTTCAATTTCACTATTATGTTTAATGATTTGTGAGTGATCACCAGACACTGATCAGGTGTGGCCTCCATGTAAGAAGGGTTGGTAGAAAGACCTGTTAGGGAGAGAGTAGGAGATGCTGGTAAAACTACTCAATTCCTGATGAAATTCTAGAGACTTAAGGCAAGACAACTCATTGGTTTACACATGTTGCGTAAATAGCTTGATAACTGCATTTGTTATTGATTTGAAAGTATTGAATATAATCTGAAAAAGAGATACCTCTTGTGTAATGTGTAAATTTGATCGAGATATTAAGGATGTTTATAGCTACAGATCAAAACTATGGTATTTATATTTTAGTGCATGTATACCTTAGTAAATTCTTCTTTTTAGAATATAAAGCATGTAGGAGCTTAAATTTAAAAAAAAAGAAGAAACAGAATGGAGTTTATATGATGCATATCACATTACTTTCCTTCAATAATTAACACAAATAGCTGTGAACCTTTTCAAGACAAGAAGTCGCCAGTTGGTCACCCAATTGTCCCAACAACTTTCTGATTCAACAGGAACTGTAACAAACAGAGTGTTACAGTTATATATATATATGTGTGTGTGAGGTGGCCTGGGATTTTCAGGCTCATGTCAGAAATTACTGTTTTGAGCTATTGGACTTCAAACATAAAAAAATAAATTTTTCAAGGTTTCCCACTTTGTTGCTGCATATGAACTATCAACCATTTTTGTATCTTGTCCAAAAGTGTCAAAGGCCAAAAGAATCTTTAAATAAACTTTATGCTGTTTTCGTAAAGATAACTGCATGAAAACTTTCCCTAACTTTAAATAGTTTATTTTTTCAGTTTCTCATTCCCAATACTTGTGTTTAGTTTTGGGTCATATCTCAGCCAAATACTGATATATTCTAAAACATCCAACTGCTTTTTTGCAGGGAATTGATTGGCTTTCAACAAATATGGAAGTCACAATTTATCCAAACTAGTCATTGAGCCTGAAAATTGCAGGCCACCTCGTATCTATATATATCTATATATATAAAGTGGTAGAGAGAGAAGGTGTTAAAATGCTTGTCTCAACTACATACTTATCTGGCGAAGAACATGCCCAGAAAGGTTAATTATGTCTATGCCAGCACCATTCACATAACCCACGGCCAACGTCTTTGGGTCAATGGCTGCGATTGCGTAGTATGGAGACGTAGATAGTGTCTTCTGAGGAGTTTTTATAAATGATGACAAAACTTGAGACAATCAATATACACATGTATTATATATATATATATATATATATATAGTTGCAAAGAATTAACCTCATGAATACCTGCCTGTCGTTTTTTTTTAACTAAGGTTTTAAGCCGTTCTCGGCTGAAAGAGGCATTTGGCATACAGTCTGTTTATCGATAGGCAAGTATTCCTGAGGAAAGTTATTGCGTCTATTCAAAATAAATTTGAAGTCTTATGAGAAGCTGACGAAGTCGACCAACAATGGATAAACTTCAAAGTAGTGGTCACAGAAGCAGAGGTGGAACAAAGAGCAAGAGTTCAGAGGAAAACAAATCAAAAGTGGATGACAATTAAAAAAAAAAGAAAAAATACAGAATTTTGCATAAGGAAATCAGAAAAAAATGTAATAAAGCCAAAGAGAAAAGGATCACCGATAAGTGTAGAAATGTTAAACCACACCACAAAACTACGGAGCAGACAATGAACAAAAAAAAATTGAAGAAAGCTTTAGAAAGAAAAATGCCCAACCGCAGGATGTATTCGACCAAAAAACGGTGACATAATTCTGGATAAAGGAAAAATCCTAGACAGATGGGCAGAGTACATAATTGAATTTTTTTGAAAAACAGAAAGGGTTGTAATCTGATGAAGCACAATTTTGCTCTTCCAACTATGATGAAAGATGCAATCCGGGCAACAATAAGAAAGATGAAATGAAGGAAAGCAAAAGACCAAGACAGTATATCAGTGGAACCTAAGACTATGGAATTTATAAGATTGCAACATTACTCAAAGAAATCTATGACACAGGTCTGATTCCACCAGACATTTTCAAATCTATATTGTTAGCACTGCTAAAGAAATCAAGGGTGGCAGAGTGTGAATTGCACGGAACGATTATTATTGTGAGCCATTATTATCAAAATACTTTAAGAATCATCATGATGCGAGTCAAACAAAAAGACAAAAGGGAAACAGCAGAGGAACAGTGTGGCTTTGTGGAGGGAAAAGGTACAACAAATGCAATCTACATCCATCAAACTATAATTGAACGGGCTCTGAAAGTACAAAAACAAGTATACCTGTGCTTTATTGACTACACCAAGGCCTTTGACAGAGCACGACATGATGAGATAATCCCACAACTAACACAGTTAAAGACAGATCGAGAGATCAAAAGCATGTACTGGGAACAGTCAGCAGCCATGCGAGTGAATGTGGAAATCAGATCATTTAAAACAAAATAACGAAGAGTGATCTCAGACAAGGATGTGTGCTTTCCCTAGGAATGAATTTAAGTTGGAGGGCACAGATACGTTGATGACACTGTATTAACTGCAGAAAATAAGAAAGACTTGCAACAATTATAAGACATCATTAAAGAAGATTGGAATTGACTAGAAAAAGGACAAAAGTAATGGTCATCAGTCAAAACAATTGGTGTCCACAGATCAACATCTTTATCATAGGGAAAAAAATCAAGCCAAGATATCAATTCAAATACTTGGTTACTTTAATATCATGCGATGGACACAATACTGAAATTGAGAAAATCTCTGTTCACACAAGCAGAAGAGTCCTGGAGCTCTTTATCCAATCCATTCTGATGTATGGAAGCGAGGCCTGGACAATTTCGAAACAGCTACAAAATAAACTTGAGGAAAAAAGAAATGTGATTCCTTCAAAGAAAGCCGTGAATATCATGAACTGCAAAGAAATCAAAGAGTTTTCAAAGAAGCTGACAAAATAAGGTCATTGAACAATCCAAGCAACATTTTTGCGTCCTGGTTATAAGAAGAAAGTGGAACATCTTTTGTGACAACTGAAATCATCGAAGGAAAGCACAGCTCATAACATGAATGATAACAGATGTTGGACTGTCTAACAAGTGACTAAAAGTAGGACAAGTGACAGATGCATAAGTGATCATGATGGTCATGATCACCTACCTTAAGAATACGGCACTTGATTGATTGAATCAAGTATAGGATGCCATCATGGAACATGCTATTCAGGAAGCTTTACAATACATGGATTGGCTGCTAAAAATGAACCAGCGTAAAAAGTTTACATTTGAAATCTCAAATTGTCCTCCTTCCTGAAAGTAATTCTCCTTGTCTTTAATGTCTTAATAGCAAGGATAAGAACTGGATACATTTTTAAATGAATTTTTGAAATAGGTCAATGCTAGCCATGTCAGAAGGAGTTTAACTAGAACAAAATCGGGGCCATTCTTTCCCATCCACCCAACCCTGAAGTTAAAAAAAAATTGAAGAAAACAGAACAATATCGAACATTTTCGTTCTTTTCCTGATTTACCTAATTTTCTTTTTTTTTCACCAGACTAAGAGGTTGAATGACCTATTATAGCCCATTTTCATCTGTGTCCTCCCAAATGTTACTGCCTTTAGCATTTCACTTGCTGACCTGCATCATAAAGTTTCAATCAAGAGAGCAAACCTTTCATACTGAGCACTGCTCGCCTTAGCTTCATCTTTTCTAAACATATCTGTGCCGAATATGGTCAATTTCGATTAGGTATTGAACTTCTCACTAGGCTCACCAGGCTGAGTAAAAAAATTAAATTAAAACAACAATAATCTAGCAGCTAGATCTACATTTATAATTATGTGCTTTCGATTGAAAATCACCTTCTTTAAGTTTAACTCTAGCATAGTCTCAGGTTATTTCTGGTTTTTTATTTAAGAGCTAGATTTATTAATGAGACCGGCTAGTGTGTACAGTCTATCACTGAACAAAGCGCATCAAGAGGTAAAGACATTTAAAAACATACTGCATTAACTCTACCTCTGGAGCTTTCCATCTCCTCTGTATTCATAAAATAATGAAATTTTTATTCTTTGGGCTTTACAGAGCTGTAAAGATATTGACAAAAAAGTAAAAAATCCTAAGATCACAAAAAGAAGTTAAATAAAAGATTGAGGATTTCCCAACTAATCTTGATGCTCGACTAGATTCAGATAATGTGTATCTTAAGGAAAAAAAACTGTTAAATCTTAGATATTAGATGAAGAAATAACAGCCAGAATGATGTTTTTCAGATGAATGAGCAATAAAATAAAAAAAAAAATTCAGTGGCATGAATATCATGAATTGTTTCCACTACAGCACAAATCTTGATATTGTCATTAAAAAAAAGATTATAAAAAATAATACAATATATTGCCCAGATTTATCCCTGCACATAGGTTTTTCTTTGATGACAGAAAAATCTTGTAGGCGTTGTAGATTTATTTTTTCACTTTCTTTCTACGTAAAATTATCCATGGCACAAGGACGCGTTTAATGGAGGATCACAGAAATTCTCATCCCTGTAATAGGCCTCCTGGCCTAAGCACAAATGCCAGTGATATAAAATGCCTTTGAGTAAAATTGACAGCATCAAGTCTTTCTTCTCTTTACTCACTTGGTGCTTAATGCCAGCAGTTGTCACCTTCAGCATTTCAATGGTGGAGCAGTCTGGAAAAGTAACTGCCACAGCCCAACTGTTGTTGCTTGTGCGGTCCATAACTGCAATGCGTCGAGGAGGAAAAGTGGAGAAAAATCCGGTGCTGATATATTGGCCCTAGGAGATACAAATTTGTTGTCCAGGCTCAAAATATTGATGTTAACTCAGTTAAATAAGTAGGGATAAAGCTCTTCAAAATTTACCAAAAAGTTTAAAGTATGAAGCAGTAAGGAATTTGACTTTGAGATAAGACAAGTAACAAAATAAAAAGGTTCTGTGCACAAAATACATGCTCCAAAATGAATTATGACACAGATATTTGAATAAATATTCAAGGCAGAATATCAATTGCTTTGATATGAGCATAATGACATAAAAATCAATAATGAGACCGACTAGTGTGTACAGTCTATCACTGAACAAACGCATCAAGAGGTAAAGGGCTGCATCAATTTTAAATGTGTTGCCCCAAACAAATCAGCCAGATAATAATGGTGTAAACTTCTGAGGAAACTATGAGAAAAACCTGAGTCCACCCGAAAAGAGAACTGGGACGTGGGAGGTTCGTTGTCAAGTTCGTCTAATCTATATTTTCCAACAAGTCTCAAATTTCAAAAGTAGGATGGATAATTTTGTCAACAGCAAAGCACCTGGCTACTAGTTGGTGATGTAAGCTAATGCGCTGAAAACAGATAAGCGGAAGTGGCGAAGATGTTCATGAGAAATATGCTTGGCAAAGTAATAAGAAAGTTAGGAATAACATATAATCCACAACACCTATTCTTGAAAAACAGCAAACTGAAGGGATAAATCAAAACCATAAATAACTTACTTAAGAAATTTAAGAATTGATAGAGCAGAAAAGGCATATGGATATAATTTTAACGAAAAAAAGAATATAAAATATTGCTACCTGGGTGTCAAACAGCTTTACGCAATTGTTGTTTGAATCGGCCAAGAGGATCAGATTGCAAGGCAGCAACTTGATATCAAACACATCTGGGCGCTTATTATCAGAGTGGATTTTACAAGAGAAGGTTGTCCTTTGTCTGTGGATACAAAGACCATCAATTTTTTTAGTTGAGATTGCAGATCACACAATATATATATATATATATATATATATATAAACATCTAAGGAAACATACAGATTAGTTATTATATAATACAAAATATATTAATTGTGATCCTAGATGTTAATTTATAAGATGAATTTCATAAATACAAGCAAAAGGACTGATCAGTTGAAAGTGTCAGATTTTTCTTTCATATAGTTTGTTGGCTCTCTCTAAGAAATCTGCGAAGTTTTGAGAGTTGGGTCATACAGATCAGTGATGAGAAGGGATTGTTTTGTTTTGGTTTTTTTTTTTTTGTTTTGCTGGATTTGAATTTCAAAACTGAATAAAATAAGGAAATTACTTTTGAATAAGTTTACAAAAACAAAACCGATAAAAATTTAAGATTTGTGCCTTCATTTAATTCCCTTTTTTATATTTTTCTTTTATATTATTCAAGAATTTTCAATGAAGCTTTTTGAAAAAAAAATGAGATAATAATCATTCATTCAGTGAAATTTTCAGCTACTGCAACAAAAATATAGCACCTACGATATTTCAGTTTTGTCTCATAGCAAATTTTAACATCTTAAAGCATGCAAGAATTACATAAACATGTACAAGTATCATATAATTCTCTCTCAAATAAGATTGTCAGGAGTTTTAATAAAAATGTGTGCCCTTGCTACATTTGATAAAATCATATGTACCAAAAAGAAGACAACTTTGTTGCTTAGAGAATGGAATTTTTAGATGGAATGCACTGTATGAAGATTACCTTAGAAAAATTATAAAGCTAAAATAACCAGACCAGATTTGAAGTGGAGTCACAAAGGGACAGACCCCATAGAAAAGCCAAACACAGCACGCAAAGAATATATGGTGAAGATGGAGTGAAGTGCTGCATTGGAAAACTTGTCCAAGTGACTTTCGCTGGTCAGTGGTTTATAACAACCACTCTTGAAAAGCTTCAAAAACAACAACAATTGTAAATTTATACTGCTCTTCATGTATTGGTGTGGAGGGTTCATAAGATTATGAGAGCTTTGAATTACATGAGATCAGTATTGGTAGCATTTGATGAAGAAGAAGAAGAAGAAGAAGAAGAAGAAGAAGAAGAAGGAGAAGGAGGAGGAGGAGGAGGAGGAGGAGAAGAAGAAGAAGAAGAAGAAGAAGAAGAAGAAGAAGAAGAAGAAGAAGAAGAAGAAGAAGAAGAAGAAGAAGAAGAAGAAGAAGAAGAAGAAGAAGAAGAAGAAGAAGAAGAAGAAGAAGAAGAAGACAGGTAATGAAAGTGAAGGAAAGTTAATATTAAGCAGCAAACAGGCTTTGAGCAGAGGCATATCATTTTCAGTTTTTCACCTCAAGCTCTGGATTGGCCCTGGTGCCATTGCTGCTGCTGCTGCTGCTGCTGCTGGTACTTGGGAGGCCTAAAACAAGAGACGAAGAAAAACAGCTGTATTAGTTTCATTAAAATGTCTGGTAGTTGAAAATGTCTTTGTCCATACAATCCTCTGACTACAAATACAATAAAGAACGGAAACCTGGCATAATTGTAATGCTAATTCAGAAGTTTAATCAGAATTTTGATCCAAATTGCTTGAAAAAGTAATGAACAGCAATGCTACATTGAATAGTCATAGAATGAAGCTTAATCAAATTATAGCTCCAGAATAATCCCTTCTATTATCCGTAATACACTTTCTTCCTTTCTTAAAAATTTGCAACTGTGCTTAAATTTTACAGGTAATATCTTAGCGATAATGAGTTACGGTTCAGTTGATAAAATCATTTTTCTGAGTTTTCCAGTGGTGACATTTTTGTGATAATATAAAAGGTTCTGAATTGATTTTTTAATATTTAAGTTAAAAGGACAAAGAAACACACATTCATCCAAACTGCTGATTTTCTTAAATTCAGATCACTGGTATTCCACTCCTTTGCAATTTTATTTTAAATGCAGAAAAAAAATTCAGCAAAATTCAAAATTCGACAATGCTTGAGCTAATTACTGTACTTGTATTTGAAGCGAAAATTAATTTTTGTAAGTGTTGCTTACAACAAATTAGGAAGTGTGTTAAACAATATTCAGTTCAATAATAGCACGCCCTCCCCAGTAAAAAAGAGAAGTTTAAAAGATGGTCTTAATTGGCAGTGATTTCCAATTAGCATTGAGTGTTAGAAAAGCCACAAACAGCTGTTGTAGGATTGGAGTTAAAGCATTACTCTCCCCACCCTGCAACCCCTACAGAAAAACAAAATTTTGCAGAATTCTTAAACCAAATTTTAAGTTTTGCCGCAATGCATGAGTGCTAGTAAGAAGGGATGTTGAATGCTGAAATGACATTTATCCCCAACTCTTACTTCTGAATAGGTAAACTGTCTTCTCTATTTACATTAAATGTATATTTGCGAACAAACCAACATGTAAAAGTGCATATATCCCTGTACAGAAATTCATGGGCTACATGGACAGTTTAAGGAAAATGCGCGTCTAAAACTAGATAACTATTAGATATTGATAAGACTAAATCTAGATCTGGGTCCAAGCAAGTCAAACTTTGATTTATCGTGAATGTGTGAGGTCAACGATCAAGTTATCTTAATAACAAACCTGCTTTGTTATATATCTTAATTTGATACAGAGCGCTACAGTGCATGAGAAATGGCATGAGTGAGTTGTAGGTCACGATTACTCTTTTCATCCATAAAATTTCATTATACTGAGTGGTGCTTTACTACTAGTAAATATAACTGTGACTTCTTTTAAGAATGAAGCAATCTAAAAATTATTGCTAGTGTTCCCATGTTGATGGCGCCATTTAAGAACAGAACCAGAGGCATACATATATGAAACCAGAAACATAAATCTCAACTGAAGATGTGGGAGTCGCACAAAGAAACAATTAGGTATCAGGACTGAACTTGTGTACATAACTGAAGGCACTTTACCAAATTTTATAATCAAAATACAATTTTTACGGACCACTCACTGCACCCATGTTATATGCAATTTACAGGTGTTGCAGCCGCCCTGAATAAGCCCGCTGCCCAGTTCCTGTCTGGACCCAAATCTAAAACTGGATGACACAAGACACACGAGTCCTGAAATCTGCATATGCCAGAAAAGTTACACTCAGGAGCAATGATACATCAACCACATTTAACTCTTATAATCTTTTTAAAGATCATTTTACCCCAGATTTGCTTTCAAATATTCTCTGGAATTTCCTCAGCCCTTGAATGTGTGTCTTGTTAGTAAACACCTTTTCATTGAGCTGGATTTGAAAAAAAAATAGACAAAAAAACAAGTTTAATTTCATACTGATTGAATATAGAACGATTATGTGCATATCAATTTGCCTCCAACTGATAAACTATTTTCTTTAATTTTCATAATCATTATGAAATGATATCTCACAAAGATAAAGGCTCCGTATTTAGATCCTATCAGTTCTTTTCAAAAACCAGAAAGCATTCATATGTTCTCTTGTATACATAACATCTGTTTCAGAAAAGAAAATGTTTTGTTTTTCGAATTTGTTGCACTTGGACAGTATTGTCTATGACTTGAAATTTTGCATCTTTGATTTATTGGTTTTAATTTGGTGAGTCCTTTTCAATCATTGAGGTTCCTAAAGCAAATTAGTGGGTGTGTTGTTCAATTTTTTTTTGATGAATGAGAGTCCTATCAGTCTGCTTTAAGTTTTGAGTAATAACATAAAGCTGACTAACGCTCTCATTCATCCTTTTATAAGATTTTTTTTTTATGTGCTGAGAAAAGGGGTAAAATTCCTTTTTATTTTGTATTTGATAATTCCATTCCACACAGAAGAATGTCTATGGCATCCATAGAGCTCAGCTCTAGGATAGGAATCATTGTTTGACAGAGAAAACATTGAGGACAACAAGAAGAATTGAAAGCTGGTTATACCTTATTACTTCTAGAGTGAGACAACAAGAAAAATGCTCTACTGGTGTACTAAAGAGCAATGATAAACCCTCAGAAACACAGGAAATAGGACATCTTGAAAAACTTCAGGCTCTGCAGCACACTGAAGAAACGAAAGTTTGCATCTGATTTTTTTTACACTTGCCCTTTAGCATTTGCGTGTGTGTGTGTATTTGTCTACATCTCTCCACATAATTTTATATTCTAAACATTGTCAGAAGGTCAGGAAAGAAAACTCTACCAAAGAGAAGAAAACTTGGTATATTTGCAGCTAAGATATTAATTTAAGAGCAATGAATGATGTATATCACTTTAAATTTGACAATCCTAGCATGAAGCAGTTGATCAATCTAAAGATGAGCACTTAATTAGTTTTAAACTTTCATTATTATAATTTTTTTTTCTAAATAGTCGGAATTGGCTTTTTCATGTTCAAAATGTCCTTATTACTACCAGTATATGAACTTGTACTGTTTAATTTTAACAACAATCATCTATATAAAATAAAGAAGAAAAAAAAAATAATGGATAATTATATTTTAGACTTCATGTGTGGAAATTTCAGTTGTTTTACTTGTATATCAACCAAAAAGGTATCATCTATATTTTACCTCTAAAATATTATAATAAATCAATTTTATAAAAAAAATTAAAGACTTAAAGGCCTAAAGTATTAAAAAGGTACAAATTTACGTTTGATTTTTTTAGTCATATGATAGCTCTGAGTGTTCCTAAAATTTTGGCATAAAAAAGAGAAATAAGAGAAGAAAAAACAAAATCCAATATGAAGATAATTGCCTCCTCCACTTTGTCCTTGAACTTTTGGTTATTTGTAGTCAATTTGGTTACTTTGTTTGACATTTGATTTTGTGACCGTTTCATGTTCTGTAACTCTGATGTGATTTTTGAAATTTCATCAACACTTCCATTTGCCCCAGAATCTGAAGATGAGATGGTGAAGATATAAAACTATGAATTAATACTTGCAAGTAAAGCCAAATTTAGTAAAACCAAAATAGCAAAGAAGTTTCAGAGATTGGTTAACTATAAGAAGGCTTTCAAGTAATCTTTCAAATGTGTTTAACACAAATAAGTTGAAAAATAAAGGTACTTTTTCGACGGCAAAAGACATCTATGTTTGTACAAGAGTGTCACAGAAGTGATGTTCCAGGAATGAAGGAGATAGAGGGATTATAATGAAATTTTTTACAAATTTCACAGGTGATAATTCATTTCACTTGCTTTTATATTATGCCTTTTCTTTTTCCTTTTGAAAGAAATCATGATGAATTGTCATGGATGTTAAAATGATTTTGCTGCATGCAAAGATAATTCAATTGAAGTTAGTGTATTTATATAGCATTTAGAATTTTTTTGCTACATTATCTAAAAAACTTTTTTTTTGTTGCTATTATCTAACAACAGAATGTAAAAAAAGAAAAGAAAGAAAAGAATAAGATAGCAGCAAATATAAGACCATTTTGATTGTAAACTAGATTTTAAGCTTTTTCAGTTTTCAAAATTGATCATATTCAAACCCATGCCGTAGTGATTTGAATGTTTGAAATTTAATAATCATCTTTTACAATTTGATTTGGATGCTCTAGCTTGCGCAGATGGTAGTCAACATAGATCATTAAAACATTATTAGAATCCAAAAATCTACTTCTACAGCATATAATAACTCTGAGCTACTTCTATGTGTGAGACTACCAAACCTTCAATCAGCACATCTACTCCTTCTATACGTTTAAGTATTTTTTTACAGGAAACTATCAAACCTTGAATGGGCAATAATTATTAAGCTATTTTCTGGGAATATTATTGAACCTCACCTGTCATATTTGGGAACGCCTGCGTTAGAAACGTTACAGCCATCTCAAAACATTGAATGGCAGCTGCCTCTTGCACTGTCTGTATAGTTGATTTTACCTAAAGAAATGGTGAAGAAAACAAACAAAACAGGCAACAAGAACCAGCAATGATCAGTGCAAGTTTAAATTTGCAAAAAAATAAAGTAAAAAGAGAAAAACAACAAATCAGAAAATTTCAGAATAGACTAGGCTTAAATATAGCTTTTGATGTGCACAAGAATAAGAATTGGGTTTTTTTTTTAAAAGGTCATGAGACCAAAAAAAATGAATGAACAAAAAAAAAATAAATACAAATATAATTCCTTTTCATAAGTGAAAGTCTAATTGATATCAATTCTACTTATTTGATAGAAAATTCAAGGTTATACGAGGGCATATTGATAAGTTTTGCCTCCAAGTCCATAACTTTGGAAATAATGAAGACAAACAAATGATACTTACACCAAATGAAAGGTCATTTTATTTAGCACCAGATGACATGACATTTTTCAACATAATTACCATCCCGTTCGATACAGAGCCGCCACCGACGGACGACCTGTTGGATGCCGTCAGCGAAGAAGTCAGCAGTCTTGTCTCTGCACCAAGAAAGAACAGCATTCTTCACATCTTCGTCTGTCTCGTAACGGTTGCCCCTGAGGTAATCCTTGAGTTTTGGAAAAAGGAAGAAATCGCTCGGAGCAAGATCTGGGCTATTTGGCGGGTGCGGTAATGTCCGGAGGCCTAAACGATCTAAAGCCGTGCGAGTTTCCAAACTTGTGTGAAGGCGAGCGTTGTCGTGATGGATGATGGAAACTTTCTCACTCCTTACCCGTCGCAACCTCGCTTTCAGTTTCTCCAGTGTGTTCACATATTTCGTAGAATTCACGGTATTGCCTTGTTCTGTGAACCACACCCTCACTGTCCCCAAAAGATGTTGAGAAGCACCATCATCCATCACGCTCGCCCTCACACAAGTTTGAAAACTCGCACGGCTTTAGATCGTTTAGGCCTCCGGACATTACCGCACCCGCCTTATAGCCCAGATCTTGCTCAGCAGTTCTTTTTTTTCAAAACTCAAGGAGATTACCTCAAGGGCAACCGTTACGAGACAGACGAAGATGTGAAGGGAATGCTGTTCTTTCTTGGTGCAGAGACAAGACTGCTGACTTCTTCGCTGACGGCATCCAACAGGTCGTCCGTGTATCGAGCGGGACGGTGATTATGTTGAAAAATGTCATGTCATCTGGTGCTAAATAAAATGACCTTTCATTTGGTGTAAGTATCATTTGTTTGTCTTCATTATTTCCAAAGTTATGGACTTGGAGGCAAAACTTATCAATATGCCCTCGTATTTTTCTTTTGAGTGAATTCTGTAATATAAAAATCTAGACTTACAATATGACTGTATGTATGTCTATATGACTGTGAGAGAGGCTAAGAAAATATTTAAAAAATTAGAACTATTGGTGGGACTGTCTAAAAACAAAGTAGAATTTAGATCTGTTTGTTGTGTGATTAAATTCTAAAGATTGTACCTTTTATGTATATTTACTTTGCACATAACAAATGGACAGCAATTGTTGAAACTAACATTTAATTATATATTGATAATAGATCTGTAACCTCCCAGTGAATCACTGAATCCAATGAGTTCTGAATCACATAGGGACTTTCCAATTTCAGGGGCTGGAAACTGTCAGCTTAAAAAAAGCAATTTACATATTTCTTAAATCTGAGAATATTTTTTTCAACCCACTAGGGCAAATTACGTCTAGTGAAACTAAAAATATCAATGATCCAGACATATGGAAATGTACATGAGAAATTTATGCTCACATTTGACGTGAACTCATGAAGCTTTTCCTTAAACTCCTCCTCCAGTTCATCCAAAACTTTCGACTTGGCCTCAAATGCTCTTTGATTCACACTGGTGAAAAACAAAAAAAAAATATTGATGATGATGCAATTATACGCTGAAAAGGTTTCAGATGCAACGAGAAGACGAAAGAATGACTGAAAGGAGGGAGCATGTGTTGGTTTAAGGGAGGGAAGTATTAAATGTGTTACATTAACTGCAGGAAGAAATCGTTGAACAATCAAAATATAATATTATTTTAAAAAATTGTAATTGCCTTGGAGAGCTCTACCTACATTATTTTATTGACGACCTAGATCTAGATCTAGATCTATGTTGTGTGGCAGCCATTTACCAACAGGTCAATAGCCTCACGTTCTGGTCCCTGTAGAAAATTAATAATAGCTGGTGCACCAGTAATACCTTTTTAAAACGCATCACAGACTTAGAGTACACAAACCATTTCCAACATTGATAAGGCTGAGGGTATAAATTAGGAGGAGAACAGGATCTATCACTAGATCTAGATTTCTAGATATCACTGATGTTACGTAAAAAGATCAAAGATGAAGAAAGAGAAAAGATCAACTAACTTTCAGGTATAGGCCAAGAAAAACTTGGAAAACAAGATCTGAATCTAGACTCTAGATCTAAACTATTATATGTGTGCGTGATACTTATCTCTGGATCTAGATCTAGCCCTATCTATATCTATAGGTTATCAAATTGTTCCAGATCTAGGTCTAGTCTATTTCTTGTCAAGACTAGGAGTAGGATCTAGATCTAGATTGAACGTTCAGAATATCTTATTTATTGTAACTTTTCTAGATCTAGATCTTGATCTAGATTCTAGATTTAGATATTAGATCTCTAGATCTAGTGATCAAGATCTCTAAAAAGTAAGCAGAATCAAGAAAATCTAGAGTTCTAGATGTAGAATCTATACCTTGTGGCCATTTTTTACTCGGTGGATTAAATAAAATTTCTAGATCTACACTATTACAAGATTTTCTTGGTTTTCCCTCTAGCGCGATATGTTACTTAAAATAAACGCAAAGTGATTGGATTTGTAGTCAGCCCCTCTTCCTTCCTGGAATTCGGTGTGGAGACTGCAACGATGTTCTAATAATAGCACTTATGAAAACATTTTTGGGAGACTGTTGCAAAATGACAGTGGTTAGGAACGCCACTCTGTCGTGAACGCGAGAGGACTGTTTGCGCCACCACTAGATCTAGCTGTTTGCGACATCACTAGATCTAGCTGTTTGCGACATCACTAGCACTAGCACTAAATCTAAGCTTATGAACGAGTTGGATTTTAATTTTAACGTTCGAGACCCCACTCATAGCGTATTTTGAAAGTGTTCAAGAGGGAATGATTTCGGTCAAGACTCACGACACTCTTGCTCTTTTAGAACAGATTTAGTCTCTCGGGTTCATGCTTATCATAAAATGCTAGGGAAGAAAAAAGGATCGCTATGCATTATAAGTATTTTTTTCCCCTTCTTGCTTTTTTTTTTTTAAAAAATTGCATTTTAAAAGGAGGAGGGAGAGGGGGGGTTAAACGATGTACTCCAATGACCAATGCCTCTCTCGTTGTCTTACTGAACTAGGAACTATAAATAATTGTGTGAGCGAACTGAACGTTTTCATTTAATTCAACGTTCTGCGTGTTTAAAAGATACAAAATCATTAATCCTAAGCAAATTCTATTAAATTTAGAAATTTCTCCGTCTATGAAACTTGACATTGTGGCTGCTGCTGTTGCTACTGCTGCTGCTGCTGCTGCTGCTGCTACAGCTACTACTACTACTACTACTACTACTACTACTACTACTACTACTACTACTACTACTACTACTACTTCTACTTCTGCTACTACTACTACTACTACTACTACTACTACTACTACTACTGCTACTGCTACTACTACTACTACTACTACTACTACTACTACTACTACTACTACTACTACTACTACTACTACTACTACCGTAGAGCGGGGCTACTTTGATCAAGCGGGGCAACTTTGAAAAATGATAATAAAAAGATATATGGCCTTTTTTCTGGTGAAAGAAAATATTTTGAAAATTTTAAACTGGAATAAATATATAATTGATTTTTTTTTTACAATTATCAAATATTGTATTTTCTTCGTGACTACATTTACACCCGCCCCACTCTTATCAAAGATGGCGACCTCCATTCTGTAGATCTACAACGTCTCAGAACTTTCACCTAGAACAGGTAAATTAAGACTTTATATTATGCTAGACGCTGATATATATTTTTATAATCTAATAATACAATGAATTAAAACTTAACTTTATCGATTTTTATGCATGAAAAGCTACCAATAACCTCTTTTCAAGGACTCAAACCACGAGGCATAAATCAGGGGCTACTTTGAACGTTCAAAGTAGCCCCCTTGATCATTCAAAGTAACCCCCACAAATCTGGCGATAGCTTTAAATGTAATTATGTTTTATATAGAGATAGATTTTATTTGCTTGCAATCTATCTTTGATTGGCCTCAAAGATTAATTATGAGAAATATAAGGTGCAGTAAGTAATCCATGCAAAGTAAAGTTACCCATTGTCTTTCTTTTTCTTCCATTTTTTTTTTTTTTTGGGGGGGGGGGGTGGCAAATTATTTTATAGATAAAAAAACATTTTACCACCTGTTTATATTTTTTTTTTGCCTTTTTTACGCAGATACACACCAAGTTGGACAATATTTGGCCTTTTTTTTACACAGACACACACCAAGTTGGACAAGATGGTGCGGAATTACAAACGTAGCAATGATTCGCGCTCGTATAAAAACTACACTGAGCAACAGCTTGCAGATGCCCTTACTGCCATAAGTTCAGGGGAAATGAAATTCAGAGAAGCCAGTGTTCACTTCAAGATATCGATCGGAACTCTCCACAACAAGATGAAAGGAAAGCACACAAACGTTCCTGGTCACCAGACTGCTTTGGCGGAAAATGAGGAGAAAGTCATTGTTGACTATTTGTTGGCTGTTGCTAGTTGGGGCTTTCCGTTCTCTACAACAGAGGTACAGCTGATGGTTTCATCATACTTGAAGTTAATCGGGAAAAATGTGGCTTGTTTCAAAGAAAACACTCCTTCATCTGAATGGGTGACATCTTTTGTGCGTCGACATAAAAAACTATCACAAAGACAATGTCAAAACATTAAGGTTTCGAGGGCCTCTAAGTCAAGGTCTGAAATGAAAGATTTTTTCAATCACTTCAAGACTTCTCTAGGCCTTGATGATAATGGGAAAGGTCCTATGCCCGCAACCCATATTTTCAACTTTGATGAGACAAACCTTAGTGATGACCCTGGAGCAAAAAAATGCATTTTTAAGAGAGGTGTAAAATACCCGGAACGAGTGATGGACTCATCCAAGTCTTCAACCTCTCTTATGTATTGCGGATCTGCCAGTGGACATTTATTACCCCCATACGTTGTCTATAAAGCTGAGCACCTATGGTCCACATGGACAGAGGGAGGACCACCTCATGCTCGATATAACCGCAGTAAAAGTGGATGGTTCGATCAGTTCTGTTTTGAAGACTGGTTTCAAAACTGCTTTCTACACCACACACGTCATCTTTCTGGCTCAAAAGTACTGATAGGTGACAACTTATCTTCACACTTCAATGCATCAGTGATCCGGCTGGCTCAGCAACATGATGTAAAATTTATCTGCTTGCCAAGTAACGCCACTCATCTGATTCAACCACTTGATGTGGCTTTCTTTGGGCCATTAAAGAGTCAGTGGAGAAATATCCTGGGTGCTTGGAAAAGGTCTAATGCTTCTATGTCGCAGGCTCTGTCTAAAGACGCTTTCCCTGGACTATTAAAGCGGCTGAACCAACAGCTTCAGACAGAAAGTGGAAAAAACGAAAACTTGGTGTCAGGTTTCCGGGCAACAGGACTGTATCCATACAATCCCAACAAAATTTTAAATAAACTGCCTTCAGCTGATAATGAAACAGAAGAAGAAAACGGCCAGAGAACTGCTGCAGCAGTATCAGATGCAGTCATAAGCATCCTTTCCACAATGAGAGGTGGGAAAAATGGTGAGCCTCCAGCAAAGAAAAGAAGGACACGTATAAATGTCACTCCAGGAAAAAGTGTTTCATTAGAAGATCTTTCTGCCTCACCATCACCCTCTGTGACCCCTACACCAACCAGCGTTCAACGACAAAAGAAACAGTTTGTCCGTCCCCGATCACCAGCATCCAATGCTTCTACAAGTACAAGTTCTACTCCCTGCTGCCGATCAATTTCAACAGCATCGAAACCACAGTCAGGAAAACTGTGCAAAAATGGGAGGGGAAAGATGACAAGAACCAGTCTTAAACTTCTACCTCTCGCTACTTCTGCCAGGAAAGCCGACAATGCTGACTATTCTTGTCTCATATGTGATGAGCCTTATGTTGAGCCTGTAACAGAAGACTGGATACAATGCAACAAGTGTCTGATGTGGTGCCATGAAGCATGTGCAGAGACTGAACTTGGAAATGTGATCTTCCTCTGCGATTTTTGCAAAGATTAATTTTTTTTAAATTGCTTTTGGGTCTGTCAATTGCCCATGACACTTTTTTACTGTTTACATCAAAATAAAGAAATGAATTGTGTTTATCTTGTTTGTATCGCCCTCAAGTCCTGTCCCATGTCTGTGTCGTGTAATTTATGTGATGTAAGTGCTAAACTATGAAATTGGCTACTGTATATTTAATGTTCAAAGAAGCCCCAGAGACGGGGTTACTCTGAACAGGACAAAAAATGGGACTTAAGTCAGTATAAAACTACGCCATATACAATTACAGTTTGTCAGCATTTAGTTCCCCTTATCCTCTCTTGAGTGCACGAAAATTTCCGGTCTAATGCTTGTGGATTAGCCACAGCACAGTTCACTACACTTTGAATGAACGATGTTTGTTCAAAGTAGCCCCGCTCTACGGTACTACTACTACTACTACTACTACTACTACTACTACTACGGTACTGCTGTTACTAGATGAGAAAGACATCTACGCTTAAGTAAAGCAAAGTTAAACAATAATAACAGGTTTGTCTCCTCCCAAGCCGTTTTTGATAGGTTTAAAGTGTGAAGAACAACAATATTTAACGACTTAATGTGGCCAAGAGGACACTCTTTCAATTATAAATGAGGTAGAGATAAGAAGCAAAAGAAAGTAAACCAAATCTGTCGCTTTTCTTCTCATTAGTCCTCATTAATTAATTGGTTTATCTCTCCACCGAGATCAAACTAACGTCTTGTATATATGCTATTGTGATCAATTACAGCTACAATGCTGTGCGCAACCTGAATTAGTGAAAAAATGACGCCCTTTTAAATGAACAGGATAATTTTTTCATATATGCTTTCATTATTTCACCTACCCACAGAAGATTATCACTGCTCCTTACCGCTTTTTTTTTTCGCAGGTACGGTATGGTAATATGGTCTGTAAGGAGGCGCTTATTGTGCGGCGGATTTATTTTCAAGATCCAAAAATCTGAGCTTATACATGCACATAGATTTGATATAAACCAAATCTGTGTAAAATGAGGATGAATTTTTTTTTTTTTAATTATTTCAAAGCTTCTAGTTATACAATGCTGTGTGTAAATCAAACGTTCATTTTAAATATTGACCGGTTAACTTTTTCTTTAAAAAAAAGTCCAACTGGTGACTTCCTGCCTAGAGAAGATTCACTGCTATTAATTTTGTGCTAATTTATAAGCTAAAGTGATGCAACATGCGTCATGTAAACGTCATTCTGTTTCTTTTTTTTTACGTCTAGCTCCTACATACTAAACATTGTGAAAAAAAAAAAAAAAGAAGAACGCTCAAGGGTATACATGCACTGAGGTATAAACATCAATTTTTTATATGTAGGTAGGCCTATGAATGTCCGTAATATTCTGATCGAATTTACACATTACATAACAGTTATGTTTCCACTGTTTTTTTTTTTTTTTGTTTTTTTTTTTAAATAGATTTTACTTCTCACGCATCAGTTTCAAACAATTTCTAAAATATAATTAATGTTTCTTTCATTTTTAGTCATTATTATGTACTGAAATGTAAAAATAAAACCGTTTATTTTTTGTTACATTGACTTTAAGATATTCAGCCCCGCTATTATTTGAATTCGTTCATTTGATTTTTAATTGCATAAAATATATAAATCTATTTTCATCAACTCTTTCTTTTCAACAGTCACAAGGTGTTTTCTCTTACAATACAAAGCTGAGAGATCCCGTAGATTTTACCTGCTATCAGAATAGAACATTTAGCTATGTTATTTTTATCTTCCTTGACATTTGATTTTTGTCGCCTTATTCGTGTTGCACATTCTTTCCGAGAGTTTCCCATAGGTAAAAGATACCAGAGGAAGTACTTATAGATTTTGCAATATATTTTCATCAGTCCTTGATTAATGTCAAAATAAAATCGTTAATCCCTCTGCCCTCTTTAATGCCAGAGATGAGAAACCCTGAGGGTGTAACTTCTTATCCTGGTGCTATCAGTATGTATGGTTTGTAACATATCCATCAGTTCTTAGTTCATGAGCAAAGCAGTTGTTTCGTCTGCTTCCTTCATTTCCACAGATAAGAAACTCTACGTGCATCACCTGTCATCATTATAGAACATGACTGTATGGATAGTTCATACCATATCCTTCAATTCTTGGCTTATGTCTAAAATAGTTATGCCCTCTGCTTCCTTCATTTCCACAGATAAGAAACTCTAAGTGCATCACCTGTCATCATCATAGAACATGACTGTATGGACAGTTCATACCATATCCTTCAATTCTTGGCTTATGTCTAAAATAGAACTGTTATGCCCTCTGCCTTCTTCACTTCCATGGATGAAAAACCGTAGGTGTATCACCTGTCATCTTGACAGTACCTGTGTCGTTTCTGACTGGTACCCTCCATCTTTTCGGCTTAGGCAGTAGACGCCAGTTTGCGAATACAAATGCTGCCCCTTAATAAATGTCGGGAGTTTCTTTGTTTACGGTACATTCATATGCGAAATATAGCTGACCTATGATGTCTCTTTCTGTCATGGATGTCTAACAATAATATAAGTATGTAGGGACAAAAATCAAAAGTTGCGAATTTTCTTTGTATAATTATATATTGAAATATCAAACTTGCTACTGAGATTTTTACCTTTTTTAACTCATAATTCATACAAATATCTTACTGGCTAGCTCCTGCAACCTACACCCATCATAATTTCTCTGAGGTAATAAACTTAAACTGCATAATACATTTTTAGCCGCCTTACCTATTTTTGCAACATTAAACACACGTGCAAACACAGAGAAAAACCTAAATAACTTACCTAGAGAAAAGATAGAAAAGAAAATTCTGTTGAAATAATAACCCTTAAGAATAATTATTTACACGTAACTGCTTGCAGGAGAAGTTAGATCTAGATGGATTTCAGCATAATATTGCTGCTACGCTTTCATTTTTTTTTATTTTTCTGAGAAAGAGTCAAATTTTTATGAATAATTTTGGAATAATTATGAAGTGGATATTTTGTGTTGTACAGATGGATGAAATTCGGATAAAGATGACCAATGACAGGTGATAGATATCAGTATGTCGGAAAACTCTTTTATGTATATTCGATTTTTTTAATTTTTTTTTATTTTCTTCGTTTAAACAGAAATCGTGTCCTGCATAAGGATACAGATTGTAGGTAGTTCGTTGCATATTGTCTACTTCATCTTTTCTACGGCATCAAAGACCAGAAGTAAAATATGATCATTGTTAATTCAATCCAAAGCCATTGCTAGAACACTCTATTGGGCTTTTTGGTTCATAGGGCCAAGGGTTGTTACCTTGTGTCACATATAACAACATAATAGATTGGCAAAGAATGTTTAAAAGAAAAAGAAAAGTAGATTTACAATTAAAATAAGAGAGAAAGAGATTTTCTTCACATTTATTATTTCACTTAAGGAGGGGAGAGTATGATATAGATAGATTATTGAAGATAGATTTATCTGTATATAAAGATTCAGACGAAGAGAGAGAGATAGATAGATAGATAGATAGATAGATAGAGAGAGAGAGAGAGAGAGAGAGAGAGAGAGAGAGAGAGAGAGAGAGAGAGAGAGAGAGAGAGAGTTATTTATTATCGCCTGAGCCAAAAACTCCTGTAAGCGACAATTTTAAAATTGTGCAGGAGAGTCAAAAAACTTTTTAACTCTTGCAATTTTTTACATATAAAAATGATTTTCACACCTAACAGTAGTACAAACAGCGCAAGCAATTGTATATATTTAGATATAGGAAAGAACTTGTAATTACCGAAATAAATGGATATACAGGAATTTATTATTAATCATCGAAAAAAAGTTTAGACATAAAAGCCTGTTAATGGCAGATACAGGATTTTTTTACAAAATGCAATATAGTAAGGTGTAAAAAATAGGACGTACAGGAATATATAATGATAAGGCAATATTATTTTTATGAACTGGTAGACAAAGAGATGGCACGCACATAACTTTAAGAAAATAAAATAAAGCGGATAAAAAAAATTAAATGTTTTCAAATTTGAGATACCTCCTAGGGGTGAAAGGTTTTTCACAAGACATTATTCCATTATTATTTACATTTACATTTTATTTCAAAACTGGTAGGCTTTGGTAAAACTGATGGTGAGCAGGAGGAATCAGGTTTGAAGAACTCAGTGAAATAAGATCCTTTTTTTGTCCTCCGAGACACCGACTGGGTCGCTTAGAACCACCAAATCTAACTGTCCCTCTGGTTCAAAGGATTTCCTCTTCCGTCTCATCAGGTCGACTTTGCTGATCTTATGATCGTAACGAATGATCATGACATCACTCTCACACTGGTTGAAAGTTATGGCTCTGACTTTTGACCATTTAACTTTTTCGCCAGCCTCGTCATAGTCAAGGTTTTTGACTCTATTAGAAACGGCCTTAAAGTCAAAGAAATCCTGTGCGGTCATCTCCTTGACTGAGTCAGGGCGCTTGTTTCTTCGAGCTCCCTGTGCAGCGGTTGCCCACTGACTTGGTGTGTAAACACGAATTCTTTTAGCAGCGCGGGCAATAATAGAATGAACAGAATCGTTCTCATTTTGCGTGTGGCCGACTTCAAGAAATCCATGCTCGATTTTATCCACAGTGGGCATTGTTTTCATACAGTACCAAAACATAGTAGCCACAAATCTGTTGCGATTTTGACCAGCACAGTTGTCTGAAATGATATAAAACACAGTCTTGCCTTGATCAGCACGCACTTGGATATAATGCCATAAGCAAGAGGCAATTTGGTTTGATCCACGTGCTGAAACGTACTCTGGCCTCATGAAACATTGCATATCCTGGGATGACATATTGTAAAATGTAAGGTTGTACACTGACAACTTACGTTTGTAATAGAAACTAGAAGTTTCACCGTGTGGACAAGGCAAAACCTTCTGTAAGTCAAAACAGTAAGCTACAACTGATGAGTCTGCCGTTGCAAGTTGCTTTATTGAAGCTTTATAATCATTTGCCGTCTCCTTCCTCTTTACATGATCTTCATGCTCCTGTATCTGCTCTTGTGATGGAGTGGGTGTGGCGCTGAAAGATAGACACAGATCACATTGGTCTTTTTCGGAGAAAAGAAGCCAAGGTTGAACTCTTTCAGGAAGACGTCACTATACTTTGATATTTCAGCACATGGTTTGCCTTTACTTCTCTGCATCTCCACGTAAAGACGATATATGATGCTCATGTTTAAGTCTGCCTCGAGGTACATTCTATCAGTTGACTGCCGACAGTAATGTGAAGGTAGTGCCGGAAAGCTTTTGATGTGTTCCTTTATCTCCTCTACAGTTTCCTCGTTGATCCTTAAGTGGTTTTTGTGAAAAACCCTTCCATCAACAGAGACGATGCCTCCACTAGTCAATTTATCCAATGCCCCGTACACAACATCTTGCTTGATTCCTAATGTGTCAAGAAAAAACTTGCGACAAACACTTTTCTTTTGTCCAGATTTTAAAAAGCTGTCATATAGAGTGGATTTTCGTCTTGATGTGGGGTTTTTTGTGCGGACACGATCCGTATTGGATTTCGAAACAAAGGAGGCAATAAATTGTCTTTGTATATTTACGTCTCCACTTTTCCAATAGTTGGAAAATATTTCTTCCCTTTGACCATTAAATTGTTGTTGACATTTTTTTGGACACTTTTCATTACATCCTGGGCCTATTGTCTTTGACAGGACTTCCTTGCCTTTGAAACCGATGTATGCCTTGCCAGTGTTTTTGAGCATTTTTCTCTCATTTTGTTTCCATGTACTGGGTTGGCGTGGTCTCTTTCTACAAATTTTCTTTGAGCCTGTATCTGTGCACTCTGAGGAAATGTCAGAGGTGACAGATGATGGTCCTGGCTCCACTGGAGCTACTGAACTGGATCGTGGTGACAAGCCAACATCTTCACTCACTGTGGAAGCTGGAGGATGTGGAGTTGACGATGAAGCTGAGATTTCTTTTAGAGCTGGAGCTACAGCATCAGGCACATCAGCAACTACAGCAGGAGATCTCATTGGTTGGTGATTTTCTGACGATAATGTTGCAGTCTGAGAAGACGATAATGTAGCAACAAGAGTGTAAAATATATCCCCTTCTCTAATGTACCCACTATATTATTATAAAAAGGGATATCTAATTTTACTCTAATTTATAAAATTTGATTATAACTCCTTGCAAAGGACTCAAATTCTATAAAAATTATTTTATAAATTATTTTATACTTAATTTAAATTAATTATAATCCATAATAAATTTTCTTTTAATTATAATGTCACAAACATATATATAGATTCATATGACAAAATAAAAACCCAACAATATTTTAGAATTTTAAAATTTTATTCTAATGAGCTCCCCCCTTCTACATAATACAAAAACAAAAAAAAATAATAATCTTAAGAAACTAAATAAACATATCTATAAATCAAAATTATAAATTAAACCTACGTTATTAATTCTTATATATATTCTATCTTATCAATTACATTTCAATTCTTGGTAATCCTTTCTTTTTACATCTTGCACCTTCTATGTCTTCTTCCATACACACACCAGTCCTTGTCTGTTCTAGTTGGTTGGGCTGGTCTCTTTAAACAATGACAGAACCACAAAGATCAGAAGCAGATTTACAATTTTCTCCTTTATTTCTAGATCTGATAGGCTCAGCCTCATAGTGAGAATTCTCATCCTTTTTACAATCACTAGTTCACTATAAGCAAGAGTTGACACAAACTATTGCAAAAATATAAAGAATTACTACACAGGACCGCCAAACACAGTTGACTTTAAGCAACAGTTGTCTTTAAATGTGTTGAATTTAAATGGATTCCACCATATGATTTTAAAACTTTACATTCTATCTTACATATTTTTTTTTATCATTATCATCATCATCATCATCATCATCATCATCATCATCATCATCATCATCATCATCATCATCATCATCATCATTATTATTATTATTATTATTATTAGTAGTAGTAGTAGTAGTAGTAGTAGTAGTAGTAGTAGTAGTAGTAGTAGTAGTAGTAGTAGTAGTAGTAGTAGTAGTGGTAGTGGTAGTGGTAGTAGTAGTAGTAGTAGTAGTAGTAGTAGTAGTAGTAGTAGTAGTAGTAGTAGTAGTAGTAGTAGTAGTAGTAGTAGTAGTAGTAGTAGTAGTAGTAGTAGTAGTAGTAGTAGTAGTAGTAGTAGTAGTAGTATTATTATTAGTAGTATTATTATTATTATTATTATTATTATTATTATTATTATTATTATTATTATTATTATTATTATTATTATTATTATTATTATCTTCATCATCATCATCAATATCATCATCATCATCATTACTACTACTACTACTACTACTACTACTACTACTACTACTACTACTACTACTACTACTACTACTACTATACTACTACTACTACTACTACTACTACTACTACTACTACTACTACTACTACTACTACTACTACTACTACTACTACTACTACTACTACTATTATTATTATTATTATTATTATTATTATTATTATTATTATTATTATTATTATTATTATTATTATTATTATTATTGTTGCTGTTGTTGTTGTTGTTGTTGTTGTTGTCTTTGTTGTTGTTGTTGTTGTTATTGTTGTTGCAATTGTTAATTTTCTTGTTGTAATTGTTGTTATTATTATTTATAATATGTACACCAAGTTACTCTAGCCCGCTTGTTTGAACAGTAACTTGACTTAAAATATCAGAATCATATTCAAAATTTCCTTTTTTTAACTTCTAGATCTGGAAGTCAGCATTCCCATCCTTTCCCAGACTTGAGTTGTATTTATTCATGACAAAAATGTAAAGATTTACATATTAGGACTGCCAAATAGAGCTTACTTCAAGCAAGAGTTTCCTTTTGATATGTTGACTTTCAGTGGATTCCTTTGAAATGAATCTCTTTTTCCGCCTTCAAAAAGTCTGAATGCATGTACTTTCTTAGGCACTTGAGTGCTTGTCTTCACGAAATTCTCAAAAGAAGTTGCGCCAATTTTGGAAATATCATCATGTACTGAAATGAATGCTCTCTACTGTAAACGATACTTATCCGGATTTAAGGCGTAAATAAAAATAATGTTCAAGTCTTAACTGAGATAATAATTGTCAGTAAAAGTATTTTGCTGTAAAAAAATCAAGACAGTCTCACTAAAAGTATTCAATGAATAAATTCCAATTGTAGATGTAGGTCTGAGCACTGTGCAAAAAAAAAGATAGGTTACGTATGTTCATTCAATAAGCCAGTGATATTGAAGCTCAAACTGGTGTTAACCGAAAATGTTGCTGCTAATTCCCGCCAAATTTTGAGGATGACGATGATGCAAAGATCTGAAAAAAATGCAACTATGCCAGGTTCAACATAACAATGGTACCATTGGCTTGTATTTCTGATCCTTAAAAGTTCAACTCATAGCTGAACACATACTTTTTTAAATTTTTTTGTCTTTAACAATCCGCCGCAATAAATATTCCGTTCCTTTACAAGCTTAACCGACGACCCCTGATCCTTTGTGCTTCCTTTTTGATTTGATTGCGTAGGGAAATTGACGTGTAGACGTCTCAAGGTTTTTAATTTTGTGTACGGTAATTTTATATTTACTAAGTCCATGAGTTTCATTTGATCTTACTTCAGCAGATCTCTTGCTTCATGATAGTCAGAGTCAATTTCCTCACATCTTGAGAGTCCTTCAAAGATAAACCTGCAGAAGACCCACTTGGAATAAGTTCTTGTCTCACTCTTTCACCTCTTCTGACTTTTATTATAGATTTCTCTTATTATCTGATGACTTTCATCAAGTTCTAGTTCTTTCCAGCAAACCCCAAAAAATCTAATCTCAAGAGCTTTTTTGGCCCGTGTAAGTTTGACAGTCAAAGGCAAATCTTGTGAACGCAAGTGGACTTTGCTGCTAGATATTGGGTTGAGGTTTTTGTAATTCCAATGATCTAAAGTGTCACTTCTTCCTGTAAAGCAGAGTTCAGCACGTTTATGTTAGAGAATTCTCAACAATAGACTATAGATCATTATATGCAAGTATTTTCTAGAAGGAGACTTCCTCAGTTCCTCTCCCTTTGTTTGGATCTCGAAGTGTTGTGCGTAGAAGATATCAACATTACCTACTACCATTTCAACTGTATCTGAAAAAGGACTCCACATAAAATGTGTTAAATGGTTTCGCTACAAATACATTTTCCGATGAGGTGCCTTTTGTTTCAGAAGAAATAATTGGCTAAATGTTCCTTACAATGCTTCTCTTACTAATTCTCTCAAAAAGAAAAACAAAAGACCACACTTGGAGGACAGCTTGGGATTGGCAAAAGATCCGAAAGGACAGATGTTTGTCTGTAAAGTGCATGAATATAAAATCTCTCTACACTATGTTCAAGGTGAAGGTCACTTTCTTCTCTGCATTTTTTTTATAAAAGCAGTTGAATCGTACAACGTCTATATGCTTAACTACTGGAAGTATTGTTTTTTTCCTTGTCAAATAGTTCTAAAATGAAGTGCCTATCCCTTTTAAGCTTTTAATACCCCCATGTCGTTGTTTATGTGATAATATTACATTTCCCTCAGTATGGGTTCTGAAGGTGACCACGGGCTTATTGAACCTTACTTTTATTCCTTTCCATGTATCTTGAACCATTTTTATGAAATGTGCAGATCTCAAACTCTAGCTCCTGGTCGACTTCTTCTTACTACTCTAATTCCTAAACTCTAAGCACTCTGACTTTGTCTTTTTTCTTCGAGCTACTTACGACTGTTCTCTTTGCTGAATCTACAGATCGTTATAATTGCTAGCCAAAATTGATCGCTGTGGCCAAGATCATTAATGTATTTCTCTGCTGATTAAAAATTATGTGATCTGTACTCCTATTTGCCACAGTTTATGGTTGACACCTTTGACACTGTTTTGCCTTCATGAACCTCACCACGTAAGATCATCAGCAGGGATTTCAACAGGTGATATTGATCTAAATCTTTATTGTATCTTTTGATAGGACCTAGTGTTAGGATGCACTTTTGGAAAGAAACTTCTCTTGTTCTTTGTCATCAGCCACTGTTATCAGTGTTATTCTTATTTTTGCAGTTTATAAAACAAAATTTAAATTGTTCACAAAACTTTTGAATGTTTCTTCATTTTTTTTCTTTTCTGTTTTTGTCCCATATAGTTTTCAGCCGTTGCAACATCAACGTTCACATCATCCAAATCTCTATGCATTTGTAGGTCTTCACCAATCCATTTTGATTTGCCTCTGGCATTTCTAAGTGCTCCTGTAAACACAGATGTACAATAAAGTAAGCTAGCTCAAGAAGTTGAGGGTTTACAGTCAAAGGCCTCTAGATCTAATTTCAATCATAAGAACAAAAAAAGGAGCTAACTTCCAATATACTTTGACGTCGTGGAATATTTGGTTGTATGGGGTAATCTTAGTCTAGTCTTGCTATGAATATCTGTTGCACTTGTGTTTCTGAAAACAACACCAAAAAATAATTTAATATTTCCTTCTTTTTAACTTGGAGTGCTTTGTATAGGTCTACATCTAATCCGACTATTCGATGATAAAAAGAATATTTTTATATATCTGGGTATTCTTTTTTCCTCTCTTCAAAACCATTTCAAAGTTGTAATATGAAAGACTTTAGTTAAAACCTCATCATAATATCGCCAGTTGTAACTGTAAATGTAATACATAGGATGCTTGTTCTAAAAAAAGCTTTAAACTAATGATTAGATTAAGGCTTGACTCTAGATCTGGTTAAAATGATAAATAATGCGTGTGTTGGGATTATAGTCGGTTGTAATCTGCCCAGCAAGATTAGATCATTTATCTAAAATTAATGGTAGAAATTAAAATCAAATCTTAGATTTTTATGATTTCCAAAAACTATAAAAATCGAAGATAAACAAAAATGAAAATTAGAGCTAATAATTAATGCAGTAACTGAGTACGTGAAAAAGTTGAATAGACTTTGGTTATGCTGTTTGAGATTTTGTTTAATAAAAAGCTCTCCTTGGATGAGGAACTGAATAAAAACACCGATACAAAGATATGACATAGCTGCCATGCGGCATATTTTGTAAGAAAAAGAGAAAAAAAGATGAATGCCTTTTCCAGGGTTTCTGATAAGTCTGCAAGTGGAAACTATGAAATCTCTATGTTGCTGAACTGGTCTTGAAAAAACTATTTGAAGCAATCAATGTGTTAACAGAGTGCCTGAAAGTCTAATTTAAATGTAGGATACTAATTAATGATCTAATGCACAGCAGTACAATAGCCAGAGGTGTATTAAGTATAATTATATATCACATAGAAATTATATAATGCATTGTTTCACTCACCGTGTTGGCTTTTCAATATATATTGTGTGTTAACATTTAATAAAACTTTTTAGCCGTAACATTTTTTCCCACCAAGAATATTGCGTATCGAATGCTTAATGTTTAAATGTAAATAGACATGGTGCAAAAATATACCCGACGCATTATGTTAGTCAGTGTACATGTAATTAATATTTGATATTTAGATATACAAAGAAACATTAATCGTTTGCTTTGGGATTTAAGATGTGGTTAGATCTAGATCTATATGAATTGGACTATAAAAGGTAAAAAAAAAATGAAAAAAACTTCTTCCGAATATTAAGTTCTGTGTGGTTTAGAATCTCAGAAAGCTTATTGGATTCAGATTTGATCAGGCTCATTAGGTTCAGCAGGTTGGCCCAGGTTAACAGCATAATGGATTGTCCTGTGCCACAAAAGTTGACTAGTCTCAGCAATATCAGCAGCTTGACTCATATTGACCAGGCTTATCAGGTTTGGCTGATTTAATCAGGTTTACTAGGCTCATTAGGTCTAACAGGTTCACCAGTGCTAAATGGTCAAAAAGTTAACTCAAGGTAACTAGACTCATCAAGTTCTGCAGATTCAGTCAGGTTTACCAGGCTTATCATATTCACCAGCTTGATTTATGTTGATCAAACCAAACAGATTCATCAGAATCAGTCAACTTTATAAGATTTATCAGTTTCCCAAGATTCATTTAGATCAACCAGATTTAACTGTTTCACGAGATTTAATCAGGTTTATATGGCTCATTTTTTACCAGTTTCACTCAACTCAACTAGGCCCATCGATTTACTAGATCCTGTCAAGTTTATCAGTTCCGCGAGATTAACTCAAGCTAACCAGATACATCATTCTGTTTCACTAAAATTCACTCAAATTTACTATGTTTTCAAAAGTTCGCTGATTCATCTAGATTTTCCAGGTACATAATTTTCAGCAGGTCCATTCTGATTTACAAGGCTCATATATTCACCAGATTTAAATAAGTTAACCAGTTCCACCTGATTCTCTCCAGATAGCTACGCTCATCAGTTTCATCATATTCCCTCAAATTAACTAAGCTTATCATTACCAGTATGTTCAATTCACGAGATTCCTTCCAGTTCACGAGGTTCATTAGTTTTGTCAGATTTACTTATGTGTACTAGGCTCATTGGGTTCAGCATATTTACACAGGCTCATTATATTTAACAGATCCACGATGTTAACTAGACTCGTCAGTTTTATTCACATGAATAAACTAGGCTCACCAGGTTCACCAGAATGAGTTATCTAGACTCATGAGTATCAATAGCTTCAATAGGATCTTCAGGTTCACCAACTTCACTCAACTTAACAAAGTGAAGAATTTCACCACAGTAAATCAGTTTCACTAGGTTCCTTTAGATATGATTCCTTAACTCTAAGATAAGTAATTGCTCTCTCCCTGGTCGATTCCAATGTCACTATCATATTGAACAGTAAACTCCTCCATCATCCAGAGTTGGTTGCTCTCTACACTGCGTGACTCTTCTTCTTTCGACTCAGGCTCAGTGCCAGTTTTGTCTTCTTCAGTCAGAAAGCCCTGTGGAGAACTGTACATAAAATTTAATAAAATGAACTCATACACAGAAAATAAATAATTTACCTTGTTGCTTTGCTGTCGATATTATATAAGAGTAAAGTATTTTGTTATTTAACTCCAAAGCCTCTTGTTAAATTATCTTTTTACCACCTGTGCATCTCTCCACCTATCACCAGATTTTACCCCCCCCCCTCCCCACACACACCCCCCTTTTTTCTGTGCATCATGTATTCGTGTAATTTTTATATGCTGCTGTCTTTCACTCACATAAATCATTAAAAAAACACCATAGATGACATTAATCAGCATATGAAGTGGTATTGGAAACAGCTTCTGATAAGGTATAAAACGTGTTTTAGAAAACACCTTTTGGTTAAATAACTTTGTACTTACAATGCAATGGAACTTATTACAATCCCAGCAACTAAAAAAATTAAAACTATTGCAGCAATTGTTTTTAGATGATCTTGTGATGAAGATTTTACTATCACCGCCTCCTTAACTGTGTGGAAGAGAAAAAAAAGGCAACACATCTATAGAATGGTCAAAAACATCATAAAATTAGATGTAAAATTAAGCCTTAGCCAGTTTCTCTTACTATTACAAAAAACAACAACTAACAATCACTTTGTTACAAATCAGAGGCAACCTGGTGTTGTTAATGCACGTGAGTGAAATTTCCAAAAGCTTCCAAGAAAAATCTATCTCTAAAGCACTTTTTCATTAGCAAAGCATTATGTATTGATAGCGGCCCAATAAATACCCTTCAATATACTTACAAAAAGAGCTGACCCAATAGTCCTTATCTTTGAATTTAATAATCAAACAATATTAGTGAAGCATTTGCTTTTACATCGTATTGCACAGCTAGTTGATATTCTCGACCTAGATGTAGCATATACACATTTCTAAGCCATTCAAATTCTTTTTAGAATTTACGGTTAATTCAATATATCTAAAAAAAATCTGATTATATCAGTGTGTGCGTATAGACTATAAATAGTATTAAATAGAGATAATTATATTATTAATAATTATTATCATGTGGTGTATGCTCTTAAAAGATTATGAGAACTAAAAAAGGAAAAAATATGCCCTATTTTCATAAAATTTCTTGTTTCTGTGTGTGCATATTTATGCACTAGGCCTAGGGGGTTGGATGTAGTTAACACCATGGTAGAAAAACTTTGTGACTGGTTATGAGGACGGCTTTTCGTAAGATAAAAACAATACTACTAGCCTTGGTCGTCATTGTAAGCAACTAGCTTAAGAATCTGGATTTATTGATCTATATACTAGTAAGATTTATAGGCCTACTTTTAGCGGATTTCTTCAGATTACTAAACTGATCGTTTATATGTATAAGTTTTATCAATTTTCTAACTTAAAATGACGGTATGTAGGCTGAGTAATATTGCGTAATTAAATACACTTCAGCTCAACATTTCACTGTGAAACAGAAACACTCTCAATTGTTCAGTATGTCTTATTTATGTCGGGTCAAACTTTTCTGCACATTATTCATTTTTTTAACTATTTAGAATATACAAGAAAATCTGCCACTAATACCAATGCTAAAACAATCTGCTCTTTGTTTTGTTGTTGTTTTTTTTTTGCCTTTTTATCTTCCTATTTATGCACCTCGATTGTCTCTTCTTTTTGACCTCCTGTTGTATTTTAATCCTTCTTGTCTGCTTTAATATGTCCCTATACCTTTTTCAAGAAAAAAAAGCAAAAACACATCTTCATATTTTAAAGTTTGGGATAAAAGATATTAAATGAAGCCCTGAGAAGAGAATTCAAGTAATTCTTCAATGTAAAATACCGTTAGGATTCAACAATTATAGATCTATCAACATTTAACGAACATTTAAAACTAAGAGGTAAGAAAAAAATAGGAAAAGAGAGTGGGTGTTAGGAGAAACAAAACGTATATACAGACGAAATTTGATATTTAAAAAAGAAATTAATAGGGCGGTGTTGTCTGCTGACTTTTTTCCACAAGTAATCTTACCTGCATCACACATTTCTCCTTTATATGCACCAATACAGCCATAGATACATGACCCATTGCTGTGGTAGCAAGACTTATTTGCGCCACCACAGTAGGGGCTGCAGTTTTTTGAACAGTTCATTCCATAGGTATTGTTCTCACATTCTGTTTTAAGTAAAAAATTATAGCTTTTTTTTAAGCAATAAAGATTACGTAAAAAAAGGTAACATTAGGGATATTTTTCCAAAATAACATTTTTAAAACCAGATCTGAAAAACCTCTTGCCCAAGACATAAAAGGTTTCATATGATTGTTATGAGTAAATTGAGAATTGCATTTATACATTTTAGATCAGAAATACAATTTTTTAAATTTTTATCATTCTAGTTTGTCTGATTTATATTATCCTTACCTTTATCACACAATTGTCCTTGGTACCCAGCAACACAACCATTGACACATGACCCATTTATGTTGTCGCAAGTTTTATTTTGGCCTCCACAATAGGGACTGCAGCTGTTTGAACATTTCTCTCCATATGTATTGAAACCACAGGCTGTTATTAGAAAGGGTATTGATTAGTTTCAAGTGATATTATATTTAAACACAAGATAAAAATATTTCTTGTTTCGGAAGTTTTTTCAAGTTCAAATAGGAATCTATCCTCTACCAAAAGACTTTTTGAATGCCAAATGGCCATAACAGGCAATAATACTTAAAGTATAATTATATATATATATATATAAATATGTATATATATATATATATATATATGTATATATAAATAATTATATATATATATATATATATACAAATATATATAAATATATTGTTTGAAGATGAGTTGGAATAATTGATAAGAGTGCTCAAATGTGGGAGCTTTTCATAGATATAAAAGATCTTACATTAAATTCTCTTCATACGACACTGGTGTTTCAAGCGGAGGACAAAGTTTTCGTATGTCCCTATATATATATAGGATGTGGTGTTTACATTCGCAACCGCCCCTTGGAAGAAAAAAATGACGATGACTGTTGTTTTTAAAATATTGACCAATCAACACATCCTTGACCACAAGATCCATTGATATAATCACAAGTTTTCTTTGGGCCACAACTGTAAGGGCCGAAGCAATTTCAGCATTAAAATTCATAACAGAAACAAGAGTATTGATCCTTTAAGCACAATATGATAATGAACTTGAAAATGACCATTGGGACGTTTTGGTTTCAAATAATTTTTCACCTATTATATGACATTCTAGGTGTCTCAGAGAAAAACTTTTAAATAAGATTACGTTCAAAGAAAAGCTTAAATAATTATGTATTGTATATATATATATATATATATATATATATATATATATATATATATATATATATACTTTTATCTTATTAATCTTTAGCATTTATTTCTTTTATCTTCTTCTTCTTCTTCTTCTTCTTCTTCTTCTTCTTCTTCTTCTTCTTCTTCTTCTTCTTCTTCTCCTTCTCCTTCTCCTTCTCCTTCTCCTTCTCCTTCTTCTTCTTCTTCTTCTTCTTCTTCTTCTTCTTCTTCTTCTTCTTCTTCTTCTTCTTCTTCTTCTTCTTCTTCTTCTTCTTCTTCTTCTTCTTCTTCTTCTTCTTCTTCTTCTTCGTCTTCTTCTTCTTCTTCTTCTTCCTCTTCTTTTTTTTATTAGTAAGATTTTTTTTATTTTTAATATTATCATTATCATTATTATTATTATTATTATTTTATTATTATTACTAGAAGTAGTAGCAGTAGTATTAGTAGTAGTTATAAAATATAAATATATATATATATATATATATATGAAGATCGACAGATAGGTATAGAAGATCATACCTTAAATTCTCTTCATACCACATTTGAAGCCAAGGTTGTCGCTTGTCCTCCTCTTTCTGCGGGAATGACTGAAAGTTTTATAGCAATTGCTTCTTTCTGTGGGGGCACGATGATAAGTTCTACCTATTGGTTTTTAAGCTTCGAAAATAACAGAATACTCACTGAGGAATAGCAGAAAATGTGTTGAAAACCAGATACCACAAGCATACATGGAGCTTTAGACTTAATCACAAAAAAAGAGTCACAACTTTAAGTTAATTCATATGAAAACTAAAGGAAACAAAAATTGAATACCACTTATCATGGATTATAATCGAAAGGGCGCAACCATATTCAATAGTAACAAACAGATGCAACCTATGGATAGCAGAGAAATATTTCATTCTAAAAACAAAAGAAATCCTCAACAGAAGATGAGAAATCTTTTCAACGTGGCCCCACAGAAAGAAGACTTTGGTACAAAACTTACAGTGGCACGGAAATGAAAAACAACGGTACAAGGTAGGAACAGCAACCGAACACACCTCAGTCATACACAAGGAGAGCGGGGGACAAGCGACAACTTCGTCCTCCGCTTGAAACACCAGTGTCGTATGAAAAGAATTTAAGGTAAGATCTTCTATATTTCTGGAAAGCTCCCACAGTTGAGCACTGTTATAAATTATTCCAACTTATCTTCAAACTATTCATATATATATATTGGGCGTTGTTTGAGATGAAGTTTTCCCCTAAAGTAATCTAAGCAGCGTCACAAAGTTCTCCTTGATGTCCATCAATACAACCGTAGTCACAAAATCCAGACATGTTGTCTCAAGTTTTATATGCGCCACCACAATAGAGACTAGAGCTGGTTGTACATTTCACCCCATATGTATTATTGTATACAGCCTGTTTTTTAATTAAAAGGTTTTAGATAGTGTTCATTGGAATAATATATTTTAAACACAAATTAAAAATTATTCATGTTTCAGAATTATTTTCAATTGAAATAAAAAGGACTATATCCCTTATCAAAAGATGTTCTGCTAAAATCAATTGCCTCGAGATGCAATGTTCTGTACAATACCTGTGACTAAAATGTATTTTGACATATGAATTCATCAGCTATATCAAACAAATGTTGAGTTTGCTTGATTTATCACAATCGTTACCTCTATCATGCAAATCTCCTTGATGTCCAACAACACAACCATGGACACAAGATCCATTTACATAATCACACGATTTAATTGTGTCACCACAGAAAGCGCTGCAGCGTTTTGAACATTTCATCCCAAAGGAATTGTTTTCAAAGACCGTTTCGATAAAATGATTATTGACTATTAAATCACATTATTATGCTCAATTTGAAAACAACCATTTTGGTTTTTATTTGATAGATGACATTTTGGGTGTCTCTTCGCCATAACATATTTTTTAAACATAAGTTAAGTTTATGGATAAGCTTACAAAACTATATTTTTTTTACAAGTTTGGTAGGACATTTCATATTTTCATGTTAATGTTGACTTTATTCATTTATTAGCACCGTTACCTCTATCACACATCTCGCCTTGATACCCATCGAAACAGCCATAGACACATGAACCATTCACTTTGTCGCATGTGTTGTTGACGCCCAAGCAAAAGCGACTGCATTTTTTGGCACATTTTGGTCCATAAGTATTGTTCTTGCAGACTTGAAGAAAAAAATCCAGATTATTCAACACGATAAAATTATTGAAAAATTAAGTTCTATATAAAGACTATTTTTAAAACTTACAATCAACTGATTGAATCACCTCCAGATGGAATTTGTTTATTCTACATTTGCAAAACTTTATTGTAGTTATGTAGCAGTTTTTAGATAAATCTCGTAAGTAACTGGTTGCCAATTAGTACCGATCTTAAATTTTCTGAAACCCGCTGTTTTGCCGCAGTTCTCCTTATCTTAACCCTTGGAATTGGCGCTCCATGAGACAAAATATTTTGAATAACAATGCGGAAAGGCTTGAATAGCTGTCCAATATCTCTTAGAGCTCTCTAACATAATTTTAATTTAATCGTCTCAGTTATAAATATAATAAGTTTTCCAATACGCTGTACTGCATTAAAGAATTCAATAACGAACAACCGAGCTGGAAAGAATTCAATGCAGTAGTACAAAAAGCAAGAGTCAATTCAGCTCCAGGACCCATTGGAGTGCCTTATCTACTGTAGAAAAGATGTGCAACGTTCTAAAGCTTTTGCACAAAATTCTCCGAGCAGCATGGAGCAACCTCAGTAAGCAGTGAATGTCTGCTGGTGGAGCAACCTCAGTGAGCAGTGGATGTCTGCTGGTGGAGCAACCTCAGTAAGCAGTGGGTGTCTGCTGGTGGAGCTTATATACCTAGGGAGCAAAACTCGACTGTTATAAATCAGTTTCAACAAATCTCAATGTTGAATGTAGAAGGAAAGATATTCTTCTCAGTTATGGCATCCCGTGTAACTAAATACCTCACTAAAAATGGGTATATAAATACCTCGGTCCAGAAGGGGGGCATCCCCGGAGTTTCTGGATGCTTCCAACATACAGCGATGGTCTGGAGAGCGATTCAAAGGGCTAAATCTGAGAAACTTAATCTCGACGTCATTTCGTTGGACCTGACAAATGCTTAAGGACCGATACCACACCCAATGAATCTAGATGGTGTTTGCTACATGCCCCCTTTAAAAGAAGCATTCATGGACGTTACCACCATAATCTGCTCAAATAAAGACGAAACACACCAAATGCTAGAGCACCTCGAGGTCTTAATGGCATGGTGCAGGATGAAATTCAAACAAAAGAAGTCGCGCAGTCTCTCAGTAAGGAAAGGCAAAATAGATGCGACGACGGCAGTCACAATAGCCAATCAACAGACACCAACGTTTAGTCAAGAACCAAATAAGAGCCTTGGGAGATGATTGTACTCATGCATGAAAGGTACCAAACGAGGACTAGAGACAGTAGAACTTGCTGCCGAAGGCCTGCTAGCCATCAACAGACGAGGCCTTCAGGGTAAACTGAAAGTATCATGCCTGCACTTCATGATAATCCCGAAGCTCGTCTAACCACTCCTAGTTATGAAATCTGCTCGACTACAGTTGAGGCAATAGAAGCTGTGATAAAAATGTTCACCAGGGGGTGGGTAGGGGTACCCGGGTCTCACAGATATGGCAATGTCCTGCCGTAAAACAAGGCTGAGACTCCGACTAAAATCCATCCTGGAAGAATATAAATGTGGCAAAGCCAGGCTACTCTCTATGTTAGAGGATTCAGAGGATCCGGCTGTGAAGACAGTACAACCGACCATAAAAACGGGTAGGAAATGGAAAGTGGTCGAAGCCTTAGACCAAACAAATAAGTGCCTTAAGATGAAAGAAGTGATTGGGCAAACTCAATTGATCACAAAGGGCTGTGGTCATCTAGAGCAAAGTGGAGGTCAAAACAGAAGGAAGAGAAAAGAGGCATGGTCATAAATAAGATACCAATCAACGAAGATTCCAGAAGGGTTCAGAAAGCAACCCAACAACCGCAACTGGGACAATTGACTAATTAGGATAATACCTTGCAGAAATCTCTTACGTTGAATGATATCTGGCATATGGCGCAACTTCGGATCAGCTTTCTCATCAGATCAGTGTATATGTACGATCTCCTGCCCTCAAACGCATATGCAAATCTGGTACGGTGGAGAAAGAATGAGGACCCCACTTGTCTGCTATGCCAAGGCAGACAGACCATGGAGCATATCTTGAGCAATAGCAAAATCGCCCTGTCATAAGGGCGATATATATGGACGCATAATATAATCCTTCAGGAACTTGCTGCAATCGTGAGCACGGCTAAAAGAAAGACTACCCTCCCTAAAACCAATGCATTGATATTCACAAAAGAAGGACGCGCTAAGTCATGGCACAGAAGGCCAGTGAGGACACCAAACAAGAGAAAATGCCTACTAGACGGATGTGACGACTGGGATGTTTAAGCAGACCTTCCAGAATGAGACATTGACCCCAGTATAAGACTTAGGCACGAACTTATAGTTAAACTTTCAATATGTGGCAACAAAAGAACAACAGCTCAAAATTATTGGAGCAGGAGAATTGAGAGGTTTCTTCATAACGATTAAAAATTATCTAACCGTCACAAGACCAGTTGGTTAATAGGTATAGTGCCTGGATCAGCAATCCATGAAAAGATGAGGCTGTGGGTTCAAACCCATGCGCTGTGCAAAAGAGTAGCAGGGAGACACCTGAGAGTCATGGCCTGGGTGTGGCCTTACAGTGTCAGACGTTCAGTGCCGAAACACTTGCTAGGGGTGTATGCTCTGAAGACTCTCTGTCACCTAGCTCCTCAATGAGTTTCTGCCTATTGTGCATCGACATTGGGAACTTTTTACGTATATCCTTCGGTAAGTTGCCGTTTCGTCATGTCATTAGCCTACATCCTAAACTATGTATTCTGGAACTCTGTAAAATTGAGAATCACATTCTATATCAAGCAAAATATTAAAAAAGAAAATTAAAACGCTAGGATTAAAATACACTATCAGCATGATTTTAGATTATCTTAATTTTACCAATAAAAATTTTTATTGCTGACCTTTATGATATTTTTTCAACAAACTGAAAATCGACTACTGCAAAAAAGTAAGAAAAATAAAATAACGAGTAATAGCGTTTACCTGGTAGAATATTACAAATGAAATGTAACTTCTGACTACATGGATGATATTCTAAGATAATCCGCCTCCATTTTCGAATGGCTAAGCATTCCGTTTTTGAAGAGAGGGATATATTTCCAAAGGTCGTTTTGCGATATGCCTGCAAGAAAAAGTCATACCGTTATAATTCTAGTCTCTCTCATTGTTACTCATACTAGAGAAAATAAACCACTAATTCTAAAGTTAAATAACATTTCATGACACGTTTCTAAACTGAAGGGTCGGAAATACCACAGTCATGTTTGATTTTAAAAGAAGCTTAAGTACTTAGAGACTTTTATATAGAAATTAAGCTTATTAAGAAATTTTCATGGATATTCACAAATGAACACTTTTGATCTTCTTAAAAAAAACTTTCAATTGCTTTTTCTCAATATAATTATACCCTCAAAAGGAAACTCTTTTCACTTACGTTCGGATGCTCAACATTTCAAACAGAAAATATAAAAACTAATGTCATTAAAAATCTTGGATATATTGACGCTATATTAGGTTTTTATATCATTAGTCTTAAACCAAATAAAGAACAAAAACGCTTTAAGATAACTGTTTACAAGCTCAAGTGAGGGTTTAGGACCATGTTTACAAGTGTAAAAATGGCTCTATCGCTTCTTTGATTTAAAAAGAAAATTAGTTTTTTTCTACTATAATAATAATATAATAATAATAATAATAATAATAATAATAATAATAATAATAATAATAATAATAATAATAATAATAATAATAATAATAATAACAATAATAATAATAACAATGATGATAATAATAATAGCAATAATTATTATTATTATTATTATTATTATTATTATTATTATTATTATTATTATTATTATTATTATTATTATTATTATTATTATTATTATTATTATTATTATTATTATTATTATTATTATTATTATTATTATAATAATAATTAAAATGGTGCCTATGTTATAAAATATAAACATTATTGTTATACTTCAATCTCGGAATTATCATATTTTATATTTAGATCATTAAGATTTTTTTTATAAATTCCGTCAACGGAATATGCTTTGAGGTATCTTCATGCTCCATTTTCAATATCGAAATGCATTTTTGAGGTTTTTAACATAGTTTGAAATTCTTTTCTTCCCCTTTAATCCGGAGGTCTAAGCAGCTCACATAAAAAAATACTTTATTAATTACAATTCATGTGCAGGATAAATTGACAAAAAATTTAATATAAAACAAACGCACTTTTGTAAAGGAAAACACTTACCGTATGATTATCATCAAGCCTTTTGGTATCATTCTGAGCATTATAATTCCTAAAACCAATCCAAAAGGTGCCTTTCCTATCCCAAAACACTTTATCTGATAAAAGACATACAAGACGTAGAGACTTCCAAATCAAGTTCACATTTTAAAAATGAATCTAAAGATGTTGAAATGAAGCGTATTTTGTTGTAATTTTTTTTTTTTTTTTTTTTTTTTTGTAGTTCTGATAACCAATAGTTTAAACTCAGAGAGGCGCAGAGATAATGCGAAAAAAATAAAGAGAGCGACATTTGTTTAGAGACAGAAATAAAGAGGCTAAGAGAACCTTGAGAACCTAGACAAATCATTATAATGCATAGGCCTAGAAATTTTTGTTAGAAATTATATAGTGTTTTTAACTGCATGCCCATATTTTATAGAAAAACACTTTTAAAACAACAAAAAATTACCTTTTATGAAATCAAATATTAAAAAATCCGAAATCTTCGTCAAGTCTGCCCCCTCGGTCTGGCACACTTTTCTTGCCTCGTCCCAACTTTTAGATGACAAGTAAGTTTTGAGGCAGGTTCTTGGAAGTGTGTCTGTGAGTTTCCACCCATCAGGGCAAGACGTATCTGACATAATAAAAGAGTCATAAACATCGTCAGTTTTTTGTTTATTTTTGGGAATAGTTAAAAAACCCTCACATGAGAAATAGATTAACACACTTACTAATACGATAAAACTCTATTTACCATTCAAAAGTCTCTTTTGAACATACAACAGTTATTTAAACTGCATCATTTACACATCAGAAAAATACTAATAATTTAAACATTTTGAGAACCGCTGATGACACAGTATTGATTGCAGAAAAGCAGACTTGCAAAAATATTAGATAAGGTACTAATTAAAAGCAAAAAAATAATAGATTTGAACTGAATAGCGAACACACAGAAGTACTGGTGGTCAAAAACAGTTTAAAAAAAACAGTCCCTCAAGATGAAAATATTAATCGACAGCAATATATTCAATCAAACGAATCAATCAAAATATCTGGGTACTCTAACACCCAACGCTTCAAGCAGGTGAGATGGAAGTAGGCACAATATTCATGATGTTAGAAAGGCAGCTGGTGTTTACAAACCTTGAGGCTGGTTCATCAGTAATGCGTGTTTCAAGCATGTAATACAAAAATCGCGTATTATTCCTTCTTTGATAATGAAAACCTTATAAAATTTATTTTCCGGAAGCTGATATAATTGTATTAAACTAAAAAAATATTCTTTTGTGCAATGAACCGCCTTGTTACTGTAAACGATAATTATTTTGAATTGTCTATTTTTCAATATTTATATGCTTTTGTTGATTGGATGAGCTATATGACAAAAAAAAAAACGAAAAAAAAAACAACAACGACAACAACACAAAACGAAAAAAAAAACAAAAATCAAAAATCCAATTTTTATCCATTTTCAATATCCCTAGTGTGGTATTAGATATACCGGATTGCCAAAAAATTGGATGTGTAAGAGAGGAAGACTTGAAAGAGAGAGAGAGAGAGAGAGAGAGAGAGAGAGAGAGAGAGAGAGAGAGAGAGAGAGAGAGAGAGAGTAATTCAAACTGCTGTAGTTATATCTATGGGTCAAACTCACAACCTCACCCACATTGAAAGGCACTTCGAGTACCAGAGATTTAGTTAAACAGATTTTTTTAAATATTAGGCCTCCACTTCAACGCACTCTCTCTTTAAAAAGTGAAAAAAGAAATAACTAATTGGTTGTAAAACAAATTTAGATAAAGTTTAAACTTATGAGATTTTATTAGTATTATGTATAATCACATTATATGATGTCCATTGCCATGAGTTACATTTAATGAATTTGTCCTTTTAAAATCTACACCAAAGCACGCTAAGAACTCATTGCATTATTTATCATTGAAAGTATCAGTTCAAACAAGGTGAACAAAGGAGAACTTAAAATGTGTAAATTAAAGGGGAACTTGGAAAAACCAATGTAATCCGATAATAAAATACAGGAGATGCCCTTGAAAACACAGTGTACTACTAAACATGTAAATTTCAACACCTCGCGCGGTGAATAAGCCAGATTCGGCCTATCTCTGTTACCTTTTGCAATAACCTGACCAGGCCTGCTAGGCAGATGGCACTGCGTGGCCTACTGGATACAGAGGGCTGAGACCAGTGCCATACAATAGCCCAAAGACTAGACAGGCTTATGAGACTAGACAATAAAATTTTATCTTTCTTCGAATGTAATCAACACAGATGAGTCCAAAGTTTGCTATGTTTACAAGGTCAGTGTGTTAGTACCGTTCCATCTATAACCAACATTGTGCCAGCCGTAGGTCCGAAAGCCAAGCAATGCATTAATATAGTATATGTAACAAACGGGTTTCAGAAACTTGACAAGAAGACGAAGCACTTCCATGCGGAGTTCAAGCTGGGTCTATCTTTAATCTAGAGAAACACATTCCATAGCGCCCCTATCTAGTAGGCGCCACATTAAGAAACACCGCCAGACTGTCTACTTTACCGTGATAACATTCTCGATAGCTCAGTTAACTAACCTTTATCAGAAGTGTAAAGATATTACATGCAGCTGAATAAATTAAAGGGACTGTAAATAATATATCCTGACCCAGTTGCCCATTACATGATTGTACATAAACAACAAGTCCCTGGGTGTGATGAGCTCATGGAGGGCCTTAAGATGTATAAATATTTTTGTTCACTTTAAGAGGAGATGTTGAGTTTTGGGTTTTCTTAGCATAACCACACGACTTAGAGACTCATTCCTCGGCTTATTGTATAAAAAAGTGGAAAACAGAAAGGAGTAATAATGATAACTTATTACTCCTTACATGGACTGAAAGAGTAAAGAACAAAATGCGATGAGGGAAAGGAGGAAGAGAGATTGGCAGCTATAATTAATATGTTGTAGTTGCGGCAGGCTCCTTAACGGAAACAAATCTATCTTAATATAGAGGGCAGACAAACGAACTAAGGAATTGAAAAAAAAAAACTTCGAGGGATTGGTAGAAAGGGTGAACCAAAGAAAGTGAAAAAAAAAAGGATTTCTTATAGAATGACCTTGCAAAACAGCTAGAAGTAATAAAAAAAACACAACAGTCGAAAGCGAGTCATCGAAGTTTTGAAAGCTCAGATTTAAAACAAGAACGACACAGGAAACACTGTAGCTGTTTGAAGAAAATTAACTCAAAATTACCTTAACAAAATTTCATATTGTATGTTTACATCTGTATCTAACTTTATTTTTTTTTTTTTTTGCTGAAATTCCTCAAACTATTTCTATTGACTAAACCGAGCCTTAACTTCTACTAATAGGATGTTTCTATTTCGTTCTCAAGTCGGCAACTAGATGCTTCGCTTGATCTGGTGGTGAATTATACATACTGCGTTACATTTAGATCTAAATTCCAGATCTTAATGGACTCCTCAATTGTTTATTTAAAATTTGAAAGTGCGAGGTCATACTGCTAGGTTGCATTCATCGTGCGTGTTTAGTAACGACATCTTACTTTTTGTTTCAGTAACTACTGATTTAAAAAAAAAACAACAAAAAGTAACAAAACAAGAAGCAGTCACTATGGCGCAGAACTGTTTCTATATTGCTACCATCTAACACATAATCACTTCCAGAGCACTTAGAATCGGCACAGGGTTATGCTTATTAACAACTACATCTTAAACCATTGAAAATAAAGTAAAAACTTTTCACACTTTAACTTTAAGGTACCTGCAGTGGTTTCAGATGCGAACCCGAGGAAGTGGATGATAATTGCCGTAGATAAAGATATATGTTTAAACTTCATTGTCTTGATTATAAAATAACAATTCCTTTTCTTTCTTTTCACGTTATTTTAGTATGTTATATAATTATTCTTTTGCTCTAGATCTAATGGTTAAAATATTGAAAGCTTCCTCACACTCCTGAAAAGTTGTTACTAAGGATGATAAAAATATGCGTTCAATTTTATCAGCAGTTTTAAGGGGTTTTCCCAAAGCTAAAATGTTTTGAGAATGTGAAATCGAAAAAAAAAAGAAAATTTTCTTTAATATGCAACACATCTCTGTTGCAGAGGAGCAAGTCAAATGTTCACTTAATTGTCAATGCTCGATTAGATAAAACAGAGTGTATGAGATTTAAAAAAAAAGAATTTCATACTGTCGGTGTTGATTTAAATATCTTACACCATCCACTCCAGGTTCTAGATTGTGTTGTCATTTTTACTGAAAAGTAGTTATGTACAATGGTTTCTGGTGTGTGCAAATTTTGTGATGTCTTGTAGCTTCAGAATTGTTTTATTGACTTGTAACTTAAAGTTTCCTAACTACCACTAAAAGCTATATTACAAATGTATTAAGTTTGTCGTTACCTCACACATATAGGTGCAAACAAACGTATATATATATATATATATATATATATATATATATATATATATATATAGATAGATAGATAGATAGATAGATAGATAGATAGATAGATACAGAGATAGATAGATGTAGAATATGTCACTTTAAATTCTCTTCATACGATGAAGAGAAGTTAAGGTAAGATCTTCAATATTTATGGAAAGCTCTTATCACCTATTCCAACTAAGCTTCAATCTCCAAACTGCACATATATATATGTAAATATATATATATATATATATATATATATATATATATATATATATATATATATATGTGTGTGTGTGTGTCTCCTTCTCCTCCTCCTTCTCCTTCTTCTTCTTGTTCTTGTTCCTATTCTCTTTGTTCATCTTATTCTTCTTGTTCTTTTTGTTCTTGTTGTTGTTGTTGTTGTTGTTGTTGTTGTTGTTGTTCTTCTTCTTCTTCTTCTTCTTCTTCTTCTTCTTCTTCTTCTTCTTCTTCTTCTTCTTCTTCTTCTTCTTCTTCTCCTTCTCCTCCTCCTCCTCCTCCTCCTCCTCCTCCTCCTCCTCCTCCTCCTCCTCCTCCTCCTCCTCCTCCTCCTCCTCCTCCTCCTCCTCCTCCTTCTTCTTCTTCTTCTTCTTCTTCTTCTTCTTCTTCTTCTTCTTCTTCTTCTTCTTCTTCTTCTTCTTCTTCTTCTTCTTCTTCTTCTTCTTCTTCTTCTTCTTCTTCTTCTTTTATATAAAATTGGAAATACTAAACTCATTCTCTATCTCTAAATCTATTGATTTACCTTTCTCTTCTCTCTTAAAATTTTCTTTAAATCTTCTCTCTCTATAGATGTATATTGTATTTTATCCTTGTGTCTGTCAGTCTGTATTCCTGTTCCGCTGTGTATCAGTGTCTATAGGTTTCTCTCTGGCTGCCCCCTCCCCCACCTGAACAGTCCCGGTGTCTATCTTTCTATTTAACTATCGATCGATTGATGCAATACTTTTATGAATCTATCTATCTCTTAATGTATCAATTTTTCGATCTATCTTCCTCTATATTACCTATCGATTTATCTATCATCTCTAAAGCTGCCTGTTTATCATTGCATTGTGTAATATTACTCTAGGTTGTCTTAATTCTTATCGATCTGTCTATTGTTTTTTTTTAAACCCATCTCTCTAATTATGTATCTATCTACTTACCAATATCTATGTACCTATTTATTATATCTCATTCTTCGTGTGTGTTTGAGTGAAGAAACATGCAACTTCTCATGCCATCTTTTCTGAGTTAAAACGAGTTTTTCTCTGTTTCTCGCTTACAAATTTGAGTCTTCTCGACCAAATAGTTTCAATTCAATCTATTTTATGAATAATGCATAAAATCAAATCCATTTTTTAGAATGTATGTACATTTTTTTTTCTTTTTAGTTTTGAGAGATTTATTGCTGTTCGAATGAATTAAAAGTAATAACAATAAAAAAAAAAAAAGTCAACCAAGCTATATTTTGTATCAGGCGTCTTACTGATTTCCTGTTCAGCTGAACTGGAAATAAAACGTAGTTCTGTATGGGATAAAAGTAACGATACCCGTATTCCTGTCCAAAACGTCAATACAAACTAAAGTCTTAGAAAGCCATTTTTCGTTATTAGCTTAAGAGGTGCATTATCGGCTAGGCAAAAAGAGCAATGTCAGTAATGTAACTTTATTTTGTTGCTTACTTAAAAAAAATATCTACAAATTTTGCACGTGTAGAATATTAATATGAATCCTACGTGTTTATGGATTAAGACTTCATAAAAACGTTTGTTAGAAGTCTTGGATTGAATTGTCGTTTGGGATGAATTTAAATATTCAAACAAGCAAATACTTTGGGTTTTTACTTGTTTATTTGTTTTCGTTTATTTTACACTGCACCCTCTCATAGCGATTAGCTTTTTAGGGGCTCAACTGGTGGAAAAAAAAACATGAATTTGCTTTTATCTATTCTGTACCGGAGGGAACAAACCTGGTGCAATGATGATCTTAGCTCTACGAGTGCAGATACCATTAGTCTCCGGTCAAGCCAAAGTATTTAGCGTGTTGGATGAGATCCAAGCCCAGCAATTGAGATTCGAACACCGAGCTATCGTACTGTCAGTTAGCGCTCTACTGACTGAGCTCTCTGGTACTTTATCATATTTATGTGGAATCTGAGATATATGGTATAACTCCTCTTTAGACGGTTGAACTTTATCCCTGCCATTTTATGTCTGATGTCTAGTTCAACACGTGAGGAACTGAACAGATAAGATAGATCTGTTTTGTCTATTTTCTGGAAATTTTGCTTGAACAAGTTTTAACAAGATCGTAGTCAGATTGCCTTTTTCATTCAAAATTTGCTAATTTCATTCAAAATTTGCTAACCTAAATCTTACAAGTTGTTTTAACATCTTATAGGTTATAAAAACATTATTCTTTTTTTTTTTTTGAAACAAAACTCTTTCTTAATTTGGCATAAATACGTTCATTGCGCCGTGATACAAGTATATGGTACAGTGGACACCACTTAGAGTCAACAACTTAAAGAGAAACTTTCGCATTAAAGTCAGCTCTGTTTAGCAGCCCTACTTTGTATGTCTTTATTTAGTTGAAATGGTTTTAAAGTCATCTCTTACTCGAAGTCTACTCTGGACGTCCTATTTCATTTTTCTTGAAACATTTGCATTGCTTAAGGCAACTATTCATGCCTAATACTAACTATTTTTTTTTCGACCCTGAGGTGTTGACTGTATCTAGATTAGACTGTATTTACACATGAAGGCCTAAAAAGCGATTACAGGAAAAATAGGCAGAGAGGCAGAGAATAGTAACTGCTCTATTGTTTGTGTGGAATTAATTACATTGAAAAAAGCTTAGCCGACCTTGACCGTTCCATAAATCTTCACAGAGTCAATGAGAAACGCATCGCCGTTAATCTCATCAGTGCATAAAGAGAAATTGCTAACAGCGTTACCAGTCAGTTCTAGCAGTGTATAGTGCGAACGCCTCCGACCCATTTCCTGTCTCCCTTTAGCGAAAACGAGACTCGCTAGCGCCTTATTTGCCCATCTTTGCCCAAAAACGGCTCTACGGGGAAGCCTGCGGCAGTCCAAGCGCTTAAACAGGGGCCGAATTTGGTCCACAGAAGCTGCGATGCCTTGATCCTCTCATTAGAAGACGTGCAAGAGTATGATAGTTTTTTTTTTGTTGTTAGCTTTTCAATCGCCGCAGGTATTAATTCTAATTTGGCCAGTAATGTGGGCAGATTTCCTGAAAAACAATGTGTTTCAAGTAATGGATTTCGAAAACATTACGCGCTTGAAGAGAAACAAAAAAAAAGTAACCGAAAGAAATTGCTGTGGAATCTGCCAGTTAAAAATGATTTTTTTTAACTTGCTAAAGAGGGCCCAAACGACAAAAAAATATTTGTAAATTGAAATGTGTGGACCAACCAAAAAAGTAATGAAAATAAATAATCATTTTTTGGGGTTTAAGGTGGCTAAATATATATATATATATATATATATATATATATATATATATATAGTTTGAAGATAAGGTGGAATAATTGATGAGAGTGCTCAACTGAGGTAAGATCTTCTATATTTATATATATATATATATATATGTATACAGAGAGAAAGAGAGAGAGAGAGAGAGAGAGAGATAAAATCCTAATAATCAACAGCATATTGTCCGAATGTCATGCAATCGAATCTTGTTAAATTTAAGGTGTCGGGCTTCCCCCCCCCCCACACACACACACTCCTCGTTCGAAAAAAGTTACTGATTTTAAACAAGAATTATTTTTATCATTGAATTTATACAAAGAAACGGAAAAGAGGGCTGTCAAAACGAATAGACTTTGCGTAAGAGTTTCTCTTAAACGAGTTGACTTTAAGTAGATTCCATTTTAAGTTAAAAAAATCGTATTATTGCTTCTCCAAAACATCAACAGGTTGCTTACATAGAGGTTTCATTCAAAATCAAAAGATAAATATCGCTGGGGTTTGACGCATTTCCGTCAGACCGTCACATCACGGTTCGATCCTTAAATCTCCACATGTCAGGTCGAACGCTCTACGAGTGGCGATGGTATCTTTATTTTCTTCTGGTTTTAATCTATACTCTATGGAAGAGACAGCCATGTTTTCTAAAACTGAAGAGGTGCAAAAGAGAACACTGCATATCAAAGGATATGATTAGAGTGGTGAATATAGACACATCTTAACATCGTCAGGTTACGATTGTTGATTTCTACAAGCTAATTTTTAACAGTGATAAAAATATAGGCAAATAATATGGAGGTGGAATTATGATATGTACAGTAAAGGACAAACTTTGGGTTGGGTGTATGGTTTTAGAAAACCTAAGAATGAGAATATCGGCTAAATGAGTAACTGTTCTTGATTGAGATAGACACAATCAAGTGATGTGAACCAAGATCCAAAGAGGAGATACAATTTACTATTTTATATATTAAAGCAGGTAAGAATTGTTCTCTATAATTATTTTTTGTTTTTTTTTTTTTGTCGTGCCTTCCTTTGCTGTGCGATGGGTCTTTTAGATCCATATTTTTAAGTGCGAAGAGCAGGAAATATTTAAAGATACATGTAAAGTTCACTTTCATGTTTGCTTATTTATCCATGAATCTTTCTCCTCTTATAGATGTTTTTTTTTTTTAGAATTTATAGTGATTGTATGCTTTGCTGTTGACTCTTTGTCTTCTAAGTTTTGTTTCTTTCATATGTAACACACTCTGTTTTTTTTTTGTTATTTTTTTTTTTGAAAGATACTATTTACTGAATGAGTTATGATAATCTTCCATTTTGCTTAATTAAGATTAAGCGATCATTTGTATTTAATGAAAATTTATGGTTTATGCGTCTCGTGAATTAAAGATACATTTTCTTTAAAAATAATTAGATCAAGATTATTCTTTAACAAGATTCGGCAACAGGTTAAGGATGTGAGATATAATAATGAATGAAATACTTAATGATGAAAATGCTTACAAAAGTAAATGTGGAACAATTTAAAAAATTGATAAGGAAATGGCAGCTCCCTTTGATAAAACCTATTGTCGTAGGAAAATGACGCTTTTGTTTCCGATTCATGCAAGAAATGCCTAATATATCAACCATCATAAATGCGACCTTAAATCACAATTTTTGTTGGTGTCTAAGCAGAGCAGGATTAGGTAAGGAACATTTGATTTTTAAGTGAAAACAAATGCATGATGTCTCATGAGCAAAGGGCGATGATCATCACAACGCAGCTATAAGTACAAGTAAAAAAGCGGTTTTTTCCTCACTCCGCATCGTTTGATTTTTCTGAAATCCATAAGTGTCACAGAACAAGATGCGATGGTTTGCTTCTTTGTAAAGATAATTTTCCATTTGATGAGAAGCAGGGATGCAAATTAAAAATTTTCATCAAGTAAATGTTGACAAAAATAAAATGAGAAATTTGTGAAATTATTCCAAATAAAATAGTATAAAATAATAGTCAAAGCATAAATCATTTACAATCGCTTCCTTCTCTTTTTTCTCTCTTCCTCACACTATATACCTATATATAATTATATTTCTCTTTCACCCTGTATCACCCTGTCTTCTCGGCTGTCGCTCTCTCAAAATATCTCTCTGACTCTCTCTCTCTCTCTCTCTCTCTCTCTCTCTCTCTCTCTCTCTCTCTCTCTCTCTCTCTCTCTCTCTCTCTCTCTCTCTTACTTTCTCATCTTGTCTTTTTGTTTGGTTTTCCTTTTTTGCTTTTTAATATTCATGTCCATATCTCAAGGCCTTCGATACCCTTTTTATTACAAGATTTTTTTTAGACTTCCATGGCAGTTGTATAATGTTATTATCATTTTACTATTCCTAGCAGTAGAAAGGGAAAAACTATGCACTAAACCCCACAATCCAATATTTGGAAAATTGAAAAGTGAGAGTTCCCAAACACAGAAGAAACGTCACATAGAGGAACCTTCTCTACATCAAACTATAGAATCCCGGACACACTGAAGCGGCTATGCAGATCTGTTTTATCGGTCCTGATTTCATTCGTTTAGCCTCTGGAGAAGATCTTCCTTGGCTACGATGAACGTCATAGGATGGGCAGCTTAAAAGAAAGAATGGAGGGAACGAAGGCTGAGAAAAGAAGAGAGATTGCCTGTTGAGTGGGCTTAACATGGCCTATGTTTTGAAAGACATTTATACGAAGGCAAAAAGGGAAGAAACAAAAAAAAAAACCTGAATTAAAGATTGATGTCTTAACCTAAATGTGTTTCTATTCGTTTAGTAAAAGGGAATATCTATCTTGCGATAAGGTGGTCTACTTAAGAAAAAGAGGCTAAAGAGTCAATAAAATCATTTTTTATATAGAGATAAATGAAAAAAATTTAAGAGCGGACAAAGCGTTAGATAGATAGATAAAATAAAAAAAATGAAGGAAGGAGAGAGAGATAGAGAGAAAGAGAAGGAAAGAATTCGGAGAGAGAGAGAGAGAGAGAGAGAGAGAGAGAGAGAGAGAGAGAGAGAGAGAGAGAGAGAGAGAGAATAAGTTAGAGTTATAAATTTTGGCATACATTTTCATATATTCAGAAATCTCATCCATTCTTCACTTTTAAACATATCCTTGCTGCATATTTTTGCAAGATATTCTTTTCAATATGCTGTCATTGCTTTTTTTTTTTTTTTTTTTCTTTTTCATTTTTAAGGTAAAAATGTACATGTTTGAAAAATTCATAAAAAAGAAAAGCCTAAAAAACAAACCTAGAATTAAGTGTATCTGGAAATAAGTAATCCGCAAATGTGGCAAATGCATCTTTCACTGGTTTTGTGAACTAATTAATCTTGCGGTTTGACGTGTCATGTTTCAGTAGAAATAATATAATAGTTACTCTTTACAACTGTTTTTCTTTCACTAATTCTCTCGAAAAGCAAAGCAAAAATACCATACTTAAAACTTTCTATAAATTAAGGATAATAAAAAAACAACAACTTGTGTGTCTTAAAAATGTATGGCTATAAAGGTACACAAGGACTGTCTTCTCTGAGCCTACCTGTTCTCTTTGCTGTATGCACAGACTGATATTATTGCAGCCCAAAATTAATTGCTTAGGCCAAGTCCCTTTTACTTATTTCTGTGTTGACAAGAAATGTGATCTGTAGATCCATTTGCCACAGTTTGCTGTTTATAATTATATTGGACTTGTGGTGCTGACCTAAATATTTTTGCATCTTTTGATAGACCCTAGTGCTAGAATGAAGTTATCTTGGTGTTTGACAATAGCTACACTATCTGTAATGCAATCTACCACTGTTATCATGAAATCTCATATTTCCAGTTTATTAATAACATTTTAAAATTGTTCGTAAAACTTATGTTTCGAGCCGAACTATTTTTAAAACTTTACAACGATAAAGCTCAAATCATCTAAATCTTCTAGCTTTTGGACATTTTTTTTTTTTAATAAATTTTCTGCATGCCTCACCAATCCATTTTTCACCTTTAGTATTATTTTACAAGTGCATATGTAAACACGAACGTACAATAAATTTAGCCAGTTCAGGAAATTGATCTCCAATTTAGGGATACGTAACCGAAATTCAAGTCAAAGATTCTGAAAGTAATTTCAATTATCAGATGCAAAAAGCAATGAACTTTCTTTTTAATATGACATCGTAGAATGTTTTATTCAATGAGGCAATATTGATCCAGTCTTCATTTTGGAATGACATACTGCATTCCCGCTAGGAGTCCATTGTGCAGTCTTAAAGCAACACAAATAAATTTTGAATTTTTTTTTTAATTCTTTTTTCGGGAGTGCATCATAAAGATCTAGATCCAAGCAGAATGTTCGATGATGTCAAGAAAATGTAATAGAAATAGTGACTGCAGTTTTAGCCGTATATAATAACGTCAGTAGTAACTGTAATAAATAAGCTGCTAGTTCGGATAAAACTTTAGATCTGTCTAAAAAGATGTATAATGCTTGTTTTAGTATAATACTCGATACTAATCTGTTTAGCAGGATAAGATCTTGGCTAGATGATAGGAATTAGAGTTAAATTCTAGATCAATACGGGCAGTAAAACTATAGAAACAAAAAACTAGGCCGAAAATGAAATTTAGAGCTAATAATTAATGCAGTAACTGAGTACGCAAAAAGTTGAGTATACTTTCGTTATTAAGTTTGAGACTTTTGCTTAATAAAAAGCTCTTCTTGGGTGAGCAGCTGAATAAAACCACTGACACAAAGGTATGACTTTGCCGGCATACACAGCATAATTAGTTTGTGAGAGAAAGGTATGACTTTGCCGGCACACACAGCATAATTAGTTTGTGAGAGAAAGGTATGACTTTGCCGGCACACACAGCATAATTAGTTTGTGAGAGAAAGGTATGACTTTGCCGGCACACACAGCATAATTAGTTTGTGACACAGGATGACTTTGCCGGCACACACAGCAGCACACACAGCATAATTAGTTTGTGATATGACTTTGCCGGCACACACATAATTAGGTATATGACTTTGCCGGCACACACAGCATAATTAGTATGACTTTGACACACAGCATAATTAGTTTGTGAGAGAAAGGTATGACTTTGCCGGCACACACAGCATAATTAGTTTGTGAGAGAAAGGTATGACTTTGCCGGCATACACAGCATAATTAGTTTGTGAGAGAAAGGTATGACTTTGCCGGCATAATTAGTTTGTGAGAGAAAGGTATGACTTTGCCGGCACACACAGCATAATTAGTTTGTGAGAGAAAGGTATGACTTTGCCGGCACACACAGCATAATTAGTTTGTGAGAGAAAGGTATGACTTTGCCGGCACACACAGCATAATTAGTTTGTGACACAAAGGTATGACTTTGCCGGCACACACAGCATAATTAGTTTGTGAGAGAAAGGTATGACTTTGCCGGCACACACAGCATAATTAGTTTGTGAGAGAAAGGTATGACTTTGCCGGCACACACAGCATAATTAGTTTGTGACACAAAGGTATGACTTTGCCGGCACACACAGCATAATTAGTTTGTGAGAGAAAGGTATGACTTTGCCGGCACACACAGCATAATTAGTTTGTGACACAAAGGTATGACTTTGCCGGCACACACAGCATAATTAGTTTGTGAGAGAAAGGTATGACTTTGCCGGCACACACAGCATAATTAGTTTGTGAGAGAAAGGTATGACTTTGCCGGCACACACAGCATAATTAGTTTGTGAGAGAAAGGTATGACTTTGCCGGCACACACAGCATAATTAGTTTGTGACACAAAGGTATGACTTTGCCGGCACACACAGCATAATTAGTTTGTGAGAGAAAGGTATGACTTTGCCGGCACACACAGCATAATTAGTTTGTGAGAGAAAGGTATGACTTTGCCGGCACACACAGCATAATTAGTTTGTGAGAGAAAGGTATGACTTTGCCGGCACACACAGCATAATTAGTTTGTGACACAAAGGTATGACTTTGCCGGCACACACAGCATAATTAGTTTGTGACACAAAGGTATGACTTTGCCGGCACACACAGCATAATTAGTTTGTGAGAGAAAGGTATGACTTTGCCGGCACACACAGCATAATTAGTTTGTGAGAGAAAGGTATGACTTTGCCGGCACACACAGCATAATTAGTTTGTGAGAGAAAGGGAAGAAAGATGCGCATTAATACCTTTTCCAGGGTTTCTTATAGGTAAGCGAGTCTAATTTATATAAAAGATTCTTATACACAGCACTATAATAGCCAGATATAAAAGTGTAATTATGTATCACCTATAAACTATATAAGGCATTGTTTCACCACTGCCTTGGCTTTTAAATTGATATATTATATGTTATCATTTAATAAAACCTTTTAGCCATAGTTTTCTTCCACCAAGAACATTGTGTATCAAAATAATGCTTTATATTTTCAATAAGCCTAAAACGTATTTCTTTTTTAGTTAAAGCACACAAAATATAAAAAAAATTAAAGTAGGCACTATGCCAAAGTGTTCCAGATGTATTATGTAGTCAGTACAGATGTATTGATATATGACATATAGAAAGAAATATTAATCATTTGCTTTTAGATTTACGATGTGATTCATATGTGATCAATATGAATACCTATGAAAAGTCTATTAGACAATAAAAGATTTAAAAAAAAAACAACAATACAATTTTAATCAAGAACTTTCCGTGCGGTGTTGTTTCGATACTCAAAAAGTTTATTAGGTTCAAGATATTCAATCCGGCTCATCGTGCTCAGCAGGTTCACTCAGCTTTACCGGCGTGAGGGATTTTCCTGTATCACTCAAATTAACTGATCTCAACAATCTCAGCAGCTCTAATCATGTTTACCAGGCTCATCAGGTTTGGCAGATTCGATCAGGTTTTCTAGGCTCCTTAGGTCTACCGGACTCACCCATGTTTATCAGGCTCAAGAATTAATCAATTTAACAAGACTTCAGCTTGACTAGGCTTATCAAGTTCGGTAGAATCAGTCAGGTTTATTCGGCTCATCAAATTCAGGAGCTTGATTTATGTTGATCGTTCATCAGAATCAGTCAGTTTTACAAGATTCATCAGTTTTACAAGGTTCAATTAGATTTACCAGGTGCATTAGATTCACATATTCAGATTTACCATATTTAACAGATTCGCGAGATTTATTAAGGTTTATATGGCTCATAGGTTTACCAGTTTCACTCAATTTAACTAGGCCAATTAATTTACCAAATTCTGTCAAGTTTATTAGTTCCACCAGTTTCGCTCAAGCTAACCAGGCAAATTATTCTGTTTCAACGAATTCACTCAGGTTAACGATGCTTAAAAAGTTCATCTAATTCATCTAAATTATCCAGGTTCATAATTTGCAGCAGGTTTATTCTGATTTACAATATATATTGTAATATATATTCACCAGATTTAATACAGTTCACTAGGATAACCAGTTTCACATGATTCTCTAAAGATAACTACGCTAATCAGTTTGATCCTATTCACTCAAAATAACTAAGCTTATGCTTATCAGTATCACTATGTTCAATTCGATTCACCAGGCTCTTAAAGTTCCAGATTCCTTCAAGTTAACCAGGTTCATTAGTTTCCTCAGATGTACTCACGTTTAACAGTTTCACCAGGCTCAACATAATTTAGCATTACTGCGCTCATTAGTTTTAACAGATTCCTTCAAGTTAACCAGGTTCATTAGTTTCCTCAGATGTACTCACGTTTAACAGTTTCACCAGGCTCAACATAATTTAGCATTACTGCGCTCATTAGTTTTAACAGATTCCTTCAAGTTAACCAGGTTCATTAGTTTCCTCAGAATGATGTACTCACGTTTAACAGTTTCACCAGGCTCAACATAATTTAGCATTACTGCGCTCATTAGTTTTAACAGATTCACCAGGCTCAACCTAATTTAGCATTACTGCGCTCATTAGTTTTAACAGATTCACCAGGCTCAACATAATTTAGCATTACTGCGCTCATTAGTTTTAACAGTTTCACCAGGCTCAACATAATTTAGCATTACTGCGCTCATTAGTTTTAACAGTTTCACCAGGCTCAACATAATTTAGCATTACTGCGCTCATTAGTTTTAACAGATTCACCAGGCTCAACATAATTTAGCATTACTGCGCTCATTAGTTTTAACAGATTCACCAGGCTCAACATAATTTAGCATTACTGCGCTCATTAGTTTTAACAGATTCACCAGGCTCAACATAATTTAGCATTACTGCGCTCATTAGGTTTAACAGATTCACCAGGCTCAACATAATTTAGCATTACTGCGCTCATTAGTTTTAACAGATTCACCAGGCTCAACATAATTTAGCATTACTGCGCTCATTAGTTTTAACAGATTCACCAGGCTCAACATAATTTAGCATTACTGCGCTCATTAGTTTTAACAGATTCACCAGACTCAACATAATTTAGCATTACTGCGCTCATTAGTTTTAACAGATTCACACAAGTAAACTCGGCTCACCAGGTTTACCAGAATGATTTATCTAGGCTCATAAGTATCAATAGCTTTAACAGGATCTTTGGCTACACCAAGTTAACTCAACTTATCAAAAGTGAACAGTTTCATCAGAGTAAATCAGTTTCACTAGGTTCCTTCAATTATGTTTCCTTAACTCGAAGATAAGTAATTGCTCTCTTCCTGGTCGATTGCAATGTCACTATCATATTGAACAGTAAACTCCTCTAGCATCCAGAGTTGGTTGCTCTCTACACTGCGTGACTCTTCTTCTTCCGACTCAGGCCCGGTACCAGTTTTGTCTTCTTCAGTCAGAAAGCCCTCTGGAGAGCTGTACATAAAATTTAATAAAATAAGTCACAGTAGGTTCTAGGACCAAACTTAACACCGCTGGAGAAAAGCGAATTGATCAGAAAAAGAGAAAAAAAAAACAGATGAGTTCAATGTTTCAAAATAGTAAGATCTCTCATACACAGGAAAAAAATTATTTCCCTTCTTGCTTTGCAGTCGAGATTATATAAGAGTAAAATATTTTGTTAATAACTTCATAGCCTCTTGTTAAATTATCTTTTTACGACCTGTGTATCTTTCCACCTATCACCAGGTTTACCCCCTCTTTTTTTCTGTGTATGTATACATACATACATACATACATACATACATATATATATATATATATATATATATATATATATATATATACACATACATGCATACATACATACATGTAATTCTATCTGCCGCTCTTCTTCTTTCTCTCCTTCGTACTTTCACTCACAAGTCTCTTTTTATGAAATAATGTTCATAACACTTGCCTTACTTTTTTAAGTATTTAAGTAAGTTTTATGGTTTTCTTTTCGAATATGGTAAAGTAGCATCTCTAATTATTATAATGCATAACGAAAAGCACGATAACGTAAATGTTGTATTATGTTTGTTGTGAAGAAGGGAAAAAAATGATTGATGGAAAGCTTTTGTATTCATGATGAGCATTACTCAGCATCAAAACCACTGGCGCTTGTTAAATTTTAGTCATACAAATCGGATAGCTTTTGTTTCATTTTGTTAGATGTGACTATTGCAGCAAATATATAACCAGTTGTTGTTTTTTCATCGTTCATTAAATTTATACAGAACTGTATAAATCAATATACAAAATAGTATAAAATAGGTGTAAATGGAATTTTTTTTTTTTAATCTAATATAATGAAGTTTTGCCCAGTTGTTGGATTGGCTGGTGAGTTGCCTCTTTCTGAGTCAAACATCATAAAGTACTTCAGAGATGACATTAATCAGCATGGAATGCGAGATTCCAAACAGAATCTGATTAAATATAATGCGTGTTTTATAAAATACCTTATGGTGAAATAATTTTGTACTTACAATGCAACGGAACTTATTACAAGGCCTGCAATTAAAAAAAGTAAAAATATTGCAGCAATTGTTTTCATATGGTCTTCTGATGAATTTTTTACAGTTTCCGTGTAACCAACTGGGTGAAAGAGAAAAAGAGGCAACACATCAATGAGAGGTAAAAAAAAAAACATAACACTTTAGTAATAAAAATTAAACCTTCACCAGCATCTGATACTTTCACAAAAAACTAACAATCTCCTTGATACATATCAGAGGCAACCAGGTAATGTACATGCATGTTACTAAAACTTTCAAAAAACTTCAACAAAATTATAACCTTAAAGCCCCTTTTTCATAAACAAAAGAAAAGGATTAATTCTGTATTGAATGCAGATAAACAAAATTATTAATACTGCACGAATACTGGTAATTAAAAATATGTCCAAGCAAAAGTACAGCAGTTTTACTGCTGCATTGCAAAAGTTAAGTAATATAGGGGCTGTGGCTCTTCTTAAAATAGAATGAGCAGAAACACTGTTTCGGTCATGGGGCCATCTTCAACCCAATTTGCGAGCATCGAACTTTTGGACTTGTAATAATAAAAAAAAAAATTTTTAATTTGAATGTAATTCGTTACAACTTTCCTATTAATTTTTAGCGCTAAGTTTTCTGACGTCTTGAGGGGCTTAAAATGGAGGCTGTTTTGATCATCTGCTATAAATTCATACATACGAAAAGAGCTGAACAAATAGGGTACTTATTTTTTATTTTTGTAAATCGAATACTATAAGTTGAGCATTTGCTTTTACAGCTTATTGCCCAGCTTTTTATATTTCTCTATCTAAATGTAGATATACAGATAACATTTAAATCTATATCGGCACAGCTGCTTAATCCAGTGTCTTGATAAGATTTACATTGTTTTCAAAACACATATGAATAAGTCTAGTCGATGTCTACGCTATGAATAAAAGCTAGATCAAGATCTATATTAAGCTATTATACTGTTATAGACCTAGATAATTTAAATTGGTATCAATGCATTGATCTTTTAATCTTTCTTATTCCTATTCCTAAGCCATTTAAATTCTTTTGAGAATGTATGTTCCTATGTATGATTAAAACAGATCTTAAAATATGATTATATTGGTGTGTGTATAGTTATAAATAAAGAAAAATATATTCTCATTAATTATTATCATTCAGTGTTTGCTCTTGTAAAATTATTAGAAATCAAAAGGAAAATAATTATTAATAGCTCAAAAGTGCGAACCTCGAATTCTTTGTCGAAAAATGCCTTTACGGCCTAAATAATACTTCCAATAATTCTATTAGTACGGGCCTATATGTTGTACTTAAATTATTCAAGTTAAATTCAGAAAATAAATTTTTCTCTTTGTGAGTTATAAAATAAAACTAGATATTCAACTATAAATAAGGCTGAGCTTTTTCGCTAGAGCAATCTTTACCAGCATCACAGAGTTCACCATAATATCCATCAATGCAGCCATTAACACACGACCCATTTATGTTGTCGCAGGAGTTATCTGCACCACCACAAAAGGGGCTGCAATGTTTGGAACAGTTCACTCCATAGGTATTGTTCTCACATTCTGTTTTAAGAGAACGAGTATTGCTTGTTGAAAAAAAAAATCTTTCACAAAAAGTAAGTTTTCCTTTACTTCATTTACAATTTATCTATCATTCGTAATATGTCTCTATACCTCCTCGTCATGGCATAGATTTTATATACTGTTAATGATTAAGCTTAAATTTATATTCTGACATAAAAGTTAAAAAAAAAAAACAAAGTTAGATTCATATCAGGCAAGTTTGATTCATGTATACATCCCATTTCGCTACAAAAAAAATATCGAGATTTTCATATTTCTATAATCCTTACCTTCATCACACAAATCTGCTTGGTACCCAGTGACACAACCTTCGATACTAGACCCATCTATCAGGTCGCATCGATACTAGACCCATCTATCAGGTCGCATCGATACTAGACCCATCTATCAGGTCGCATCGATACTAGACCCATCTATCAGGTCGCATCGATACTAGACCCATCTATCAGGTCGCAGGTCTGGCTTCCGCCACTACAATAGGGGCTGCAGCTGTTGGATTCTTTTACTGACAAGCTGTTTCAAGAGAATGACCATTGACTACTTTGAAGCAATATAAGATGTTTTTATCAAAAATCATGTTTCGTTTTCTTTTCTCAAATTGGAAAGAATTCTATCCTCTGTAATATTTTTGGGAGCACTTGGCTAAAACAAGCAAAAGATTTGTACATTATGTATATGAAAACCTAGATTTTTATTTTCCCACATGAATTCATAAAAAATAGTCTCACAGATAAATCAAATGCTTGCTAACTTTGCTTTATTAAACAACCCTTACCTCTATCACACATCTCTCCTTGATATCCATCAACACATCCATGAACACACGATCCATTTATGTGGTTACAAATTTTCTTTTCGCCACCACAGTAGGGGCTGCAGTTGTTCGAGCATGCCGGCCCATAGGTTTTGTTCCTACAAACTATATATTAAGAAAAGGATTTTTTATCGAGACTGGTTTTCCTTCCATAATTACACCTTTTAGATGACTTTTGGTCATAACATATAACGTTTCATTTAATGTTTATGTTTAAATAGATTCATACACACACACACACCTATATATATATATATATATATATATATATATATATATATATATATATAAAACAAGCAAAATATTTGTAGATTATGTATGAGAAAACCAAGATTTTTATTTTCCCACATGAACTCATAAAAAAGAGTCTCACAGATAAATCAAATGCTTGCTAACTTTGCTTTATTAAACAACCCTTACCTCTATCACATATCTCTCCTTGATATCCATCAACACATCCGTGAACACACGATCCATTTATGTGGTTACAAATTTTCTTTTCGCCACCACAGTAGGGGCTGCAGTTGTTCGAGCATGCCGGCCCATAGGTTTTGTTCCCACAAACTGTATATTAAGAAAAGGATTTTTTATCGAGACTGGTTTTCCTTCCATAATTACACATTTTAGATGACTTTTGGTCATAACATATAACGTTTCATTTAATGTTTATAGTTAAACAGATTTATACACATATATATATATAAATATATATATATATATATATGTATTATGAATATATAACGGTAAAAAAATCTCTTTTTCTTAAAACATTGAATGCTAAGTTTGTTTCATTTATGCATTTCTACCTCTATCACACAGCTCTCCTTGATATCCATCAACACATCCGTGAACACACGATCCATTTTTGTGATCACAAGTTTTATCTGTGCCAACGCAGTAGGGGCTGCAGCGTCTAGAACACTTCATGTCATAGGTATTGCTCCCAAAAGCTGTTTTCAGAAAAGGAGTATTTCAAAACGCCTATTTTGAACTTTTGTTCTTTAAATAAACAAAAAGAATTTTTTTTTATCTATGATTTTATATTTCGGTGTCTCTTGTTCATAACATTTTTTTTAATATATATAAGAGACGTATTTTGGATAGGCTTGGATACTTTTTGTAGTTCGATATATAACTTAGCAAGAACAATTTCCTTCTCTATTACACATCGGTCCTTAATACCTATCAAGATAGACGAAAGCACATGAACAATTTATTCTGCAGCACTGACGCCCGTATACCAGGTTTTTTTTTTTTCTTTGACAGTTTGGTCTATTAGTATTGTTCTAAAAAGCTTTTATTTTCAAGTAAAGTAGAAACCAAGAATATTAAAAAATTATGGAAAAACTTTTATTCTAATACAAGTCTGTTATGTATAAACATTTTGCAATCTAACAATCAACTATCTTTATCCTCTCCAGATATAGTTTGTTGATTCTAGAGCACAGTTTTAGTGTAAGATATGTATTGATTTTTAGGTAAATTTTGTACGTGGCTCTTTCTCAAGCGGAACCGATCTGGAAATTTCTGAGACCCGCTCTTTTGCGGCAGTTCTGCATCTCATACTGCTTGGAATTGGGCTCCATGAAAAAAAAAATATTTTCAACAACAATGTGGAATAGCTAGAACAGTTCTCCGATATTTCTTAGTACTATCTGAAATAACTTTTAACAGTCTCAATTTCATGAAAAATATTTTTTCCCAATACGGATTACTGTGTTTGTAAAAAGGTCTCATTACATATTTATTGCACCGTAGTTGTGTCTCTTTGATAATGCTCGATTCTTTAAAAAAAATTAGCAACATGCTAGCGTATAATAATCTTTTCCTTATGTTTTCCGTTATTTCCACTTTGATATAAATTATATTAGTTGCAATAAGGAATTGAACTGTGTGCATCGATATTGTGAACTTTTAAACGTATATCCTTGGGTAAGTGGCAATTTCCGTATGTTTTCGCAGGCATTTCCTAGTTTCCCACATTCTAAAACATAAATTATTGTAGAACAGTTTAATCTGTAAATTTGGCTATTATATATTGTATAATACGAAATAGTTTTTGTTTTGAATCTTAAACGCGAAAATCTATAAACTAACTACCAGCATTATTTTTATAGCCTCACTTTTACAATTATTTACGAAACAATTTGTTGCTGATTTATATACCATTGATAAGATGAAGGGAAAACAAAATCGGCTATGGTAAAGAAACTTGGGTAAATATATTTACCTCGGAGAATTTCACATTTGAAACGTGAAGGGTTAATACATAAAAACATATCGGAGTTGTCATACGGGTGCCACCGAAAGATAATACACGGCTCCAGTTCTGAAGAACGGTATTCATGTGGAAACCAAGGACTCTCGGGTGCCTAAAAAAAAGGGTCATCATTAGGATTCTACTCTCATGGTACATGCGTCCACACTGAGGAAACGGGAACCACAATGTCGCTATTTTTAATTCATAAGAATACTTAGGCTTGAAGTGTCAAAAAATAGACAATATTAAAAAGTGATTAAGTTTATATTTAATGTAGAAAAAGAGATTGTCTCATTTAATCTTTTCATAGGTTTTTCATTGCTTACTAATCTCCTTAATACAGCCTATAGAAGGTTTGAACTGATAGTTTATTTGTATTTATTAAATAGAATTATTTTTAGAAACTAAAGCCAGATTTTCATATAATTAAAGAAAAAAAAAAACATTTTGTTAATTTAGGCTGATATTATTACACCTACAAAAAGGACACCGTCAACAACGACAACAACAACAACAGCAACAACAACAACAACAACAACAACTATAATAATAATAATAATAATAATAATAATAATAATAATAATAATAATAATAATAATAATAATAATAATAATAATAATAATAATAATAATAATAATAATAATAATAATAATAATAATAATAATAATAATAATAATAATAATAATAATAATAATAATAATAATAATAATAATAATAATAATAGTAATAATAAGAATAATAATAATGATAAAGATAATAACAATACCATTACTTAGAATAAATTTCACTATACCAAACTGCAAAAATTAAATTGATTATTTATTGCATTTAGGATTTTCTTACCTTTCATCAATATAATTAAGTAAAACCTTGAGGTATATTCCCACTGAATTTTAATATACTGGATATCATTTTTCACGGTCTTCTATACAGATTGTAAATACCTAACTTTCTCTCTGGCTTCCCAAATTTAAGCAGTTTGCGTCAAAATGATTTTAGCAATTTGAAACAATGTGCGCACTATTTTTTTGATTTATGAGAATATTTTATTTGATATTTAATAAATGCACCGTTGAAAAGGAAAGACAACAGTTACCTTCTGCTTATGATCAAGCCATTTAAAGAGTTCCTGAGCGTGATAAAACTCCAAGCGAGTCCAAGGGCGGTCAGGATGTGTAATTATTAGTTTACCTGACCATAAGATAAATGCATATTAGAGAACTGTAAATGAAGCATGCGTCTTTTAAAATCAATTTAATGGGGTAGAAGCGTGAACTGACTGCTATTTTAAACAGGTCGGATAAATAATGGTTTAAACATAAATAGCGAGTGTCAGAGAAAATGGGAAAAAATAAAGACAGAAACAAAGACACTATCAGAAATTTGAAAGCCCTCAATATTTATTAACGTTTTTAGGCCTTTACATTTTCTTTAAAAATATGTTGCTTTTTATTGCTCTCAGTTTAAAAGTTCGAAAATTACCTATTATAAAGTCATGTTCATCGTCATCTAACATCTTTACCGCTGTTTCAATAGCAGCAAGATTAGCTTTTCTTGCCTCTTCCAAAGTTGAATAATGTGAAAAGGGCAGGACGCATTTTTTAGAAGCCAAATGCAAAAAATCCCATTCTTGAGGGCACGACATACCTGACATGGTGGAAGAGGGATTCACATCTTCAGTTTCGATTATTTTTTAAATTATGGAGCTAGATAAACTCCCCATGCCATAATCGTCAAACATAAGAACTAGGTGAAGAAAATGACCTGTAATATTACACTTAACTTACTGGTTCGCTATATGTGTCCGGCCTACAGCGATAAGCTTATGACACTGTATTAGTTGCAGCAAATAAAGAATATTTGCAACAAATGCTGGACATGCTTGAAGAAGAAAACAAAAATGGTTTGGTATTGAATAGCAAAAAGACATAAATCAAAGGTCATCAGTCGAAACAAAGGGTGTCCACCGATCAACATCTTTATCTGCGGGAATGAATTTAAGCACAGGGATCAATGTAAATACGTGGATTCTGTAACATTAAGCGATGGATGCAACAAACTGGAATACGTGGATTCTGTAACATTAAGCGATGGATGCAACAAACTGGAATACGTGGATTCTGTAACATTAAGCGATGGATGCAACAAACTGGAATACGTGGATTCTGTAACATTAAGCGATGGATGCAACAAACTGGAATACGTGGATTCTGTAACATTAAGCGATGGATGCAACAAACTGGAATACGTGGATTCTGTAATATTAAGCGATGGATGCAACAAGCTGGAATACGTGGATTCTGTAACATTAAGCGATGGATGCAACAAGCTGGAATACGTGGATTCTGTAACATTAAGCGATGGATGCAACAAACTGGAATACGTGGGTTCTGATAGACAGAAAAGAAATGAAACAAAAAAGGGGTCCTCGTAAATAGAATCAACGCAAGGCAACCTTCATTTGGCCAATTGATAAGAAGATACTATAACATATAGTGACAACTGAAATGATCGAAGGAAAAAGGAGACGCGGAAAACAGGGAAAAAATTTGGTCGATGGACTCATTAGCCAAAAGGAAGCCAGACAACTTAGGATCTATACCGAAGTTTGGTTTGGGATTTAATGCCACTGGGCAAAACAACTAACTTCATTACACATGACGATCGACATCTCAAGTGACATTCATAACCTATGTAGATCTCAATCTTTAGAGACAAAAACTGGCAAATTTTTTTATTAGTAGCCACCAAGAGACTAAACTGTGTCTCTAGAAGATTTATCTCTGTTTCTGGTGGTAAAATGTTACTGCTCTTTTTGAAGTAAAAAATTTCAATTTTAAAATTCTTTTTCTACCACTATTTTAAAAATTTTCAAGAGGAAAATAATAGATTTAGATCTTGATCTACATGTTGTTCTATCCGTTTTCTAAAAATAAGAAAATCTTGCTTTTAATGTTACAAATTGGGACCAACAGCAATAAGTTTGGAGGCTACCTAGTTTGGATTTTAAGACTAATCTCTAGCTTGGTGTCTAATTGTCTCTCACATGGAGGCTGTCTATCCAAGATTTGGGTGCTCTACATTTGGAGACTATCTAGCCTAGAGTTAAGGTGCTCTTCATTTAGAGGTTACCTAGACTCTTCCATTCTGATAAAATATGAATTTGGAAGTGCGAGGACTTAAAATAGATTGCTTTTATCGTGGATGTCTACTTACAGCATCTTATCTCAAGTTTCAATTTTAAAAAAGGCATGAATGTGGATTAGAAATGTTTTTATACCGCTACCATCTAACTCCGGATTACTTTCGTTAGAAGTTGATGCAGGTTAATGCATCCTTTCAAAATAACATTCATAATAAAAAAGCTGAAAGTTCACAGTACCTGTCACGCATTTATTGGCAAAAGCGAAAAAGTAAATGATACTTCCGAAATTTGAATATATATGTTGAATCTGCATTATCTTAAGTATAAAAACCTGTTGTTTCTTTCTTTTAATAGGAATTTGAGATGTTGTATGGCTCATGAGGAATCTTAATCTAGATCTAAAGTTTACATAGTGAAATCTTTAACAGCTTTCTTACACGCTTGAATAGTTGTTTCTAGGCATAACAAAAGAGTACGTTCGATATCGTTCACACTTGTATGGAATTTCCCCCAAAGTTGACAATGTTTTTAAAACGTGAAATGCCAGTAAAAAAAAAGAGTTTTTTTTACCAATTATGAATAAAAAATGAAAGCATTGATCTTTTTTTTTGAAAGGCATCTTCCATTTATTTCACCGCTATCTGTTCCAGAACCATGCAATAGGTAGTGATGAATCTTTTTGAATTCCAACTTGCCACGATCCGTGTCCCACAGGGTGAAAAAGCAATTAAAGAAAAGTTAAAGACATAGGCTGAAACGTTTTAAAGTTCATTAAATTTTTATAGTAATCTATTCATGAAAAAGTTTAGCAAAATTTGTTAAAATGAACTAAGCAACATTTAAAACATAAGACGCTTTTAAAACAAACTAGTGAATTTGTAAATATAAATAAGTAAAAAAAAAATCCATAAAGTATTGAACTATAATGAAGTGGAAAACTGCACAAAGTATAAAAAATCAAATAAAGTTTAACCTGGTCCGGCGTAAAGACCAAAACATCATAGAAAACAGCCTGCTCTGTGAAAGAAGCGAGTAGTACTTTGAATGGTCTGTATTTTCAGACCAACTGTCATCGTGGCCTTTTTTCGGAGCGGTGGTTCCCAATGTAAACACATCTTCTGCTTCTTTTGATTCTAAACTTTTAGATATCGACTAGATCTACAATTATCAACAAGGAATTGTAGAAATATTCAATGTAAGGCATTTTATTAACGTGAAAGTTTCATTTTGACTTTTATCAGTAATACAGAATGGCACTCGATCAAGAAAAAGCTTTAGCAATCCAGGGAGCCACTCAAAAAATTTAAAAAATCCGCGGACTTAATTTTTTTTTAATCTTTAATGTTGTCTGAGTAGTTTGCTGAAAATAAAGTTTTCTAAATAGTGATCTGCAAAGATCAGTGTTCCAAGCTGATATTAAGAAATTGAGGAAAGTTATGTATTAAGGCTAAAAATAGATTTGAAAATGTAATAATTTATTTATATAATTCATTTCTGTTATTAAAAGTGTTAATATGAACCTAATGACAAAGGCTCTTCTCAGTGTTTTCAATTTTTCAATGCGAATGAATTTTTTAGAATCAATTATTATTTTTTCAAGAATAAATATATAGAAAACCGCATTTTATTTTTCTTCAATGGAGCGAAAACTAATGAAAAAAATATAAGAAAATGAAATTTATGGACAAAAGCGTCATCAAAATATCTAGCAGTTACATGAAGCTGAATGCGCCCTTATATTCCCATTTTCACACTGTTTTCAATATGTTATAGAATGCTCTCAAAGCTCTGAGATCGATATTGCTCTCAAGTTTTTATCATTTTTTTTAAATCTAGATTAAGATACACACATCGATTTTAGTAAATCTAGATTAGGTGGTGGTTTTTATTTTTCTTCTTTTAACATGTCTATGTTAAGGTGCGAATCTAAGATCTGGACTTAAACCTAGAATCTAAATAAGGATAACTTTGAAGGCTTTCGAGTTAACTTCTACATATAGACGTTGCAGTCTGAATGTAGAAAAAAAAATCTAATATTGACCAAGACCTAGGATCAAAATCTAATATTGACCAAGACCTAGGATCAAATCTAATATTGACCAAGACCTAGGATCAAATCTAATATTGACCAAGACCTAGGATCAAATCTAATATTGACCAAGACCTAGGATCAAATTTAGATTTAAATCATTCATATATCATTATCATCCTCTAGAATTATGTAAATCTACATCTTGGTCTTGATCAAATTTTAAATGTGATATTAGCGCATATGAATTATTTTACAGTCCATTGCAATATTTTTTTTTTCCAATTTAATCAATACTTTTGATTGCCATAAATTTCCGACAATACTTTTGTGCGTAAAGCGATTTTGATCTCAATAACGGTATACATTTTAACAGGCTACATCTAGAATCTAACTTGATTATGAATGTGTGTTAAAAAATTTCGATGATGCTATTTTTAATCCTTTGCGCTCTTTTAAAATAGGTTTTGAATATAATATTTTTTTAGTCTTTTAGATTTTTTAAATAGCATAGGCTTACTGATTTTCCATTGCAAGTTTTTTTTTTTGTATCATTTTCAGACACGATTTTCAACAACAATACATCATCACCAATAGATACACGTAGTTCGAATCAAATTTAGATTAAAATAAGCATCTAGACTATAGGCTTAATTATAAATGTAGATATCGATCTTAATCTGGATCGTAATGTACACGAGATAATAGATGCTATCAATTTATCACACTTCATCGAAACAAATTATTTAATTTGAACAAAACGTTTTGGATTTTTAACTTGTTTCTTTGAGCCAGCAATCTCAAGCATTTGGAGTGGTTAAGATAGGAGTAGGCTTCAGATGTTTTGTTTTGTTTTTAATTTTAAAAAATTAGGTCCTAATGTGCACATTTTAAAAATGTTTGACTTAAGTCTTATAAAAATTTATAAAAAAAATAACGTGTAAGCTAGAACTCAGTCAATTGATCACAGAAGACCAATTCATTTATCTCCCCCAAATAGCGCCTAACTGAAGACCGCTTTCAAAATCAGCTCCGCTCAGCCATTATTTGGGCTGACATAGATAAAAAAAAACGTGAAAAATAGTGTGACACAGATGACTGTTTGTTCCTATAACGCTACCTGAATAGAGGTCTTAACGGTGAAGAAAGCAGAGACAAAACCTTCAAGATTTCCCACGAGGTTGTTCTGTCACCACTGTTGTTTACACTATTTTTGAGCAGCAAACAGAAGGTACTCATATCAAAAAGCCATGTATGCATATAACGTGCAGTAACATAATCATAGAAAAAATAGGGACGGCTGAAGTACACCTTCAAACGTGGCTTGGGCACCTGGAATAGATGATGGAAGACTGGGCGATGGAATGGAACCCATTCAAAATAACGTACACTGTCTTTTCACAATCTCCTTAAATGTCTCTCTGAAACAACCAAAAAAAAAAAAACAACCAAAAATTTCCAAAGAAGTGACAATATTTAATAACATCCGTGAACAGTTGCACATGATCGAGTTTTATACATCGATATGTAATTGAATCTATGTAGGTACATGTTTGAATATAGTGAATAAATAGTTTAAAATTTCTCTCACTCTCTCTCTCTCTCTCTCTCTCTCTCTCTCTCTCTCTCTCTCTCTCTCTCTCTCTCTCTCTCTCTCTCTCTCTCTCTCTCTCTCTCTCTCTCTCTCTCTTTCTCTTTTTCCTTTTTTTTTCCTCAATCACTCGTTCTCAGAAACATCTTAACATATCTGTCTTTAACTCAACCTCTATCTCTTAATCTTTTTCTCACTCTCTTTCTCTCGAATCTTTCCTTTTTATATTCTTTTCATTTGCAATTATTGTGTTATCACATTTTCTGTCTTTATTTCAGCGTAACTTACAGTTTTTGTGCTCCATTAATACCTTATCTTTCCCAACTTTTTAGATCTTTTTCCAACTCGTTGCTTTCACTTCTCGATTCTTCTTTCGTTAATATGTTTCTCTGTAGCCCTCTGTAATTCTCATTGTCTTTTCCACCCTTTGCCTGGGTAACAATGTAAGCTTCGCGATCGATTCTGTGTTTTTTTATGTGCGTCTCATTCCCCCCCTCTTCCTTTCCTCTTTCTCTCTCCTCTGCTCTCTCTACATAACCCACTGTTTTTTTTTATTTGCCTCTCTGTCTCTCCCTCTCTGTAGCTCTCCCTCTTCTTTTCTCTTTCTTTCTTTCAACTCTCTCTTTCCTCTGTTTTCATACTTTCGTTTCTATATCTGCATGTTTATTCTTCATCTTTCCCTGTCTCTGTCTCTTTATCGCTGTCTCTGTCGCTCTCTTTTTCTATACCTCTCTCTCATCTCTCTTTTCTCCACAAACATTATTGTCACTAAACTTTCAAATGGCATGGGATTAAATTCTAAGTAACTTAAGTACAACTGGTCTCATTTTATAGCTTTTAAACTTTATCAATAAATCATATGCCTCATTGGGTTTAAGATTTTGAAAAAAGATGATTACTTACATTTCTGGATCGAATTAGTCTATTCCGAAAGAGTTGCTCTCTTGAGATTTAAACTCATTGGTTTTGGTCTACCATTTTATTCGTGGTGAATAAGTTGTCTCATTTTTCTTGTATCATTATTACAGCAAATGCGGTTTTAAAAGAAAAAAAGAATCGATAAAAAAATTTAGAGAAAAATGTAAAATAATATTGATTAGGATAATGGTTTTATGACTAACCTAGGAAATAAAAACATTAACAGCTAAAACAAGAACTACAACCACAAAAATTAGCGTAATATGTCAACATGTAACTCTCTCTCTCTCTCTCTCTCTCTCTCTCTCTCTCTCTCTCTCTCTCTCTCTCTCTCTCTCTCTCTCTCTCTCTCTCTCTCTCTCTCTCTCTCTCTCTCTCTCTCTCTCTCTCTCTCTCTCTCTCTCTCTCTCTCTCTCTCTCTCTCTCTCTCTCCCCCCTGTTTTTAATGTTTCAATCACTATTATTTTCTGTCTTGCTTTTTTTTTCTTTCGTTCGCAGCTTTCATCAACCAAATGCACACCCTCGTCCTTTTCCTCCACCACCTCCTCCTACTTCTTCTTCTTCTTCTTCTTCTTCTTCTTCTTCTTCTTCTTCTTCTTCTTCTTCTTCTTCTTCTTCTTCTTCTTCTTCTTCTTCTTCTTCTTCTTCTTCTTCTTCTTCTTCTTCTTCTTCTTCTTCTTCTTCTTCTTCTTCTTCTTCTTCTTCTTCTTCTTCTTCTTCTTCTTCTTCTTCTTCTTCTTCTTCTTCTTCTTCTTCTTCTTCTTCTTCTTCTTCTTCTTCTTCTTCTTCTTCTTCTTCTTCTTCTTCTTCTTCTTCTTCTTCTTCTTCTTCTTCTTCTTCTTCTTCTTCTTCTTCTTCTTCTTCTTCTTCTTCTTCTTCTTCTTCTTCTTCTTCTTCTTCTTCTTCTTCTTCTTCTTCTTCTTCTTCTTCTTCTTCTTCTTCTTCTTCTTCTTCTTCTTCTTCTTCTTCTTCTTCTTCTTCTTCTTCTTCTTCTTCTTCTTCTTCTTCTTCTTCTTCTTCTTCTTCTTCTTCTTCTTCTTCTTCTTCTTCTTCTTCTTCTTCTTCTTCTTCTTCTTCTTCTTCTTCTTCTTCTTCTTCTTCTTCTTCTTCTTCTTCTTCTTCTTCTTCTTCTTCTTCTTCTTCTTCTTCTTCTTCTTCTTCTTCTTCTTCTTCTTCTTCTTCTTCTTCTTCTTCTTCTTCTTCTTCTTCTTCTTCTTCTTCTTCTTCTTCTTCTTCTTCTTCTTCTTCTTCTTCTTCTTCTTCTTCTTCTTCTTCTTCTTCTTCTTCTTCTTCTTCTTCTTCTTCTTCTTCTTCTTCTTCTTCTTCTTCTTCTTCTTCTTCTTCTTCTTCTTCTTCTTCTTCTTCTTCTTCTTCTTCTTCTTCTTCTTCTTCTTCTTCTTCTTCTTCTTCTTCTTCTTCTTCTTCTTCTTCTTCTTCTTCTTCTTCTTCGGATGGCCAGTTTAGAGCATTGTGTGTCTTTTTTATAAATACACACGTCAGCTCAATGGAAGATTCATCAATCTATTTTTTTACATCTGCGTCGATATTTCCGTGTCTCAGATTTTTCTTCGCTTGTTTAGTTTGTTTGTTTTTTACTCTTACTCGTCCTATCTACATATATTTATTCTAAGAAAATACAACATTCTACAAAACATAATGACATTGAATTTATCTTACGAAGAAATTGATGTAACCGTTTGGGATTTGCTCTTTGTCTGAACTCTCTCTTAATCAATAAGATACTTTATCTTTTTATTTCTGCTTTTAAGAATTGAGTTCAATTGCTTTTTCGAGGCGTGAGCCAAAACACAGATTTACCGAACTGCCGATTAGGTGGATGTATTGCTCAATCTTCTTTCTCTAACTGATTATACTTGAAAAACTCACTGGGTTTGCTGGTTCTGAACAAACCGCATGGTCCAGCAGGGATTGGTCAGAAACATTTTTCTTCTCACCCGTACAAATTTAAACTATTTTTCTAGAAACAAAAATCCTTCAAAAGCAGGTACAAAAAAAAGGTAAACGCAACAACCTAAATGAAAATCAGTCCTCTTCAAGAATGTGTCGGTAGCCAACTTTGACACCTTTGGTCAAAGTTTATTTTTTTGTTCTTTCCCTATTTTTTTTCCTTCTTTCTTTTCTTTTTTTTTTTAAATATCTTTGCATCTTCAGACCTCAGTCGATTCAGAAAGACCAGGGATTCACGATACAGACGCGATACTGAGTAAATGCATTATGGAAGAAACACTTGAAACCCTTGTGTTGATTACGATTTGTAGTAGTATAACCAATTCAGAGAATTCACCGTCCCTATTTCTTTTTTTTCTCTCTCTCTCTCTCTCTCTCTCTCTCTCTCTCTCTCTCTCTCTCTCTCTCTATCTATCTATCTCTCTCTCTCTCTCTCTATCGCTAGCTCTCTCTCTCTTTCGCAGCCCTCTCTCTCTTTCGCTAGCTCTCTCTGTCTCTCTCCCTCTCTCTCTGTCTCTTTCTCTCTCTCTCTCTCTCTCTCTCTCTCTCTCTCTCTCTCTCTCTCATTTAACGATTTCTCTTTCAAATTAATATTTTCTTCTTTTTCGATTGCCCATTGTTGATTTAAACATACCTTTGTGTGCACGTTTGTCTCTTCGTTACTCTTTATTTCTTTTCTTCCTATTTCTTTATATTTCTTTTTATGAAGTCTTCCCATGTCTTTCATTTTCTTTTCGTTCATTCTATCGTCCATTGATCTATCTTCCTCCCACCGTATTTGTTTCCTTTTCTCTTTTAATCTGACTCTCCCTTTTCCATTTTTGAATGTCTTCATTTGTATCTGTATATTCCTATCTCCCACCTTCTTTAGGCTATCTCTCTCTAACTTCTCTTATAATTTTGAGGCATCCCTCTCTATCTTTTTTGTCTCTTAATTGTTGTATTTCCGAATGTATCTCTCCGTAGGTTAATTTTTCGGTCGTTCCATCCTATCGCCCTTATGACCAATGTCAACATTTTAAGGTCTCGCCCTTTCACTATATTTACCTTTATCTATATTTATCTTTATCTATATTCATTTTATCGATATTTATTTTCATCGATATATATCTTTATCGCTATTTATTTTCAACTATATTTGTCTTCATCTGTATTTTCCTTTTTTTTTAAACGTTTATTCCTCAGGTTTTTTTCAATAACATAGTTGGCCGTTGCATCCTCTTAATGTGCTCTACCTCTCAATCTCTCTGTCTATTTCTCTATTTTTCGCCTCGGCCTATCGTTGTCACTCTCTCTCTCAATATTTCTTTTTTTTATTTCGTCGATTGGCAGACAAGCTATAAAAAAAAGTAGGAGAAAGCAAACACAAAAAAAAACACATTTAATTTAAAATCAAAGGAATTTTTTTTTGCTGTTTCCTAGAGAGATCCTTATTTTCTCACAATTTTTATGTCGATTTTTCACCGTTCTAGCCGTTCGAAAATTTTGGACATCCTCTGCAACCTTCAACTGAGAAATGTTTGCACTCTCTGTTTTATTTCAATGGCTGCTGAATGGAAATAAGTTATATATAAACTTTCACATTGAAATATTATTATTGTCACAATTTGTTCTGAACATAACAAGATATAGCGCAGTTGTCAGTATAAATATAGTCTATCATTATTAACCATCATCATCGTTATTATCATCATCATACCTTTATCATATTCGTCGTAGCATCAACATCGCGAATGTAATAATCTTAATTATGAAGATCCTATCATTATCATCATCATCACCATTATTATTATTATTGTTATTATTATTATCATCATCATCATCATCATCATCATCATCATCATCATTATCATCATTATCATCATGACCATCATTATCACCGTCATCATTATCATCATCATCATCATCTTCATTATCCTTATCATCATCATCCTCATCATAATCATCATCCTCATCATCATCATCATCATCATCATCATCATCATCATCATCATCATCATCATCATCATCATCATCATCATCATCATCATCATCATCCCACATCATCCTCATCATCACCATCATCCACATCATCCTCATCATCACCATCATCATCATCCTATTCATCATCATCATCATCATCATCCACATCATCCACATCATCACCATCATCCACATCATCCTCATCATCACCATCATCATCATCCTATTCATCATCATCATCATCATCATCCACATCATCCACATCATCACCATCATCCACATCATCCTCATCATCACCATCATCATCATCCTATTCATCATCATCATCACCATCATCCACATCATCCTCATCATCACCATCATCATCATCATCCTCATCATCACCATCAACATCATCCTATTCATCATCATCATCATCATCATCCACATCATCCTCATCATCACCATCATCATCATCACCATCATCCACATCATCCTCATCATCACCATCATCATCATCACCATCATCCACATCATCCTCATCATCACCATCATCATCATCATCCTCATCATCACCATCATCATCATCCTATTCATCATCATCATCATCATCATCCACATCATCCACATCATCACCATCATCCACATCATCCTCATCATCACCATCATCATCATCCTATTCATCATCATCATCACCATCATCCACATCATCCTCATCATCACCATCATCCACATCATCCTCATCATCACCATCATCATCATCCTATTCATCATCATCATCATCATCATCCACATCATCCTCATCATCACCATCATCATCATCCTATTCATCATCATCATCACCATCATCCACATCATCCTCATCATCACCATCATCATCATCCTATTCATCATCATCATCATCATCATCCACATCATCCTCATCATCACCATCATCATCATCCTATTCATCATCATCATCACCATCATCCACATCATCCTCATCATCACCATCATCATCATCCTATTCATCATCATCATCATCATCATCCACATCATCCTCATCATCACCATCATCCACATCATCCTCATCATCACCATCATCATCATCCTATTCATCCTCATCATCACCATCATCCACATCATCCTCATCATCACCATCATCCACATCATCCTCATCATCACCATCATCATCATCATCATCATCATCATCTTCTTCGTCATTATTATCCCAAACATAATCGATACTACTGCAATCTTAACCACTACTGTTACACAAGAGGATCAGTGTCATGAGCTTCACCATTAACATCATTATGATTATCATCACCATTATCTTAATGCAACCATTGTTTTTAATTATTGTCGTGTCTTAAAAGGGTATAAAATAATCGTAAACGGGTAAAGAGATCATTTATAGACTGTAAATATGTACATGAGTACGAACATACATTAAAACATAAATAGATTCAAAGATAGAGATATCGATAGATCGATAGATAGTTAAATTATTAAATTTAGCAAAACATTTTTTGAAATATTCCTTTCTGTGGCGGATACCTTCAAACGTTATTAATTGCACAAACTGGGCAATATTTACTCCTTCAACTCCAGATGGTTTGAAATTTAAGATCATTTGTTAGTGGAGAATGTCCGCGGAATAGCTTCAAAAAAGATTTTATATCATTAAACACCTCAGTTCATTCAGCAATATCAGTTCCTTTCAAAACACAGTCAACATTTATCTTAAATTTTGCAATGGCCTTCATTTTTTCGGTATTGTATTCCCCTCTTAAGCTAGGACAGGAGATAAACCTCATCGTTAGGTTGTAAAACACTCCCAACCAACTACTTTCACTTCCAACCTATCTTAGCTCTCATCCACTTTACCACAGCAATATACAGTTCCATCAGAGTAATTTATCCCCCTCGCTTGTTTTTGCCATGCTAACTCTTTTCCCTTTTTGCCCTTTCCAAACTCTCTTCTCTATCGTTAAAGTCTCTCTTATCTTACAAATCGCTTGATTACACACCGAACGAAAAAGCTCTTCAGTGGCTCTCAAATGCGACCTTGTTCCTTGTATGTCGGTTCTTTTGTTCCCACTGATTTATTCACTCTCCTAATCCCCCCTCAGAGTCCATTCGTTTCTGAAGATTACGAACAACCTTTTCCTAGTCAGACCATTAAATGATTATCATTTAAATGCATGAAAGAGTGTAAAGGTAAAGTAGTAGTAGTAGTAGTAGTAGTAGTAGTAGTAGTAGTAGTAGTAGTAGTAGTAGTAGTAGTAGTAGTAGTAGTAGTAGTAGTAGTAGTAGTAGTAGTAGTAGTAGTAGCAGCAGTAGTAGTAGTAGTAGTAGTAGTAGTAGTAGTAGTAGTAGTAGTAGTAGTAGTAGTAGTAGTAGTAGTAGTAGTAGTAGTAGTAGTAGTAGTAGTAGTAGTAGTAGTAGTAGTAGTAGTAGTAGTAGTAGTAGTAGTAGTAGTAGTAGTAGTAGTAGTAGTAGTAATTGTGGCAATTGCTACCGTTTTGCTTTTTTTTGTTGTTTTTTATTTTTTTTGGTGAGGTGTGTTTTTTTTTGTTTTTTTTTTTTTGCTGTTTATGGAGGGAAGGCGATGATATTAGTTTATTATTATTAAGAAATGCTGGTTTAAATAGAGTGTCTTTGACGTGTTTAGCCAAAAGTTAAATTGTTTTTTTATACAGTCTTGATAGCAACGTCTTAGCCCTTTTCTCGATTATTATATCTTGATCATTTCAGACCTACACAAAAAGCTCGTCTTAATTGACCTACATAATCAGTTTTCAAGCCAATGCACATTTTTTGTGTCTCAAAGTTAAGTGTGAGTATATCGAGCGGGCCCGAACAATCATCTACTATCCAACGGTTTACTTCATTCAAGCCAAAGTTTAACAGATCTATAGCCGTATTTATTAGTTTATCCAATAATCTTGTGAAGTTCGATCAAAAAGTGTACTTAATTAGGCGTAACTTTAGATCTTGATTAGATTTACATTCAATGAGCGGAAGAGGATTTAACACAATAAAACTAAAATATGTGAAAGTATAAATTTTTATGCACGGATTTGTATCAATCTAAGAGGTTAAAAAGGTGCAAAGCTATCAAAATTTAATCCAACAATAGGCTGTCTACAGATCTAATTCAAGGCAGTTGTTGAACATGTTTGAACAAAAAAGTTCAATACTGCACCCGTGGTGGTTTGGTATTGAATTTTTTTTTCCGAGAGCAGCTGGCCACACAGAGTTGTAGATTTACTCAAAGGTATTTATCTATTTGGATGAGACTATGTTTCCTTCAGATGGGTCCTGAGCTGCTCTTTCTGTTCTGAAAAGGAACCTGACCTTGGTTGCTAGATAAGTTGTCTTGCGAACTGGAATGGCTATTTTCGGAGAAGTTCTCTTGGTCCTTGCTTTTTTTTTTACTTCGTCTCATCCTTGCGGATTCTGCTCTGCTCAGTGATGTCTGTCTCGTGTTCAAACCTCGCCAAAATTTTTGTAACCTTATTTTTTTTCCTTTAGCCGCTGATTTTATCTGTTTTCTTAGATTTATTTTTATTTTTGATGGGCAGCTTCCCATTTTGCATTGTGTTCTGTTTTTCTTGAGTTCATTTTTCACTTGGTGTTGTTTTGTCTCGAAGGTATTTGGACGTGTTTTGTAAATTATGTCACCGATTCCGTCTAACCATCCTTGGCTTCTAGGAAAGCTGCTGACTAATAATCAAACTTTTCGGGAATTCTATCAAATAACCCTAATTATTGACACTTTTTACCCCTTTCCCAAAATTGCTTGTAAACAGTGCTTAACAATATACGTGACACATTGTGTTGGAATCATTTATTGATAATAACAGCTGAATGTGACAAAAAAATTTTAAAGAAAGACATAAAACCGGTAGATAATATTGTATTTTTAACATATGACACTTCATTTTCCTGAAGTATTTAGCGATCGAAACAAAAATTCCTTCATTATTCCTAGATACTTTTTTCCTGCTGCAGCTGACTATTTTTGCTTATTCAAAACTTTGATATCTCAAGAAATACATAAAGGAAAATGAATTACAGGTAAGGCTTTAAAGGTACATAAACATTATACGGCACCGCAGAATGCGATTATTTTTCCATAATAGTATCTAATTGCCACGATAGGATAGCTTTACAAACCATACAAAAACAATAGATTGCAATACTACAAGATTATTTCTATAACCACGTATGCCGAGAATGAAACATAATGTCCTGGGCTGCTAAGGTTTATCACTTTTTAGCTGATAAGCCTATTGTTGTTTTTCGGGAAATTTAGTCATACCATATCACTAAGTAGTACTTCACCAGGGCTTTTCTGTTATTTCTCTCCTGATATTTAAATGGTTTTGAGTTTCTTTTGAGAAGATTTTTAAATTTAAAAACTTATTTCAGCCTCTATCTTATCTTTATCTCTTTTAAACACGTTTAATTTCATACACGCATGGGGACCAAATGACACCAGTTGTACAATATCGAGGTATCTGAATTATGCAAACCGGACACAAAAAGTTGGTCTTTCACTGTTTTGGTTTTTTTTAAAACGTTTCTGTTACACATAAAGCGGCGCAAATCTAATGTATCCCGTTTTCTTCACAATTCTAAATTGAAGACATTTGTAGCATGTATGTGTAAGAAAGATACATATATCAATCTGTTAAAGTTTAAGATGCTGATATATACATACAATTTTTCTCGGTAAAAATACACATTCATTAGATTCATTTTTTTTATTTTTTGTCATCTTGCCTGAGTTTTTCTTTCATTTTCATGAAAACCGTGGACTAGCTTGTCTTGACAACATGATTAGTGATATTTATGTTAAATTAAATTTTGTTAACAAACTACTAATTAGAAATAAACAGAAGGTATTTCTTATTTAGGCTGTGGGACATTTAATTGTTACATACATTCATTGAGTATTTTTAAACAGAAACTTATGTCATTAATAGAATAACTAGTTATGAGGATAAACTTTTGCATATAGGATATGATCCTCTTTTTGTATCCTGTCTATATTTATTGGGTTTTTTTTTCACATTCTAAGCTTTCTTTTTGGCCAGATGTCAAACATCAATATCGTTACAGTTTCCTTATTTTCATTTCCACAAAAGTCGGATAAGCAGGGCTGACTCCTGTGTTCCATCTCACACCTTTTGTATCCTGGAGTCCCCACACCCCGTTAAGGTTAGAATTATAACACCTCTTGTACCACCAGGCACCACGATACTGGACAGCACAGCTATTTGGGTTATCATCGTTGTCTCTATCTCGTGTACTAAACTGCTGGTTGTTATGATATGACAGGCCGGATCCAGGTCTTTCGCCGATAGATCCAGAGTATGACCCCAGTCGAAGACGATAACTGTCAAAAAAACGAATTTTAGATGTTATACTTTAAAATGCATCAAAGGGAGGGGAATGGAAACTTTGTAACAAATTTTTATAAGAGGAGATATCCTATAAGAAAATTAGGTTCACTGGTGAAATTTGCAAAATGCATAGTTCTTATAGTTTGAAATGAAAAATTATATTGCATCAGTAAGGAATACTATTTCATTATTATTATTATTATTATTATTATTATTATTATTATTATTATTATTATTATTATTATTATTATTATTATTATTATTATTATTATTATTATTATCATCATCATCATCATCATCATCATCATCATCATCATCATCATCATCATTTCTTGTATATATATATATGTATATATATATATATATATATATATATATATATATATATATATTATAAACTAATATATAAGATGATCAAACCTACTTGTCTGATTCAGCCTCGATTTTGAAGCTTGTATAATGAGCAAACTTGTCCTGCTGTTTGACTCGCATGTCTATTCTTAGTTCGTAAGGATTCTGTAAGACAAAATAGATATATCTTTTTTTTTTTTTTTGTTTCATTCTTGGGGATGCATGGGAATTGTGTTGGGCAGAACAATCAACGATGTTTTCTTACTTGTTGTGTAAGCGTGTAGTATGTTTGCATTAATTTACAAACTCTTTTTCATAAATGTTCACAAAGTTATACAAAATAATTTATTTTGGGAGAATCCTTATCTCTTTTTTTTCGCTAATGAAATAATTAAATCATCAAGTAGGCTTGCTTGGCAACAACGAACAATTTCACATCTGAGGGATAACAAAACAACAAAAAAAGCCGAAACCAATTATCTTGTTGTGAATTTTAGAATAATGAAATATTAATTTAATTACACTTTAAAAATGAGATTAACACCACGAACGTTTGAAAACATTCAAACTTTTCATTGAAAACAAATATTTGTATTGAAAATGTTAATAAAAACTACTGGGTGGAATAGTTAAAAACTTAAACAGCAACATTTTTTAAGAGAAATATGCAGTTTCGACAAATGATCGCTGGCTGAACAGTAATTTTTAGTTCCAGAGTAATATTTGAGGTCACATTAATGATATGCCTTTATAGGTCCTAGCAATACCAATAGCCAGAAAAAAATATGCAATCAGTAACGTTAAGAAATCCACTCATCGTGAAGAAAGTTTACAGGATGTTAGGACGAAAAAAAGCTTCTTGCTGCAAGTCATAATTCTTATGTGTCTTCCTTCTACCTATATTTCATCGTTTTTAAACTATATTATTATATTTTTATTCAATGTACCTTTAACGTATTAGAGCAAGTTTACTCTCGATAAAGCGACCTCTCATTCTGTCTGCTCTAAATCCACCAAGAAATAGTCTTAGGAATCTCAAAACCTATCTTTCATTTGTTGCCACACGTGGAAAGCTCTCTAAAAGCGGTTGTAACCTTACAAATCCACCAAAATAGCTTTCTTTCTTTTTCCAATATAAAAAAGAACCTTAGCTTGGAGACCGGATTCTTCTAACTCTTAAATTCATACAAGGCATTCTCCTCTTTTGTAGCCGTGAGTCTCCCTCGAATTGCTTTTTCCTGGTAACCTACTAAAGTTTGAACAGAAAAATCTCGAGTGAGGAAGTTATAAGGATTACAATATCTGGTCTCAGTTTTTGTTTTCATTATGACAATAAGATTTTGGGATCCCTGGGCACCTCCTGAAACGTTTCAATCGTCTCTAGCTCTCCCATACAGCGATCTATTGCTTTGCTTTATTACTCTGACTGAATTGTTTTGCTTGGACTTAATATCTGGTAGATATTTGGACTTTTTAAATTACCGATTACTATAAAGCACAAAACCATAAACATATTTAAAGGAAAATAGGCAATCAGTAAAGTTAAAAAAATGTTACCTATTGTGAAGAAAGTTAACAGGACATTAGGAGGGAAAAAATCTCCTTGCTGCAAGAATATGGTCCTCAATTTCTGACGCTAGAGGGGTTCCAGCCACACGCAGGTCATGATTCTTAGCTTTGTTCTTGCTACCAATACTTTATCGTTGTTAAACTAAATGATTAAATATGTTACCCCTGCACCCCCCACAGATAAAGCGGCCTCGCATTCTGCCTGCTCTAAATCCACAAAGAAATATTCTTAGGAGTTTGAAAACCCATCTACCATTTGTTGTCACACCTGGAAAGTTCTACATATAGTTTTTAAGCTGAAAAATCCACAAAAAACTCTTCTGGCGCCAATCTCAACCGATTTTATTTATCTTAACTTGAGCTTCAAGCTCTAAAAACACGTCGAGGAATTCTCCTTTTCTGTAACTGTGAGTCCCTTTCGTTCTGCTTTCCGTGAGTTTATTGGATCACAATCTCTGGTCTCATCTTCGTTTTCATAATTCCATTAAATTGATCGTCGGATCCCTGGGCACCAGCTGAAAAATTAATGATCTCTCTTATCCAGTGATCTCTTGATTTCCTTAACTGTTTTGACTGAATTTTGGTGCTCTGACTTAATTTTTGTCAGATTTGCCTACCCTCGTGCTAAGCTTCAAAAAGATCTTTGGACGTTTTTGTTCACCGATTAGAATCAAGCACAAACTCATAAACGTAATGAAACGAAATTGATTTTCCATCGTTAGACCAAACCCTCCTCATAAAAATGTAGCCGCAAGTATTCTAACTTTGCTCCTAACGGCCTTATTTCACTTACTCTGACAGTCAGTTTATGAATCGCGTCATTGCCCAACCAGAAGTCTCCACTGGTGTCACCAAAGCCGTTCTTATAGTCTGCCCAATCTCTGTAGAAGTCTACGTCACTCCCGGTCCGTCTCTGTGGAATATTACACAGGTCATCATTATACATCATTATGTGTTTGTTTGTTTGTTTGCTAAGATTGTTTACATTTTTGCCTCACATATATTTTGCCTCGTAATATTGAATCAATCTCAAGCAACTATTCAAATCTATATCGTTGGTTTTTTCTATAGTCAGCTTGCAAAAGTGTATCCATTTTTATCATTTTAAAGCATTTTTCTCATAAACTAATTTCAATCTCCAAAAAGTGGATATTATTACTCAACTTAAACAACAGCAAAGACAATATAACGCTACCTTAAATCTTGTAAATACAGATCTTGTGGGTCAAATTTCAAAGCCGTTATTTATTTTTAATGGACTTCAAGTATAGAATCAGTTTTCTTTACTAAGGCTCGGAAGGTTTAATCTCATTGAAAAAGAAATAATAAGGTTTAGAGAAGTGAAAACGGTTTGTCGAGTTTTACCATAGGTGCGACTCGTGACTTTTTTTTACTGTGACGCCCATAGCCTTTCCCCGTGGTTAAGAGGCATAATTAGAGGGTTTAGAACAATATACATGTAGGACTGCTTTAAGAGTGTGACATTTCAAACAAGATCAGGGGTCGAATCTTATAATGTTCGATAAAAATTAAATTTTAAGAATTAGAAGAACTTGAAGTGTTTGAGACTGGCTGAGATTTAACAAGACCTAGTTTTACGAGCAAATCAAATCAACTTAGGTGAAACTTTTTACCTCAAACACTTAAGGCTTGATTTTTAACTTCAAGTTAGGCGACTGTATTTTTTTTTTTATTTTAAAGTAATTTTATATAAAAAAAAAAGGTCTCGATATAAAAATGTATTATAAGATTTTGACGAAAGTTTTTTCTATAGTTTTATAGTTATGAAGACAAAAAATATTCCACCTTAAAAATTAAAACAGAACTTTTTCTGTACGAATACAAGTATTCAAGATGCTAGCCATCTTCAAGCCATGAGGGACGAAGCCATTATGATGAACTTCGCATTGCTTCATCAAGTGAGCAAAATTTCATCTCTTGGGCTTTGTAAAAATTCCTATTCGGATTATGCCAATTAATTACCAACAATATAAAAATCTCGAGCTTTAGAAAAAAAGGGAGTTTTAAATGCATTTGAAAATTTAATACAGGATAGTTTGTTTATGTCCTGTGAAAAAAAAAACGGACGTACTCGTTCTCAGTGTTTCAACTTCTTAGTCTTCACGAGCCAGCATGTAAATCACTCTGCCTGGTCTTGTCTCGGTAAGGCTATTGGTGCCTTATCAAGATGTGGGTTCGACCCCATTCCATTATTATGTTATCACGTCTTTCATAGTAGTAGTAGTAGTAGTAGTAGTAGTAGTAGTAGTAGTAGTAGTAGTAGTAGTAGTAGTAGTAGTAGTAGTAGTAGTAGTAGTAGTAGTAGTAGTAGTAGTAGTAGTAGTAGTAGTAGTAGTAGTAGTAGTAGTAGTAGTAGTAGTAGTAGTAGTAGTAGTAGTAGTAGTAGTAGTAGTAGTAGTAGTAGTAGCAGCTATAGTAGCAGTAGTAATAGTAAGAGTTATAAGGGTTAGAAATTTAGGTAGTGCTCAGCAATGGTAAAAGTGTAAATTTAAGTGAAAAAGAACAAATAATGTTTGCCATTGTGTAATTCGAACCATTCATTTAGAGATGTTACGGCACCCATCGCCTTGCCACTCAGTGATATACCATAATCAAAATGTGTATGGTAGAACTGAATGAGGTTTTTTAGTTTGATAAGATAACTGTCAATTTAAAAAACAGTTTTAGAAATAGTCTCTAGTAAATACCTGAATGACGATCCATCCGCCATCATCGGTTTTTGTATCACAAAGAATTTCCCCCTTGAGAACACCATCAACTGTTTTTATGTAATGTGGGTACGGTGTAGATCTGTACGCATCCAGATAGCGATGGCAAGGTGGGGCCTGTGAAAGCATTAGAGTATTTTTTATTTTTTCTTTCTTTTTTCATTCTTATCATTTCAAAGGCAGAAACAGGCAATATATATATATATATATATATATATATATATATATATATATATATATATATATATATATATATAATGAAGCAAGAAGAAAATTGAGGACCATCTAACCGAGCATTTCTAGATCGCCTGGGAACATCAAATTTGGCATAAAGTGGTAAATTGCCCCAAAGATTGGAGTGGTAATTTTTTTATTAAAGAAAATAGTAGTTTTCAAAAATTAAAGGCAAAAAAGTGATTATTATTTTCTGAAAAGAACAGACGAATGTGCGAACTATTTCCTATAAGAACAGCTGGGCAGAGATGGCAGGGATGAAACTGAAAGGAAGTTAACGTATACAATGTAGGCGGCAGCAGATCTAAGCCGTTTGGAATATTTCTAGATCTAGATCTATATCATATAGTGTAAGATCTAAGTACAGAATTTAAAAAGGTTGCTTCGATCTAAGGCCTAGATATTTACAGCAGCTAGACTCAAATCAAAAGGTTAAAATCTACAACTAGAGAAAATTATAATTTACTTCTAGGCTTACAGGTTTTTTTTTTAACATTAATTATACCTGTATGTAGGTTTAAATAACTGCGCGGCTAAGAGTTTCTGCAATGCACTTTTTCTCATTTAGATTATAGTTAAAGATGGGTAGGTGGATGTCTGGATCATTAAAGTAAAAGGTTAGATATCAAGACCATTTATAAACCTATTTAATACACACACGCACCCCCGCCCCGGTAAATTCACACCATGGTCCCTTTCCTAGAAAAGGGTTTTTGACATGTGTTATTAAATACCATATAAGACTTATATATAGGAAGTCGCATAAAGGTTTAAAAGCCATACCAATCTCTGATAAAAAGTAACTTAAAAACTTATTATTCCTAGATACCACAAATTAATTATTTTAATCATTTCTCTCCTAGATCAATCAGACCTTTTTCTTTACTATTCAATTGTAGATCAGAAAAAAGATCAATAGAAACGCTATCGCTCTCTTTCTCTCTCCCTTTAGGTCTCTTGTTGCATCTCTTTCTCTCTCTCTTTTTCTCTTTTTCTCCCTTTCTATCTACCTACTATCTATCTATCTATCTATCTATATCTATATCTATATATATATATATATAAATATATATATAGATAGATATTTATATCTATATCTATATATCTATATATCTATATCTATCTATATATAAATATATATATATATATATATATATATATATATATATCTTTATTCTTACTCTTATGAATTTCCTTCTGTCTCTTAAGAAAGTAACAGAGTTTTCTAGTCGGATGAACTAGTGTTGCAATTAGATTACATCATAAAACCATCTCGATACCTGGCTACAATAAAAGCGAACTATCCTCTCAGGACTCTTCAATAACTGTACGTTAAAAAATAAACAATCAAGAACAAAAAATATACCTAACAATTTTTATTCCAGCTTTTTTTTTATCTTACCTTGTTCGAGTCGGATGTGTCATTCACGATACATTTAGCATTGACTTCTCCAGATGTCAACATCTCGCGTATCATATCTGTCTGATTCTTTACAATGTCACGGTTAGTTTGGTCATACGTCTTGAGAATATCAACATCCATTTCGGTGGGATGCAGCAGATCAAATGTTTTGTTTAAGGATCTCTGAAAACTTTCAGAAATATTCCCCAGAGCTTCTGTCTGCTCCACACGCATTCTCTGTCTGATGGTATCTAGACTGTCCATAATGTCTGCTTTAGCCTCGGTCCGAAACTGGGCAAGCTCTGTGGACACCTTAAAATCTAGTTGCATGAGTTTATTCAGATTGTTGTTGTTGTCAATTTTATCCTCAATTCTGTTTTCAAGAATGTCAGTTTTAGAGTTAAAATCTTTCTGCATGTTTTTTATTTTATCTTCTACAGATCCAGTTCTTTCTATAAAATCTTTCTGCAGTTGTAATATTCTATCCTCTATTGTCTTTTCAAAGGAGCTACTTCTATCATTTGAATCCCTTTGTAGCTGACTAAATTTATCGTCTATACTCCTTTGCAAACCATTTACGGACTGAGTGATTAGCTGTTGAAGTGAGGATAAAGTTGCAGCGATATGGCAGGCATCAAACTCTTACCACCCACATGATCTCCAGTCTGCCCTGACTGCTGAACCAAGCTGGAACTTCTCACCACCCCCCTGCCCTGGGGGTCTAGACCTCGGACTTGACAAGTGAACTCAGCTGTACAATCATCCTGTTTTAGAAACTCTATTCGCATCGTTGCTTTCTCTGTATTCAGATCCGCGTCGATTTTTCTACCGTTCGCTACGCGATATTGAGTTGGTGTTGTAGACGTAACAGAGCCAACAAGAACGTCGCGTCTATCTTTAGCATTGCCGTTAGTACCAGAGAAGACTCTTTTAAACACGGACAGGCTGGAGATACTCTTTAATACAACCATTGAGTCAGGGTGTGCTTTGTCTGTTGTGTCAGAGACGGAGGTGCTGGTGTCTTCCTCACAGGGAGGACACCACAAACTTTGAGAGGTCCAGATTTAGTAGGGGATTCCCGTTTGATTGTCAGATCAAGGCCTGTGTTTAAGCATTAAACAGATAAATATTTCTTGATCAATGATCACAAGATGATAAATAAGCGGTGGGCACAAGATCAAGTTGTACAATGTATGAAAAAAGATAAAGACAATCCTATTACATAATTGCTAAAAACGTGCATGTAGTGTTGATTAAAAAAAAATAACAAAAAGATAAGCTTACAAACTACATGTTAATGTCAGTAGCAGAGCATATTGTGGCGTATGGCTCAAGAAAAGGATTTTTACATACGTCTTGAATTTTGAAAAAAGACAGAATCCTAACAGAAACGTTTTTTTATTAGGACAATAGGAACAATAAGGAGAAGAACTAGTAATAATAATAATAATAATAATAATAATAATAATAATAATAATAATAATAATAACAACAACAACAACAACAACAACAACCACCCCCATCAACATCAACAACAACAAATATACAAACAACGACATCAACAGCAATTCAAAAATAACAATACATTAGATGTAGTCTAATTTTTAAAGATTAAGATAATACAAACAAGAAATTAATACTAACAAAAGATAAAGATAGAACAGATGTATTTCACCCACTAACGGACAAAAGAATTTCTCAAAGAATAATATGGAAAGCAGGTGGTTTGATCTCTAGCTCCAGGCTACAATTACAAAAGTTGTAAATAGACGGATATCTACGACTTTATAGCTTGGTGCGATGAAACAAAACTACGACTCATAAACAGTGATCCATCTCAGACAGATAGTTATGAAAGATAAAAGAAGTACATATCATGCCTAAGACTCGGTGAGAAAACAATTGTTCAGTTTCGGAGTGATATTTTTTTGGGGGGTCAACATGCCAAGAAACCATTTTACAAGCTTACCTTGACAACTGCAGATCAGCAAGCACAGTACAACGATAGCATAAAAACCTCGCTCCATCTCTAGAGATTCGCTCCTTGTGACAGACAGACCATAAACCGACAATACACAACAGGATCTACAGAGATAATCAAACCTTATGAATTTTGTTCTTGTATTTATAGAGCTAGAAGAGGTGATGGTTCTTTTGCGCATCACGAAAGCATCAAATCTAATCTTTTTTTCAAAGTACATTAATTTACGCGACCAGCTTCATGTTGGAGTGGTCTGAGAGTGAAAGATAGAACCAGAGAGATAGAAGGAGTTTGAGTAAAAGAGGGTGAGAGATATAGAGAGAGACTGAGATAAACAAAGAGAAAGTGAATGAGAGAGACTGGCGCAAAGAGAAAAACAAATAGAGACAGAGAGTGATAGAGATGGCGTTTCAAGCTAGAAACCATAATATGTTTTTAGTGATAAACAAGTTTTGTCTTACATTGTCTACAGCTGTGACTCTCGGTTACAGCCTGGTACGAACTTGATAAGAAATATCCTTAAATTTCCAATAACGCTTGTTATTGCATTTCTCCTAGCATATCCTATTCTATTCTATCTGCATATTAACAATAACAAGTCATTAGTGTGCAACAAAATTTCGGCAGGATATGTAATCTAATATCACACGTATGTTCTTTTTGTGGCCCATATGCTCGAGCATAAGTGATAATTCAGTAACCCAGTGTGACTTTTACCCTCTATGGCTAAAGGGGCGTATACGGTTCTAAGAAAAAAAAACATTACTGAAGAAAACAAGAGTATTTTGCTGGACCGAAATAATTCGCTTTCATGAAAATATAATTAACGAATTTTATAGTACAATCTTAGGTTTTTATCGCAATATAGATTAAAAAAAAAACATGTTTCTTGACAGCATTCTTACTGTCGTAAACTGCTTTAAAACTACTCTCTGAAACGAAGTTAAACTTTCACTCTGTGTTTCTTGTTTTCTGCTTGTTTCTTCTTTATGGAATTTAGATAATACAACTTTTTTTGTCTCATTCTTGTGTCTATATGTGGCACAACTTTTTTGTTGTTGTACTGCACATGGATCTGAGTGAATACTCATCCATCAGCATTAAGAAGAGAACAGTGAAGAAAACATGAAATGAAGTTCTGTGTGTTTTTTCCAGATCTAGTTTTTGTGTCAGATGAAGGTGTAGATCCGCCAACTGACGAGTTATGTAATGTTTTTTAAGAGCTGCATCATGCTACAATTTTATTTTTAATTGTTCCTTAAAAAAACAGAAATGTTGTTTTCATTGACACCGACCATTTTTTGAGAAGGCATCGTTGTAAACAAAGATGAAAGCAACGCTTGTAATACTATCACACATACCAATCACAAATAAAAAAGGCAATAATGTTTAAGATACAAATAATAGATATATAAATAGATAGATAGAAAGATAATAAGATTGAGAGATAAATAGAAAAATAGTTATACATTTCCTTTGCCTACCAAGTTTGTCTTCTCATTTCTGTGTCTGTTTTGTACATATCCATCTCTCCATGGCCTTCTCTCTCTATCTCTTTCACTCCCTTCCTCCCTCTCTCTCTCTCTCTCTCTCTCTCTCTCTCTCTCTCTCTCTCTCTCTCTCTCTCTCTCTCTCTCACTCTCCCTCTCTATGTATCCGTATAATTCACAATGTCAAACATTTTTCGGTCATTTTCATATAAAGTCATATCGTAATCAGTACTGAGCATTAATTGAAGCTCTTTAACTGGCACAAAAGTCTTATTACTAATGGTAGTAGTAGTAGTAGCAGTAGCAGTAGTAGTAGTAGTAGTAGTAGTAGTTGTAGTAGTAGTAGTAGTAGTAGTAGTAGTAGTAGTAGTAGTAGTAGTAGTAGTAGTAGTAGTAGTAGTAGTAGTAGTAGTAGTAGTAGTAGTAGTAGTAGTAGTAGTAGTAGTAGTAGTAGTAGTAGTAGTAGTAGTAGTAGTAGTAGTAGTAGCAGTTGTAATAGGGATAATAATGATGCTGGTGCAGGCTACACATGGGCGATAATATTTTTTCAAACAACTTACTTCGATCCTATGGTTTATGTTACATATAACACATGTAAAACCCTAATTTGAATATATAGTTTTATTTTTTTTTTTTTAAAGATAGATTTAGATCCAGATTTTTACACGTGTTTAAGCTGAAACTTAGATCTGCTATGAACCGACGTGGATTTAACATGGTTTAGTGAGCAGGTAAAAACTCACCGACTGAGAGACAATCCTACTAGGAGAGAATTGAGAGGCTGGAGGGGGACGGAGACATAGTGGTATTAAGAGAAGGTAGGAAAATGTAAAGGTGAAATGGAAATATAAAAAATAGCGGCAGAGGAGAGGGGCGAGGAAATAGGCAGTCATAAGAATAGAAAGAAAGAGAGAAATAACTATTAATATATATATGTATGTATACAAGGTGAAAACTCGTTCTGAAAACGGGGTCCTGGTGTCAAGTTCCCGGAACTGGGGAGCGTGGATGTATTGTATCTCTCCTTTTACTTACATGATCGAAACATATGCGTCCACCTATCCATCTTTACCTAAAATCTAGATAGCTCGATAATTCTAATTCTGAACACAAAATTCAGATTAAGAACTTGATTACTTTAGGAATAAACGAAATCGGCATAATATTCTATTTCTCATATTAGCAGGGTAATCAGTCCAAGCACTATACCGCCAACTGGGTTCCCGATATTTAGATCAATTCCAATTTTTATGTAGCCACCGTTCATTTGACCTACACCAGATCCAGTGGGAACCAGATTTCGGCTATTTCAGCCAGTTAGTAGCTTCAGAGCTTGTTAAATTTTTACTATTACACCCACACTCACAAGAGTGCTGTTTCTTGTCTTTCCGGTCGACCTTGACCGTGATCGCATTATAAGTGAAAGTAGTCCCGATTACGTAACTCTATGAAGGCGCAATTTTATGGAATGTTAACAAGATAAATAAATAAGAATTTGGGGGGGGGCGGGGCGGGCTCGAGACCCCCCCAAAAAAAAAAAAAAAAAATAAATACTTAAATTATGATCATTCCCCCCCCCCCCCCTCAATCACCCCTCCCCCCGACAAGAATGAAGCGACTTTCACTTGATAATACGATCAAATCCTGGTCAAGATGAACCGGAAAGACAAGAAACAGCACACAGTAAAAAAGAAAATAATAATAATAAATACAGCTCTTACCTGTGTTAGAGTGATTCATAAATAGTAATACTTTCCACGGGGCAATATTGGTGTGATCAAGAAATGTTCCTTTATAATCGGAAACAGAAAAACCACAAAACCGTCGCTTCTTAGATTTAGGAACAACACTAGACTTCCTACAGCGCCAAACAATGTGGACAAATTATTTCTGATGGTAAAACACTATGAGATCGAAAAAATGCTAATGACTTAGCGTCGTTATTATAAAATTCAGCAATAACTTGAAAATAATCAAAAGAACACTTATCACAAGCAGCCATGAAGAAAATCACGATCACGATCAAAACACATCAGCTGTTGAGCCTAATGAGTAATGACAATGAAATGAGACAAAAGACGCGATGAACAAAAGACGCGCCTTTAATTGCGCATGCGCATGGGTAATTGTAAGACGTTGCGCATGCGCAAAGAGTAACTAAAAAGAAAGTAATACGCATGCGCAAAAGACGGAAGTAATTAACATGCAAAAAGGCACCTACCTCGAGTAAATCAATACGCTTAAATAGGTTAAGAAAGAAGAAATAATCCAAAACAAAAAGTCATATATTTCAAAAACTATTTATTTGCGGCGAATAAAACCTTCAAATTCGTACTCAGCACATTGAAATCTAACAGAAAAACATCACTTCAAATGCCAATGCGAGTTGGGTGCAATAGTAAAAAAATACCCAGAGGTTTTGTTTCTACATATGGAGAGTTTAGTTAGAGGGTCATAGACTAATGACTTCATTAATTATCTGGCAGCAACCTCAATGGGCATCACTATAGCATTGTAGCCGAGATCTCCTAGCTCTAGTTTTAGTTTCTTCCTTTTGTAACTGTGGGCATCTTCCAGTGTGTTTTCGTATGGAATTGCTAGCTCTATCATGATCATTTGTTGTTTTTTTTTGCGAAAGTTTAACAAATCATAATATCAGCCTTTGTCTTATTTTTTTATTTTTTAATCTGGGTTGGCTGTTCCATTCTGGAAGATCTGCTGAAACGTTCCTGTCGCACACGTCTAGCAGACTCTTTCTCTGGTTTTTGTGATAAACGACCATCACTACCATAAGTTAGCTCCTCCCTCTCTTGTGAATATGGATGTATTGGTTTCAAGAAGGTGGTCTATCCTTTAGCCAAATTTATTATCGTAGTAATTTCCTGAATATCTATGTTATACCTCCGTGAGTCTCGCCCCTGTGAGAGTTGGATCCTCTGTTTTTCCCCACTGTATCTGGTTTGCGTTTGAGGGCAGGAAATCGTACACTGATCTGATGAGAAAGCTGTTCCATAATGGCGCCATGTGAGGGAATAAAAATAGTGCAGGGCATTATCTCAATTAGTCCATTTATACCTGTTGCTATTGATGAGATGCTTCCTGATCCTCTCTGGACCCTTTCTTCAGTTCATGTCTCTTTTTTTCTTTCCCTTCTGATTTTGACCACCACTTTGTTTTAGATGATCCCAATTGGTCATTTAATCTCAAGGCAATCTTCGACAACTTTCTATATCCTACCCTTTTGATGGTCGGTTGCACCGTCTTTACAACCGGGTCCTAGGAATCCTTTAACATGAAGAAAAGCCTGGCTAGAAGGCCTTCGGTACCAACTTCTTCTGTTTCTAAAAGGCCCACTACACACAAAGATATCTCCCAATCTATCGCCAGAGAAGTCGTCCTCGATAAATCGTTGCGTGGGATGTAGGAAATCGTAGTCAATCTGTCTTATTGTACAAAAGTCGCAAAAGATCAGGCGCTGTCTGATATTTTTCGACCGATCGGGGAAGGCGCGAGCAGGAAAGGGCTTTGTCTTTGAAATATGCCGCCATGCGGGGTAAAATTTTGGCCGTTAAAAATATTGAAATATTTATTTAAGATTTATGAAATAAGTGCATCAAATTTAGCAGAATCGGTCGCGAGGATCCCCATTTACTGCATATTTCAATATATTTTTAGTTTACAGTATCTTTTTTAATCCACTGCAGCAACATATTTTTCCTGGACACATTTGGTGTGCAGTGTGCACTTTTTTCAATAGCCTAGTATAGATCAAAGATTCTGCAATAGATTTTATTGAAAATCATCTAGGTGATCGTCACAACGAGACACTTTGTGATAAGCTTGGTTTATATCGTGTGGGTATGACTAGCCAAAAAATGCAGATGGTAAACGGCGGCTAACATGGGCTAAAAAAAAATAACAGGAAGCGAATTCAAATCGAGAGACACATCTGCACCTGTAATTGAACTGGCACAATCTTGTCTACAATTTATCCAGCAAGAAATTTGGAAACATATCGCTACATGGAATAGACCCTTAAGGCTCTTGTTTCTTTGATGGATGAATCGTACAACGTCCCAAGGCACTTAACTGGTTCTTGTCTGACCGTTGGTTTTTGCTTGTTGACTACTGTGAACATCGTTGTTGCATCTATTTTACCTTTCGTCACTGAGAGACTGCGAGATTTCTTTGGTTTGAATTTCATCCTCCACCATGCATTTAAGACGTTCCGGCATTTTATTGCATTCGGTAAGTTTCGTCTTAGTTTGAGTTGACTATTGCGGTATCATCCATGAATGCTTTCAAAGAGGTGATTTTTCTATCTTGGTGAGAATGTTTTCCTCAGGTGTGTCTCAAGCTTAAATTGGTTACAGAAAAAGTTGCCTTGCAAAGTGAAATGGGACTTCGAAGAAGTGCTCTTGATTAATTTTCTTTTGAATTCGTCTCTTCCGTTCGAAATCTGCTCTGCTCAGTGGTGAGGGTCTCGTTTTTAAACCTCGCATAAGTTTCTGCAGCTTATTTTTCTCTTCTTCAGTCGCTCCTTTCATATGTTGTCTTAGATTTTTCCTCTGCCAGCGCAGAGTTTCTAGTCTATGTTTACATCTGCTTTCCTTAGGTTCTTACTTGACTTGCCCTTTTTTAATCTCGAAGCTATTATGACGTCTTTGGTAGATAATGTCACAGATTAAGTCTAACAAGCTCTATCCTTGGCTTGTTAAAAAGCTTCAGTCTCATCATAAGCTATTACTGGACGTCAACCAAAGAACCCTAACTATAGATACTCTTAACTTCACTCCCCTATTTCTTTTTTCTAAATAGTTGCCTACCAATACACGAGACTCATTGAAATTGAAGAATATTGTTTGAGGGGTTAATCCGAATTAAGGAAAATATAATAAGGGAAACATAAAAAACGGTAGATAAAAATTAGACTTTATATCAATAACACTCCTTTGCCACATAACTATGTAGCCCTTTGCCAGTGCATGGCTATATTTATGAATGATTTTCAGTTTCTTTTTAGAAGATTTTTAAGTTTTAAAAAAAATCTATACCTCATATATTTTTTCTTGAGCCTTTAAGCAGGACGTGATCTTTATTTTTTTAGTTTTTCTGTCACTATTTTAACCGCACCTCAGGTTACCTGATTATTTCTTTTGTTTTATAAAACTCACTATTACGCACGATTGACCGGCTCAAAATAAAGATATTATTTTTTTAACGTTATCCAGTCTAATAAGAAAATCTTCGACCATTGAGGCTTTGGTTAGATAGGGGAGTAATCTTCTTGTCTAGCGGACTAGCTAAATGAATATTCCGTGAAATGAAATGGAATAAAATCACATAAAATGGTGATAAAAATTCACTGCTACAGGTAAATATTTGTCTTCTGCATTTAAGATTTAATTCCATATGTGAAACATAACATGCCATGAGTCCCTCTCATTTTATATCACCACTAAGTGCACAATTCTGTGAAAATGGGTATCCAGTCGGTACAAAGTCACCTATTTATGAGTGAAACACACCATCTGAAAACTTAATCTAAAGTAATAAATGAAAGGTTTTATACACAGTTTCCTGTGTTAGTAGATTTTGATAAAGCAAAGTGTCTTCTATAAGAAGGTGTGTAACCAACTGCTTTGAAATACATAGAGAAGTTTATAGCCAGATTCGATGCCGTAGAAAAGCGGTAGATGTGATTTGAGCCTCTATCGTATTTATTGTAAAGGATTTTGTTTACTAATACCCAAGGGGACCACATGGAACTAGTTGTACAATATCGAGTTATCTGAACTATTCACAAACTTCGTCTCTCATTTTATTATCTTTATTTGAATTTTTTTTTATACGCTATATGAGGGGCAAATCTTTAGTCTCCCGACTTCCTCATAATTCTAAATTGAAGACGTTTGTAGCACATGACTACGAAAGATAGATAAACCTTTTGCCCATCTTTGTAGAAAGTACGGATACATAAATGCAATATTTATTCTTGATTAAATAGACTTTATTTATTGACAACTTGGATGAATCTTTTTTTTTTACTTTCATAAAAAATGGACTAACTTATCTTATCAAAATACTGATATTTAATATAAGACGTATTTCATTAGCAAAACAGTTTATTACAATCAAAAGGAAAGTGTTATTTTTTAAATGTGGGACATTTAATTATTACATAGATTCATTGGGTTTTTCTTTGAAGAGGCACTTTTTAGAAAGAGAGTAAATAGTTATGAGGGTAAACTTTTGCATATAGGATTTGATTTTTCCTTTGGATCAACTGTTTTATCTTTATTGTTCTTTCACATTCTAAGTTTTCGTGCCGGCCAGATGTCCAATATCAATATCGTTACAGTTTCCTTATTTTCATTTCCACAAAATTCGGATAAACATAGCCAGATCCAGTGTCCCATCTCACACTTGTCTCACCCTGGAGCCCCCACACCCCGTTGAGGTTAGAATTATAGCAGCTCTTGTACCACCAGCCTCCCCGATACTTAAGAGCACAGTTCCTTGAGCTTGCATCGTTGTCTCTATCTCGTGTACTAAACTGCTGGTTGTTATGATATGACAGGCCGGATCCAGGTCTCTCACGGACAGTTCCAGAGTGTGACCCTAGTCGAAGACGGTAACTGTCGAACAAAGGAAATTCTACATATTAGCTTATTAAAATGAAAGGGACAACAAAAGAATTGTAGGGGTGAAAACAGTTATATTATACTTCAAATCTTGTAACAAATTTCCTGAAGAAATTTTATCCAAAAAAAATTTGCAGGTGAAACTAGTAAAGCGTATACTATTTATAAGTTGAAATGAATACATCATTGTCTTAGTAAAGAGTATCAATTAGTTAACCCAATTATAAAAGACAACTACGATTTCTTTATCTGTTACCTTCTCCTAAAACACTCAATATACAGTCATGAAGTTTACTGAATTTTGATTTGTCAAAATCAGTGTCCCACTCGGTGGTACAAAATTAGAGAAAAGAAAAGCTATGGATTTAGGCTTAAAAAAAAAGCTCTTGAAACTTCGTTATACATTTATTAATACTTATTAATTCATCAATTTTTTTTGGCAAATTTGTTATTATGAAACAAATACAATTTAAAAGATTGTTCTTATGCGGTTTAAAATTTTAAAAGCGGTCGAACTTTACATTGTAATTGTAGTGGGTCATCGGCATAACATTATGGTCTCGGTGGAGAGATTAAATGACAAGAGGGCTGCACAAGAGATTTCATTCAAATTTAATTATACGGTTTTGTATGACATCCTTAAGAATGTCTTCATTGCAACGTGAGAAGAATTTTCATCATCTCAAGGTTATCTTTATTTTAAACCGAAATATGCATATATATACACACACGCACACAACATATGTATATAAGATTAAAAATCTGTTGTTCTAAAGTTTGCAATTCTTGAGTCCAATATGTATTATGTACTGTATAAAATTATTGAACCTACTTGTCTGATTCAGCCTCGATTTTGAAGCTTGTGTAGTGAGCAAACACATCCTGATTTTTGACTCGCATATCTATTCTTAGTTCGTAACGATTCTGTAGAACAAAATAGATTTAAAGTAATCACATCTTTCATTTGCTTGTTTCTTGGGTAGACATGAATGTTTTGGGCAAAAAAACCAACAATGTTCTCTTACTTTTTGTGTAAGTTTGCAAATTGTTTGCATAAGTTAACCAAGTCTATTTCATAAATGTTCACAAAATTATTCAAAATTATCCAAGTAAACGAGCCTCCTTCTCTCTTTATTTCTTCAATCAAAGAATTGAAAAATCAAAAAAGTGTGCTGGGTGCAAAAACAAACAGTTTGACATTTTAGGCATAATTAATTTTGGTTCAAAACACTTTTCTGTTTTATAAATGTTATAATTATGTAATGTTAACTTAGTTACACATACAAATGAAATTAACACCAGGAATCTTTATAAACAAAAACGGTATAACTTTTCATTGGAAAACAATATTTACATAAGACAGGTTAATGACACCGCTGGATGAGTATTTGAAAGCCGTATCTTGAAAAATTAAAACAGCATAACTTTTTTTAAAAATATGCAGTTAAGAGAGTTAATGACTGAAAAGTTGTTAGTCGAAAAATTAAGAAACGAACTCATAATGAAGGAATTGAGCAGGACAATTGGAAGAGAAAAATATCGGTGCGCCAAGTATATGACTCTAGGGACTTGAAGGGATCAGCGCCACATGCAGGTCATAGTTCTGAAATCAGCGCTTTCATCGTTTTTATTTGAATGATTCTACCAGATTTGTTATCCCTGTAACTCCCACAGAATAGAGCAAGTTTGCTTTCAATCAAGAGACTTTTCAATCTACCCGCTCTAAATTGATTAAGAACTAATCTTTCGAGTTTAAAAACATAATATCTCTCCTTTATTGTCACCCATTCAAAAGTTCTCTGCATAGACTGAACGTTGACAAATCCAGAAAAATAACCGCCTGACGCCAATCTCAAATGATTTTTTTTTAATTATCTTAGCTTGGAAGCCGGATTGTTCTAACTCTGATAAAAAAAAAACCGCATGTTCTTTTCATGTAGATGTAAGTCTCTGTTGTTCTGCTTTTTCAGGGGAACTTAAGTTAGAATTTAAAAATCTGATGAGAAGAAATTAAAAGGATTACAATAACTGGTCTCAGTTTTTGTTTTCATTATGACAATAAGATTGTGGGATCTCTGAGCACTTCCTGAAACGTTTAAATCGTCTCTCCCATGCAGCAATGTGTTGCTTTGCTTATTACTTGGACTAAATTTCTGGCAGATTAGTCTACCCTCGTGTTATGCTTCAGATAGAGCTTTGGGGGGTTTTAGTCACCGATTAGCACAAAATCATTTACTTATTAGAACAAAATTATGCTCGAGCCTCCACATAAAATTTTAGCCGCAAGTATTCGAACTTTGCTCCTAACGACGGCCACTTCCCTTACTCTGACAGTGAGGTTATGAATCGCGTCATTGCCCAACCAGAAGTCTCCACTGGTGTCACCAAAGCCGTTCTTATAGTCTGCCCAATCTCTGAAGAAGTCTACGTCACGCCCGGTCCGTCTCTGTGGAATATTACACAGGTCATAAAAATAATCTTAAAAGTTTTGTTTGGCTGCTAATATACATTAAGTTTTTATTGAATATGTATCTTGCCTGGTGATATTTATCAAAGTAAGTTTCAAGCAACTGTTCAATTTTTTTTTTAACTTGAAAAAGTAAGTCCATTTTCATAGTATTTATTTTTATTAACGCATTTCTAAATTTCTCCAAGACGTTGATAGTACCGAACCTCAAATTAAAGAGCAACAAAGACAAGATAATATGACATGTCTTAAATTTTCAACATAACATAATAATAACCTGGTGTAAATTGTATATACAGATTTTGTGTTTCAAAATACAAAACCATTATTCGTTTTGATCATACTGGTTTGTTTTTTTTTTCGTTATCAAGTTAAACGCTCAGTTTTTTTTCTCACGCTCGGAACTTTAAATCAAAAGAAAATCGAAACAAATAGATTTATCAAAATAAAAAGATTATTTAGAGTTTAACTAAGAGCGAGGCTCACGGCATAAAAATCTCTTCTCCTTGACTGTAGTGGCTGCGCTCATAGCCTTTCTCAATGCTTAACTCAGCTTACATTAAGGGGGTTAGAACAACGAACAACTGCCTTTAAAGCTTCTTATTTCATGCAAGATTAGGGGTCGAATCTTACAACAGCCGAGATAAAATAGTTTTACGAATAAGAAGAACTTTTGGGTCTTTAGATCAAAAAAAAATATTTTAAGGTTGTGTAGCTGCGAAATTATCTTTATGCTTTGTAGACTTGGTGGTTTTATTCCAAAGACTTATCTTTTGAGAAACAAAGACTCGAACTCAAGTTCTAGACTAATTAAGGTGTCACAACACCTAGTTTAAGAGCAAACTGTTTAATTTAAGTAATATTTAAGTAGGACTTAAGGTTTAAATATCAACCTCAAGTAACGCATCTGTAATTGGTTGCATTTTAAAACTATTTTCTATCAAAGGGCTTAATTTACGGGCATGTAAGTTTTTGGAAGAAGTTTTTTATAGTTATGAAAAAAGCCTCTTTCCTTACGTAATTTTTTAAGACAGATTTTTTACTACAAATGCAAGATTTTAAGGTGTTAGCTATGGCAAAGTCATAAGATGAAGGAATATGATGAACTCATTATGCTTCATCAACTCATAAAAGTTTCATCTCAAACAGGGCATTGTCTGTCAATGCAGTATACATTCATATAGTGCGCTTTTTATGCAAACATTGTTTTTGAAATTTTTATTATTTTTTATACATTAAAATGAATAATTGCCCAAATATTGTATAAGATTTGGTAGGTCAAAGCTTTAGAAGTTCTACATTCAAAAAAATCATTTTCTGGTTCTACTTAATTCAGCATTGTGAAAGTTCCTATTCTGGTTTTGCTATTCAGTTACTCACTATTTAAAAGTCTAGACACCTTAAAAAAGAAAAGAAAAGGTTCCCAAATGCATTTAATATGAAACAGCCATTTATAACCCAAAGGCACAACAAAGTGTGCTGAGGGAGCACAAAAAAGCCTTCATAAAACAATTCGAGGTTCAGTTATGCACTCATGTTAGGATCCGATATAGGCTAGTTTGTTTCTATACTCTAAAAATAGACTTAATCTTTCTCAGCTATTCAACTTCTTAGTCTTTTCAAGCCAGCATATAGATCACACTGCCTGCTCTTGTCTTGGTAGAGCGATGGGTGCCGTATTAAGTTGCGGGTTCGATTCAATTCCATACTATCTGTTAATTATTATTATATCACGTCCTTCGTAGTAGAAGCAACAGCAATAGTAGAAGCAGTAGTGGTAGCAGTAGTAGCAGCAGCAGCAGTACTAGTAGTAGTAGTAGTAGTAGTAGTAGTAGTAGTAGTAGTAGTAGTAGTAGTAGTAGTAGTAGTAGTAGTAGTAGTAGTAGTAGTAGTAGTAGTAGTAGTAGTAGTAGTAGTAGTAGTAGTAGTAGTAGTAGTAGTAGTAGTAGTAGTAGTAGTAGTAGTAGTAGTGGTAGTGGTAGTCGTAGTGGTGGTGGTGGTGGAGGTGGTGGTGGTAGTGGTAGTTGTAGTGGTAGTGGTAGTGGTAGTGGTAGTGGTAGTGGTAGTGGTAGTCGTAGTGGTGGTGGTGGTGGAGGTGGTGGTGGTAGTGGTAGTGGTAGTGGTAGTGGTAGTGGTAGTCGTATTGGTAGTGGTGGTGGTGGTGGTAGTGGTAGTAGCAATAGTAGTAGTAGTAGAAGTAGTAGTAGTAGTAGTAGTAGTAGTAGTAGTAGTAGTAGTAGTAGTAGTAGTAGTAGTAGTAGTAGTAGTAGTAGTAGTAGTAGTAGTAGTAGTAGTAGTAGTAGTAGTAGTAGTAGTAGTAGTACATTTAAGACTTAGGGGAAAATGAATGAAAAATATTTGCCATTGTGCCATTTAAACCACCGATTGATGGATTCCACGGCACTTATTTCCCTGCCCCTCAATAATAACACTATCAAAATTAGAATGTATAGGGTAGAACTGAGTAAGGTTTTTGAGTTTGATAATATAATTGCAGAAAAAGTTTGAGAACAAAATTCTTTTCAAAAACCTGAATGACAATCCATCCGCCACCATCAGTTTTTGTGTCACAAAGAATTTCCATATTTAGAACACCATCAGTTAATTTTATGTAATGTGGGTACGGTGTAGATCTGTACACGTCCATATAGCGACGGCAAGTTGGGGCCTGTGAAAACATCGGATTACTTTTAATATTGTAATGTAGTATATTTAAAAATAGGAGAAACTTTATTAAATAGTAGTGAAATGTTTAATATTAAGTGCTAAAAGGGTTTAAAAGCTGTACACAGAATAAAAATAATGATTTCTACATACAAGTAGGTTTTGTTTAAATCGTTCCTCTCTTAGATCACACTGTCCATTTTCTCCCATATTTAATCACAAATTGAGAACAGATTAGTTGAAACGCTTAAACTTACATCACGACAATTTAAATGCTCTCTCTCACTCTTTCTTTCTCTCCATTACTTTCTCATTCTTATTTATTCCCGATCTCTTTCAGTCTCTTTGTGGATCGTTTTGTGTCTCTTTCTCTCT
>JAWDGP010005052.1:30000-35000 GCA_033675545.1 Elysia crispata | reverse complement strand
ATAATAATAATAATAATAATAATAATAATAATAATAATAATAATAATAATAATAATAATAATAATAATAATAATAATAATAATAATAATAATAATAATAATAATAATAATAATAATAATAATAATAATAATAATAATAATAATAATAATAATAATAATAATAATAATAATAATAATAATAATAATAATAATAATAATAATGATGATGATGATGATGATGATGTTGATAATAATAATAATAATAATAATAATAATAATAATAATAATAATAATAATAATAATAATAATAATAATAATAATAATAATAATAATAATAATAATAATAACATTAACAACAACAGCAAAAACAACAACACCAACACCAACAACGACAATAACGACATCAACAGCAGCTGCAAGAACAACATTACTTTAGCTTCGGTCAAATTTTTAAAGATTAATGAAACAATACAAATAAAAAGTTAATACGACCAAAAAAAAAAGACAGACATATGTTAACCATCGAAGGACAAAATAATTTCTCAGAAGGTTATATACGGATATCTACTAGCTTAATTGGTTCGATGAAACAGTGATCCAGGCAGACAGGTAGTTAGCAAAGAGAAAAGAAACACACATCATGCTTAGACTCGGTAAGAAACAATAATGTCCATCATTGGAATTATACCTATTCTTTACATTACGGAAAATAATGTTTTCTTCATTTAAGTTTAAAGTTTGATTTTTATTTTTGTCTTATTTTTGTTGCTGTTGGTCTTATTTTGACAGTAAGTTATGTATTTTTTCTATTTATTATAATTTTACAAAAGATAAAAATTTTTAATTAATCATGCTCCGGTAAAGATTTTTTAAAGCTCATACCACAAACTACGCTGCATAAGTTTCCATTTGAAAACTAGTAACATTGAGTATGGCATGCGAAATAACGCAATATTTTTTTAAGAATTATTGAGTATCCACTTACTAGATGAGGACGGTGGGAAAAAAGTCAGTAAATGTGATTTTTATCTTAATGAAAGATATAATATTCACAAAAAAAAATCATGAACTAACGAATTTTGGAAATGAAAAATGAATCTTCCTTCTCTTTATTTCATTTTCATTTTTTCTTTATGGGAAAGGGAAGGGGGGGGGGGTGTTAACATGCCATGAAACCACTTTACGAGCTTACCTTGACAACTGTAAACCAGCAAGCACAGTACAGCGATACTATAAAAACCTCGCTCCATCTCTAGAGATTCGCTCCTTGTGACAGACAGACCATAAACCGACAGTACACAACAGGATCTACAGAGATAATCAAACCTTATGAATTCTGTTCCTATATTTATAGAGCTGGAATAGGTGGAGGTTATTTTCCTCACCAAGAAAACATGCAACCTTATCTTACAGCGTTTCAAGCAAGACACGAGAAGTTGTTTTTGTGATAAACAAGCTTTGTCTTTTATTGTCTTAGCCGTGACACTCAGATACAGTCTGGTACGAACTTGATAAGAAATATATTTAAAACATTCAGAAAAAATAAAACTTGTTGTTTTCCATTTAGCATATCCGGTTCTAAGTGACGATACAATGTCACAGTTTCTTTAAACCAATGCCAAATCATTTGAAACGATATTGATATGAGGCATATTGACATTGCAACACAAACATTATGTATAGAGACGATCCTCTGTTATCTGCAAATTAACAATAACAAATCATTAATTTGCAACAAAGTTTCGGCAGGATATGTAGTCCAATAAGCCATGCATGTTGATTTTGTGGGCGTATTCAGTTCTAGAAAATAATTACTGTAGAAAACCAGAGTATTTTCCTAGAAAACATTCTTACTCTTTCCAGAGAATATAATTAACGAAATTTGTAACACAATCTTAAGTGTTACTCGCGATCTAAATAAAAAAGTTCTTTCTTGGCATCATGTTATAGTTTAGACTGGCTCGGTGGGATACTGCTTCAAAGCTACAGTGAAGAATTCATTCAATATTCCTTGTTTCTTTAATTTATTTTCCATAGTACTAATTAAATTAATAAAATGTCACGCTGTCTCATTGTTGTGTTTATGTATAGCAAAAACTTTTTGTTCTTGCATTGTACGTATTGGGGCTGAGTGAAGGGGAAATACTCATTCATCAGACACAAAGTAAAGATCTGTAAAGAAAATATAGTTTACTGTATGAACTTTCCTCACCTGATCTAGTCATTGTGTCTGATAAAGGTGAGTATTGTTTTGGGTTTTTTTTTTTAATTTTTAGAGCAGCCTACCGCCACATTTTAATTTTTAATTGTGCTGTAAAAATAAGTAAGAAATGTTGTTTTAAATTGACATAGCGTCGCACAGTCTAACACTCTTTTGGGAAGACATAGCGGTAAACAAGGATAAAAGTAACTCTTATGATGCTAACAACTACACCAATTATAAAAAAGTACAATAACGCTCATGATACATGTTCTTATGTTTCAATCTACTTGCTTTGGCTAAAATCTCTCTCTCTCTCTCTCTCTCTCTCTCTCTCTCTCTCTCTCTCTCTCTCTCTCTCTCTCTCTCTCTCTCTCTCTCTCATTCTCTATCTCTCTCTCATTCTCTCTCTCTTTCTCTCTCCCTCTGTGTGTGTGTGTGTGTCTGTCTGTCTGTCTGTCTGTCTGTCTGTCTCTCTCTCTCTCTCTCTCTCTCTCTCTCTCTCTCTCTCTCTCTCTCTCTCTCTCTCTCTCTCTCTCTCTCTCTATATCTCTCTCTATCTGTCTAATTTCAATTTTTTAAAAATATACACAACTCAAATATGACACCCATAGAAATAGGTCTATTTTAAGGACACACTCATTTCAATGTTATCTCCCTCCACTCCCCAAATAAATCCCTTTTTGTTTTCTATCAAAATGAATTCTTTGTCTCCATATAAGATCTGGGAAAATTTACGATATCTTATATTTATGCACAAAAAAATTCGACATATTGCGAAAAAAAGATCATGTTATCGTAGACAAGCTTAATAAATCAAATAAACAAGCAGATAAAAGATATCGGTTTTACAATCTTAACATACAACGAAAAATCTTTGGACCATAGTAGATTATGAGTAGAAAAAAGTGAGAAGTGGGGAATTTTTAAAAAAAGGCAAAAAAAAATTACCAATCATCCAAAACATTATGTATACATATAAAATGTCAAACTGAAATTATAAAATACAACTCTGTTTATTTTTCCAACTATTTTTAGTTGCAAATAATCCTTATCGAGTGACGAATGGTAATGTAATGGGAAAAAATAATGATTTGTAGTTTTTTTTCACTTCAGTGACTAAATATTCACAAAAATGATTATTCAAAAAAATCTGGATTAAATTTTATCTATAGAAAAGGCTACTTTAAACGAAAGAGCATTAATTTTATTTAAATAAAAAAATTATAACAATTTTTTAAAGGTAATATACATGTAGAATGAGTAAGATATTTGTGTGTAAAATAACAGCAAAAAAAAATCAATGCTTTTGTTTGTCACCACATTATAAAAACCACGATCATGTAAAAGACACTTGAATAAATCGTTCTTTTAAACATGATGATTAAAAAAAGGACCGTAATAAATCAAAAGGAAAAATGTTTTTGGTGGTGGTGATTTTTTTCTTGTACTTATTCTTGGTCTTTATATATTTCGTGACTTAAAAATCGACCAAGCAACATCAACAAACGCAACGAAACTTTTCTTTACAAAACTGATAGAACTCCGACATGTGCGGAACCGTTTTCCTATTGAAACTTGAATGTTGTTCATTAGGAGGGGATCAAAATATAAGTTGAATCTGGAAGAGACTAACTACCATTTTAAAGGGGTTTCGATATCCAAATAGGTGTGTCTCATTTGTTCCCAAACTTGTTCATTGGCAAATGTACATAAAATAATAGAAGAAGTAGTAGTAGTAGTAGTAGTAGTAGTAGTAGTAGTAGTAGTAGTAGTAGTAGTAGTAGTAGTAGTAGTAGTAGTAGTAGTAGTAGTAGTAGTAGTAGTAGTAGTAGTAGTAGTAGTAGTAGTAGTAGTAGTAGTAGTAGTAGTAGTAGTAGTAGTAGTAGTAGTAGTAGTAGTAGTAGTAGTACTAGCAGTAAGCTTGAACTTAAATCGACATGTATAATCAAAGGATTAAACATGTATAGCTGTGTATGTACAAACTCATCGCAGAGCTAGATGAGAGAGAGAGAGAGAGAGAGAGAGAGAGAGAGAGAGAGAGAGAGAGAGAGAGAGAGAGAGAGAGAGAGAGAGAGAGAGAGAGAGAGAGAGAGAGAGAGAGTCTTCAGAGAAAAAACAAAAACAAATTCCATTATGGTAGATGTTTCAGCCTTTATATTCTGACAGTCTGAGAGGGCCGGACCACTACCACGGTACGACTCCCAAGTGTCTCCCTCTTATTATTATTTTGAGCTGATGTGATTTGACAGGATTTGGCTGTGTAAATATAATTATCTATACTCGGATTTGCATCAAACTAAGGTTTTACAAATCTTCGAAGCTACAAAACTTTAATTCAACAATGACTTGTTTAACGTCCTATTTCAGGCAAGTTGAGGTTTATGATGAAACAAAATAGAAACTGGAGTGACTGAGAACCAGGTGCCTAAATGACAGAAAGTTCTTTTATCAGTTCCATGGTAGGCTTATATGTCTGGCCTTATAAGCAGAGTGTTTATACCTTTGCTAAGTTTGATTGTATGCATATACTTTATTGCATTCTGAGTTAGAGAGTAAAAAATAGTGAACCCAAGGGCTAATATAGATGCTGTTTGGTGGATTTTTAACCATAAAACACACTATAAAGATCAAGGCACTGGTTACTCCTTTTGTTTAATTCAACTTACGGATTATTAGTGTTAAAACAACGTCTGACTTATGAAACAAAAATTAAGATTGCGGCTGAAAATGACAATCTTGAACAAACAAAGATTAGTTTATCATAGCTTTTAGAAAATTTTCCCGAGCACCGATAACTCCTACGGTTTACCTGCGGTTTG
>JAWDGP010005052.1:0-25000 GCA_033675545.1 Elysia crispata | reverse complement strand
ACATGCATGGGATATTGGACTATATATCCTGCCAAATCTGTGTTGTAAACGAATGTCTTGTTGTTAATTTCCAGATAATAAAAAATCGTCTTTGTATCCAGTATTGGTTCTGCAATGTCAAGAGACCCCCTGTCAAAATCGTTTAGAATAAGACTGGTTTGATATTGGTTTAAAGAAACTGTGACATTGTATCGTCACTGAGAACCGGATATGCTAGAAGAAAAACAATAACAAGCTTAATATATATATATGGGTTCTTTAAGGATATTTCTTATCAAGTTCGTATCCGAGTGTCACGGCTCGAGACAATAATGGACAAAACTTGTTAATCACTAAAACAGTTTCTGGTTTCTTCCTTGAAACGTTATCTCTCTCAACCTGTCTCTATCTATCGTTCTCTCTGTCTCTCTGTGTCTCAGTCTCTCACTCATGCTCTCTCTCTGCCTCTCTCATTCTCTCATTGTCTCTTTCACCTTCCTTCACTCACGCTCTGTCTCTCTCTCTGGTTCTATCTTTCACTCTCAGCGCAGTCCAAATTGAAGCTGGTTGTGTTCATTAATCTGCTTTGAAAAAAAAAGATAAGATTGCGAGCTTTCTTTTTGTGGGAAACAACATTCATCTGTTGCAGCTCTACAAATTAATATACATAGGAACATTCACTAGGTTTTGTTTACTTATGTAGACCCGGTTGGGTGCTGTCGGCTTGTGGCCTGTCCCTATAAGCAGCAAATGTCTAGAGATGGAGCAAAGGTTTTCTGCTATCCTTTTACTGTGCTTGGTGGTCTGCAGTTGTCAAGGTAAGCTTGTACACCCCCCCTCCCCCCCCCAAACCCACCCGATAAAAAAATTACATTTGAAAAAATAAAGGAATATTCTTGCTGGAAGTTTTTGTTTTTTCATATCCTAAATTCGTTAGTTTATGAAGGTCTTTTCAAAATACATGTTGTTTCATAAAATGAAAACAACCATTGCTGACTCACTTTTGTCCTTCGTCTTAATAAAGTTAATGGATATTCAATAATTCATGAGTTATTCTGTTATTTTTTATAAATAGTAGATTCAAAACGAATGTGTATCCCGTCTTTTATAGTACTATTTTTTAATATGGAAATTTTTGCATAGCAGTGTGTGATAATAGCTGTTACTTTTTCTATATATTCTGAAAAAAAAATCTTTATCTGAGCGTTGTAAATTTAAAATTGTTTCCCTGCGTAGAAGTAAATAAATAAATGAAAAACAGCAATGAAAACACACACGAAACTTAGAATGAGAAAAGTCTTATTGTAGATGTAGAAAATGGGTTTAATTAAAAATTAAACAATTCTTTCCTCGCCGACTCTTCGCCAAAACTTCCATTTCTTTAATCTTTTACAAATATCTATGATGCTTGTTATTTCACGTCGTTTTCACTTACGGTGCCAAGCTATAAGTTTGCAGATATCCGCCCGTTTACGATATTTGTAATTGTAGGTCAAATCTTCTGGGTCTACCATTACTGTAAGGCAATTCTTTTTTCTTGCGTGATTTACAAATATCTGGTATATTTATTTTTCGTTTCGCTACTATTGGTTTCTTTTTTGTATTGTTGTCTCAATATTAAAAGAGTAGACCAAAGCTTCATTGTTTTTTTTTTTCGTTTCGCTACTATTGATTTCTTATTTGTATTGTTGTCTCAATATTTAAAGAGTAGACCAAAGCTTAATTGTTGTTTTTGATGGTGTTGTTGTTGTTATTTTATTGTTTTTGTTCTTGTTTTTTCAATTATTAATATTATTATTACTGTTTACTACTACTACTACTACTACTACTACTACTACTACTACTACTACTACTACTACTACTACTACTACTACTACTACTACTACTACTACTGCTACTGCTACTGCTACTGCTACTGCTACTGCTACTGCTACTGCTACTACTACTACTACTTCTACTACTACTACTACTAATTATATTTCTTCTTTTTCTTTTTATTATTGTTCTTATTGTCATAATAATAAAGTTTTTACTTTCAAGACTTTGCCTTTTTTCCACAAAAAAGCAAGGGAGAAGAAAAATAAACTATTTTTTTTTGAGTCATGCCCTTCGGTACGCTCTATTAATGACATTTAGGTGGAAAATATGCAGTAATAACTCTATTCAAGAGAGATAAGTTGTTTTTTACCTTTGTCTTTTGATTTATTTGTAGTAAGCTAAAAGATTGCATTTTTATTTTAAGATGCATTATGCAACTGCATCTTAAACCTACCTTCTTATCTTCTTGTAAACATTTATCAACAAATATTTACCCTTCAAATGATTATGCACAGGTCTTGATCTGACAATCAACTGGGAATCCCCTACTAAATATGGGCCTCGAAACGTTTGTGGTGTCCTGACCTGTGAGGAAGACACCAGCACTTCCGTCTCTGACACAACAGACAAAGCACACCCTGACTCATTGGTTGTATTGAAGAGTATCTCCAGCCTGTCCGTGTTTAAAAGAGTCTTCTCTGGTACTAGCGGCAATGCTAAAGATAGACGGGACGTTCTTGTTGGCTCTGTTACGTCTACAACACCAACTCAACATCGCGTAGCGAACGGTAGAAAAATCGACGCGGATCTGGACACAGAGAAAGCAACGATGCGAATAGAGTTTCTAAAACAGGATGACTGTACAGCTGAGTTCACCTGTCAAGTCCGAGGTCTAGACCCTCAGGGCAGGGAGGTGGTGAGAAGTTCCAGCTTGGTTCAACAGTCAGGGCAGACTGGAGATTATGTGGGTGGTAGGAGTTTGATGCCCGCCATATCGCTGCAGCTTTTATCCTCACTTCAACAGCTAATCACTCAGTCCGTAAATGGCTTGCAAAGGAGCATGGACGATAAATTTAGTCAGCTACAAACGGATTCAAATGATAGAAGTAGCTCCTTTGAAAAGACAATAGAGGATAGAATATTACAACTACAGAAAGATTTTAACTCTAAAACTGACATTCTTGAAAACAGAATTGAGGATAAAATCGACAACAACAACAATCTGAATAAACTTATGCAACTAGATTTTAAGGTGTCCACAGAGCTTGCCCAGTTTCGGACCGAGGCTAAAACAGACATTATGGACAGTCTAGATACCATCAGACAGAGAATGCGTGAGGAGCAGACAGAAGCTCTGAGAAATATTTCTGAAAGTTTTCAGAGATCACTAAACAACGCTTCCTATCTGCTGCATTCTATGGAGAGCGATGTTGATATTCTTAAGTCTTATAACCAAAACCACCAAGATATTGTGAAGAACCAGACAGATATGATACGCGAAATATTGAAATCTGGAGAAGTCAGTGCTACGTGTATGGTAAATGACACATCCGACTCGATTAAGGTGAGACAAAAAAAAACTTGGGAAGAAAATTGTTGCGTAATTTTTTTTTTCTGATTAATTCAACTTAACGTATGGTTGCTGAAAAATCTTGAAGGGATAGCTGGCTTTTCTTTGAGCCAAATATGATGATGTTTTTTTCAGATGCAATCTAATTGCTCCACGACTAGAAAACTCCGTTAATTTTTGAAGTTACAGAAGGAGAGTAAAAAGAGAAAATATGGAGATATATATATATATAAAGATTGATAGATAGTAGATATATAAAAAAGAGAGAAAAAAAAAGGAAAAAGATGCAGCAAGTGCTCAAAGAGAGAGATCCCAAAAAAAGCAAAGAAAGATTGAGAGACTCCATTGTTGTGATGTAAGTTTTAGCGTGTCCATTCATATGGTGTCTAATTTGCGCTTAAATACTTGAGAAATTGGTCGAATGATCTACGTGAATTATGAATCAAAATAATTAAAATGGTTGTATCTAGAAATCATTTTTTTTCAGAGGTTGCGTACGGCTTTAAAACCACTTCCTACATTCAATTTTTCGATACTATTCAATAAAGTTTCTAAATTTATATTATATAATGATGATGATGATAATAATAATAATAATAATAATAATAATAATAATAATAATAATAATAATAATAATAATAATAATAATAATAATAATAATAATAATAATAATAATAATAATAATAATAATAATAATAATAATAATAATAATAATAATAATAATAATAATAATAATAATAATAATAATAATAATAATAATAATAATAATAATAGGAGAAGAAAGAAAGAAATGAAAATAACTCAGATGTTTTCACAGGGCCCAAATTGCCGTCGCTACATGGATGCCAGTAGATCTACTCCGTACCCACATTACATCAACACAGTTAATGAGATTCTGAAGCGAGAAATTCAATGTGACACAAAAACTCTTGGCGGCGGATGGATTGTCATTCAGGTATTTCATAAAGACTAAGTTATTATTATTTTTTTTCTTTTTGCAATTACATTATCAACTCGAAAACCTCATTTAGTTCTACCCCATTTATTTTAACTATGATATATTGTTTGGTACCATGGCGATGGGTGTCGTAGCATATATAAATGGATGGTTTGAATTCCACAATGGCAAGCATTTGCACTTTAAGCTTATTTGTACCAATGCTGAGCACTATCTTAAACTCTAGCCCTCATGGTTACTACTACTGCTACTACTACTACTACTACTACTACTACTACTACTACTACTACTACTACTACTACTACTACTACTACTACTACTACTACTACTACCACTACTACTACTACTACTACTACTACCACTACTACTACTACTACTACTACTACTACTACTACTACTACTACTACTACTACTACTACTACTACTACTTACTAGTAGTAGTGGTGCTTCTAATTTTTCCACTATTACCGCAACATCCTTTACTATTATTTCATTTTTTTATCTTTTGCTGGTGCTTTTTCTACTACTTCTACAATCATATTTAAACATGTGAATTTGCGGCCTCTTCTTTCAATCTTGACGTTCCGAAGGTGACCTGGATTTTGATATGTAAAAAGTCATGAGATTGCTTGGTTCGGCTAGCAACAAACTATATTTGATAAACAATCGAACGGAAGTATAATTTTTTTTCATTACTTTATTTTTCCCTACCCTTTTAATATAAAAAGAAACGAATTGCTGGACGATTCCTGAATGATTAGGTATATTTTAGGTTTTAACATATTAATAAACTTTTCTGCCTGAACATAAAAAATAATTTAAAGAATGTCAGGGTTAACTCTTGAAAATTGAATTAATTTGTAGCAATTAAGTGACAATCACTGCAGTCTGTTCATATAATTTTTTTAAAACAACAAAATATCAATCGAATTGTTGAGTACAAACAGATAATCCACGAACTTAGATCAAACTCGAGATCAACCAAAAATGCGAAAGACGTGATAATATAATAATGGACAGATATTATGGTCAGATCCATTTTGACAGGACAAAAACAAACTAGACTCTGTCGGATCTTAACATAAATAATAACTGAAACTTGAGGTTTTTATTTTTTAGGGCATTTTTGTGGTCACTTTGCGTAAAAGATGCATTTTGGAACAAAAATACTATTCTTTTTTTCTCAAGGTGTTTAGATTTTCAAATAGTGAGTAATGATAAGATAACTCAGAATAGAAACTTTTACAATAGCCAATTAAGTAGAAACAGGAATTATTTCCTTTTAATGTAAGATTTTATCAAACAAATGAATAAATATCTTACGTCTTGAACCACCAAATCTTATACAATATTTTGGCAGCTATATATTTAAATGTAAAAAAAAAAATTCGCAAAAAACATTGTTTTTGTAAAACATACATCATACCAATGCACCTCTGTGTATTAACATAAAAAATACCTTTTGGAATTGCTTGAAAACAAAAACTGGCCATGACAGTTTAGACATACGTATTGTTCCTTAATGAATATTGACAAGAATATGGACATTGGAATGCAAGGACTAGCTGAGTGATGTTAGCTCCACAGATTCAATCTTTATATATCCCTTGTCACATGTTTAAACCCTATTTGAGATGAAACTTTACTGAGTTGATAAAGCATAGCTTCCTCTCCCATGGCGTTACCATAGTAAACACACTAAAATCTTGCATTCGTACAAAAAGTTGTCTTAAAACATTAAGATAGCAAAGAATTTTTTTCTTCATATCTATGTCAAAATTCTTCCAAAAACCTTTAACATGAACTTAGATCCGGGCCTTTTGATACAAAATAGTTTTCAAAATGCAACAAAATACTGAAGCCTAACTTGATGTTAACAATTAAGCCTTTGTTTAATGTAAAAATATTGTTTAAACTAAAAAGATTTGCCCTTAAAACAAGGTCCTGCTAAAACATAGCCAGTCTAGAATTTGGTTACCAGGACTTTGTGATCAAAAGATAACACTTTGACATAAAACCATCAAACCCGTCTGTGATCAAAAGATAACACTTTGACATAAAACCATCAAACCCGTCTGTGATCAAAAGATAACACTTTGACATAAAACCATCAAACCCGTCAGGGCATAAAGTGATTTCACAGCTACAAATCTTTGAAATAATCATTTATACCCAAAAACATAAAAATTCCTGTAATTCTTAAAAACCTAATTTATCTCGACTCTTATCAATTTCGAACTATAAGGCTAAACGTGTATGAAATGAGAAGTTCAAAAAGCAGTTCTATATTTTTTAAACGCCTTTAGTATATCTTCGAGTTTATCACGGAGAAAGGCTATTAGTGCTACAGTCAAGGAGAACAGATGTTTAAGTCACGAGTCGCACCCATCGGTAAACTCAACATAATGTTCTCATTTTTGAAAACCTTATTATTTCTTGTTTCATTGAGATTTAACCTTCCGAGCGTGAGTTAATAAAGCTGGCTGTCTAACTTTATGATACAAAAATGATGAACAAATTAAATGACGGCTTTGAATTTTTTAGAAAACAAAATGTGTATTTACAATATCCATAGAAGCTATTATTCTGTAATTTCGAAGATTTAAGGCAGCATTGTTTCCCGTTTGCTTGCTTTATGTTGAGGTATAAAAGTATCAAGAAATGATATACAATCAGAAATATGCTTAGAAATTATGAAAATGGACACTCTATTTCAGGTTAAGATTAAAAAAAAACAATAATATAAGGTTTTGAACAGTTTCTTGACACTGTTTTTAATATCACTAGGCAATATATATATATATATATATATATATATATATATATATATATATTGCCTAGTGATATTAAAAACATATATATATATATATATATATATATATATATATGTGTGTGTGTGTGTGTGTGTTTATGTGCTGCAAAAATTAAGTGTATCTCATCAACCATAAAAAATATGTAAAGGTGCTACAGGATTTTTTTGTATTGAGTTGTGTAATATTCCACAGAGACGGACTGGGCCCGGCCAAGACTTCTACAGAGATTGGGCAGACTATAAGAACGGCTTTGGTGACACCGGTGAAGACTTCTGGTTGGGCAATGACGCGATTCATAAACTGACTGTCAGAGTAAGGGAAGTGGCCGTCGTTAGGCGACAATCAAATGTGATTTGGCCCAGCGATCGAAAAACAATTTTGTTCTAACATGTTTAATAATATGTCGTGTTTTATTCACTATTTGCTAGATAAATATGCCCAAAGATATATCTGAAGCATAGCCCGAGGGTAGACAAATCTGCCAGAAATAAAGTCAGAGTAATAAACCGAAGCATGGGAAAAACGAGGATACGACCATCGTGTCTATGCCATTATAAAAACTACACTGAGACAAAAGATTCAGATTCTTTCAACTTACTCACAAGATTTTTATAATCAAACTTACGTTCTCGTGAAAAAAAAAAAAGAACAATGAAAGAGACCAACATTAAGAAAAAAGGAGACTGTCTTGACTTGTTTAAGAGCTAGAAAAACCCAACTTCTAAACGAAGACAGTTAGTTCGAGATTGACCAGTTGAGATTGGCGCCAGAAAATAATTTTTGTGGATATATCAGCTTACAATCTCTTTAGAGAATTTTCAAAATGTGACAATAAAAAATAGATAGGTTTTTAAAATCCCGACTTTATCGAGAGCAAACTTTGGGAATTAAACGGTAAGCAATTTTAATCATTAATTTTAAAAACGATAAAATATTGGTAGCAAGAACCAACCTAAGAATTATGACCAGCGTGTGACCCTGATTCCATGAAGTGTCAGAAGTTTAGAGCCAGATATTTACCGCATGGTGTTTTTCTCTCTAATACATCTCTTAACTTCATTGATTGCATAATTTCCTTTGACCATTAGCATTATCGAGACCAATCAAGCGAGACTATTAAGATGACGTCAAGCATTACTCTACTGCTAGCCTCTGTTCAGCCAGCGGTCACATTCATTGCATTGTCAAAATTGAATATTTATCTTCTGTAAAAAGTTATGGAATTTTAATTCTTGAAGGAACGGGTTTCGGTTATTTAGCCAGTGTTTCCATGAATTTGTTTAATTTGAATATTTCTTTGAAATGAAAAATAACCTTCTTTTTATTTTGATAATCAAAGATAATTGGCTTAGGTTTTAAGTGTTACACAACAGTTTGCTATGCCTAAGCTGTGAAACTTCGTTTTTTCACTTAACAAACTTGCTTGATGCTTTGATTATCTGACTGCTTAAAAAAGAGATAAGGATGCTCTCAACGTGGATAATTTTGTATAATTTTGTGAACATTTATGAAATAGACTGTCTTAGTATATTTATGTACACATATTTCACACCTACACAACAAGTAAGAGAACATCGTCGATTGTTCTGCCCAACACAATTCACATATCTCCCCAAGAATCATACAAAAAAATATGTCATTTCTTAAATCTTTTCTATCCTACAGAATCCTTACGAACTAAGGATAGACATGCGAGTCAAAGATCAGGATGTGTTTGCTCACTACACAAGCTTCAAAATCGAGGCTGAATCAGACAAGTAAGTTTAATAATCTTATATATTATATACTACATTGATGAAGCTAAAAGTTAAGACTCATATCGTCTAGAGCCTAACAATTGCACTGAAGAAATGCAAACTTTTCAACAATAAAAACACAACTTATTCCTAGTATAATTCCAAACCAATAGTGCCTTGAGATATTAAAATTTAACTCACGTTATCATGAAGACATTCTTTAAATGACGGAGGTATGTCACTCAAAAACATAACTTAATTTGAGTGAAATCTTATAGCTCTCTTTCCTGTGTATCTCTCCAACACAATGTCGTGCTTTTGAACCGCTACATAGGCAATATAGTGATCGACCTGGTGTGGTGAAAATGGTGCTAACAAATACAAAGTAAATATGTGCAACTGCTCAAGCAATTTTACAGAGGAAAAAAAAAAGTTTCAGGCCCTGGATTAAAAAATGGGTTACCCTGTACTGCTAAAGATTATAATTATTCTACATCTAGATTTAGACGCGATCTGTATACCTCATGACAAACAAATTAACAGTGTCAAGTTAATAAAATGACGTAACTTGAATGTTTCTATGGTTTAACGTTCATTATAGTGGATCTGGTAGATATATTAGACATAAAAAGCATATAAGTACGAAAAGTGTTTAGAAAAAGAATGAGATATGTTTACCAGCCGCTAGGGAAATAAGGCGACAATGGCAGCTGCTCTTTATATACTGATCAATTATATCAGTACTTTATTTTTTTACAAAGGGCGATTTTTTTTCATGACGCTTTTGACTTTACGTTGGAGTAGGTCAACTTTCATTTAATTTTTTTTTAATATCCTCAGGTGGGTTTAATTTCTCCATTAAAGTAATATTACATGTTTTTATGTATTTTTATTTAGAAAATAACAATAAATTGGTTAAAAAGCGTCAAGCGCTTTGAAAGTTATAAATCACATGAGAATAGTCTTTTAAAATGCTCTTGGTTCATAGTAACACATTTGACAAAAAAGTGATGAATTGATTACAACTAAAAAATAAAATGAAATTTCAAGTGTTTTTAGCCTTAATCCATAAATTTAATTTATTTTTTTTTACCGCGGGGGAAACTGATTTTGGCAGATCAAAAAATCAGAAAACGTCATTACTGTACATTGGGTGACTTTGGAGAAGAGAGAGGAGAAAAAAAACGCAGTTGCCTTTTATAATAAAGAAATTTTAGTAGCACGCCTTATCCAGGCAATTATATATTCATTTTCAACTATAAATAGGTTATTTACGCACTTCACTTACAAATTTAATCATCTTTATAGCATAAAGCAACTTCAGGTGATTTTTTACAATATTTTAAGTAGTTCACCTCCCCACCCCCCCCCCCCTAATTGTGCATTTCAAAAGCTGACGTGTAAACTTTTTTTATGTTTGACAGTTATCGTCTTCGATTAGGGCGATACTCTGGAACTGTCGGAGAAAAATCTGGATACGGCCTATCATATCATAACAACCAGCAGTTTAGTACACGAGATAGAGACAATGATGGAAGCTCAGGTAATTGTGCTGCCCAATATCGTGGAGCCTGGTGGCACAAGAGCTGTTATTATTCAAACCTCAACGGGGTTTGGGGGCTGCAGGATGACAAAGGTATCAGATGGTACACAGGAACTGGCCATGTTGAGCCAACGTTTGTGGAAATGAAAATAAGGAGAAAGTAAAAATATTGAGCATCTTGCCCACGCTAAAGCTTCTTTGAATATGAAAAAAACAATAAACATAAAAATGTAACATGTGTTTCTATATGTGGAAGTTTACTCTTATAACGTTGTACTCTAACATAAATAAATTCATCTTTAATAATACTCAATGCATGACAGTTAAAATTAAATGTCCAACTTTTGTATTCCAATTCGTTTTACTTTAAATACCAGTATTTTGTCTACATAAACTAGTTCATTCTTTTTTGGAAAGTAAAAAAAGCAAAGTTGTCAAAAATTAAAATTAATATAGTTAATGTTTATTTTTATCCAGAATAAATGCATGTATGTATTATGTTCCTATCCTTTTGCCGAAAGATACATCTTTTTTGTAAACATATGCTACAAAGGTCTTTGTGGTACCCCGCAACATGTGTAACAGAAACGTTTCAAATAAAGATAGTAAAATGAAAGACGAACTTTGTGTGTCCGGTTTGCATAATTCAGATATCTCGATATTTATTAGTGTCATGTGGTCCCCATGTGTGTATGTAAAACCACTTTACAATAGATAAGATAGTGGCTCAGTTCACCGATTTCTTACGGCAATGAATCTGGCTATAAAATTCCCTTCATATTTCTTAATAGAACATTCCAATAACTGGTTCTACACCTCCACGGCATTGGTCAAGAAGTCTGTGTTCATAGAAGACACTTTGCTCCCTCAAAAAATATCGTATATCGTATATAAATCTTTACCATCGTATATTCTATATAAATATTTACATTCATTTGTTTAAATAAAGTATATAAAGTGTATTGTTCACTCTCAAATAGGTGGCTTTCTTTAAATCGAGATCCTTTTTCATATTACTGTGCGCTTAGTGTAAATCTCCAGACAATCATAACATCAAGATGTAAACATGATTATGTATCCCAGAGACAGACTAATCACAGAGCTGGGAGATTCTGCCCCATCTGAGGCGGGGAGGATAGACCAGGTCATACAAAGTTTCCTCCACAGCCCTTTATCTCACGTGTTTATGAATGCACGGAACTCAGAATTGATCGTATTGATGCCAGATATGAATAGAAACAAGCGAACCTAGAGAATACATCGTTCCTCAGATAGTCGAACATGTAATCTAGTTTGAATTTCGTCTCTTTTCTGCTTGCCAATTCTTTATATCTTCCTTTCTGTGAAAATCTAACTTTAAATTATTATTGTTCTTCTTCTTGTTGTTCATAGAGAAGATTTAAGAAAATGGATAGAAAGAGAGTCGGGTAAATGAGTTGTAAAGCAGAGGCACAAGAAGGAGACAGACCAGAAACAGCACGACTAATACAGCAAAAAGAGATTATATTCTAGTCTTTGGGGAAGCTACAGAAATAGAATTTAAAGAGATAGTAGGTCTACTGGAGACATAGGAAGGGCGGGACGGTTGAGTAAGTGAAGAGAGACGAAGCTAGGAAGGAAATATAATGGAATTATTAGCTGTGAGAGAAAAAAAAGTAAAATAAAAGATATTAATTAAGAGAGAGAAAGAAAAAGCGAGAGAGATAGAAAAAAGAGAGAGAGAGAGAGAGAGAGAGAGAGAGAGAGAGAGAGAGAGAGAAGGCGAGAGAGATAGAAAGAGAGAGAGAGAGAGAGAGAGAGAGAGAAAGTGAATCGGAAAACTAGAAGGAGGATGCACACTTGCTTCAGATTGCAAATGTTTGACACAAAAAAAAAACTGTGATTAATTCTGAAATCTTTGAACACACGAAATAAAATATTGTCCACCTTTACGAGGTAATCACAGCACAGAGTTATTTATCCTGCTCCCACCTGACAGACAACGTCTTTACATGTTTGTTGAGCAAAAGGTCTAAGATTTTCTAAGACTTTATTATTTAACCTGCTTGATTCAGTTACAAGCTATATTTATTGGTTGAATTTCAATGAAAAAGTCTTTACTCTTCCTCTGACTGACTTTCTAACTGAAATGGAAAAAATCCTCACCGCATAAACACAACTATTACAACTCGTGTACATCGCTTTGTATAACAAATAATAATTATGTCCACCATACATAAAGTGTTCACGATAGATTTGTGTTCATTCAAGAGAACCGATCTACCTGTAGACTGTACGGCCTCTGAATTTGGGGAGATAAATCAGGCAAAACATTTCTTCAGACTTGCTCTTATCAGTCTGTGTTAAGGTTCATATTCGACTTCTGCCCAGACAGTGCAAAGTTGATGTCTTGAGAAGGAGATGTCCAAATGTACCAGCATCCGTTGTTGGCCGATAATGTCCAGTTACTGTAGACACATTGCACGAAAGGTACGTTGCAATGTAATAGATTTGGACAAACTTTTTTGTATAATGCAGGAAGTCTGTTACTCTGCATCTTGGGTCTGCTTTAACGTCTTTAGATGGCTGAAGAGAGTTCATATCCTGCGTATCTTTGATAGGGAACCAAGTTCACAATGATAATTAGATCGAACTGAATCATGCTATTTTTGTTCAGCCAACAAGTTGATGACATAAAAAGGTATCTACTGATACTAAACTGGTAAAATAATAGCTTCTAGAACCAGTTGGATATAATTTTGTGGTTGTAACTAGTTGTTTGTCATACCTATTTTACAGGTTTTTTTGTTCTCTAAATTTTCTTTCATTCCTTTTATTGGTTAGGAAATTCTGAAGTCCCTCTCCGTTTATTGTGACCTCAATCCTCCATATCACCTATAATAAAGATTTCCTGGGCAGTTGAGTGTCACGGATGAGCAGTGAATCAATTTACTACTAGCTATATTTGACTGTGTACAAAACAACGCCAGACTTCCCCTGAAGCAAATTACTGGTCTGCGCCAATTATGGCGTGATAGGGAATTACCGAGTTACTTTGATTATTACCCAAGCATGAGTCTATGCAGGACAGGAAGATATGAATAGGAATGGTTAACTGTTTTTTGTGATATCCAGATCTATTTCCCAGATTTTTATTTTCGTGTAGGTTCAAATAACTGCGCCGATAAGAACTCCTGTAAGACAGTGCACCTTTGAGCACTTTATACGAAACTTACAGTTCTGTAATAAGCGTGTAAAAGAATAAAAAAAAAGATTGGGAAAGTACGGAATAAGTCGCTTCCTTTATTTGCGTGAAGCGTTTTACGAAACAAGACCTCGACTTGAGATTTCTAGAAATCTTCCAGCTTCAAGGGTTTAAATGTTTGAGGATCTCATTTGCTTCAAGTGAATTTTTTTTTATTCTGAGAAATAGATTAAGATCGTCATCAAACATGTACATTTGATCAAAAATCGAAAAAAAAAAGCAGCAGAGAAAAAAACGTATTTGCTATTTAGACATTGACTGCCAATGTGGCAAACAAAAACAATGAAATTCAGTATATCTATTTTCTTTATCTCAGCTCTTTTCTTCATTTTTCGAAATCGGTTTCTTCCATACCATTGATTCTTTTCTCACACAATCGGACTGAAGCACAACAAAGGTCTGTCAGTGATAAAAAAAAATATTTGAAAGCTCCAAATTCTCACATATCAACACAGTCTCATGCACGATAAATAACTGGTCTATACCTCGTGTCATGCAAAACATATGCAAATGTAAAAATTGGTACCCGCTGATGCAAATTCCATCCATTATTCTGTCTCAGCCCATCTATCCCATCTTTCTGCTAGAACTGGACGATGATTTCCTCCCGTCTTGATCGGTTAAGTAATGAAATCAGATAAACGATTTCGCGACTTTTTATTTAAACGATTTTCCACACGAAACTACTCAAGGACCAATTTGAGTCCTTTGCAAATGTTTCTATATATATTTATGAAAAGTAAATAACAAAACATGCAGGAGAAATCGATGTCTTTATAAATTGTTTTATCACATTTTTTTTTTTGCTTTTAGATGTTATGTAAAAAAAAAGTATGTTACAAGTGTGTACAAATTTCTCAAAGTCTAGAGTAAGAATAAGTTAAAAAGCAACCTCTTCGATTGAGCACTAGCCTTATTGTAAGCTCTTTTCATACAAAACACGAATGAAACCGGCGATTTAAAGCTGACCCAAAATTATGACTATCAAAATTTTCGTTTTCATAAAAATGTATGTTAAAATAAAATACATCGGAAAGCATCTTTCGTCTAATGTGTCTACTGGCCAGTATAGGCAAAGAACTGCTGCGAGTACTTCTGAACATCACGTTTGCGAGACATCAATCTTGCCAGCTCTGGGATGAAGTCGAATATGAAATTTTGATACGAATATTCGTTAGGCACGAACTAAGCAGAAGTAAAGAGGAATTCTTTGTGCGCTGTATTTTTCTTAAACAAACAGACATTCAGTCTTCTTTTACCCAAAGTTCAATACTAAGGAAGAGATCGGCGTTCTTGAATAGACACATATCCATTGTACGCAGCATAAATATGCGGTGAAGTCATATCTGGTACAGAGAACGAAGTACATGGAAGTTACTCGTTGCTTTTAGTGCTATAAGCATTTTTCCATTCATGTTAGAATGTCACTAATGGAGGTGTAGAAAATACCTCCTCTTTTAAACTATTTTTGAGCGTGGAGGTGAATGTTGTAAACTTGAACTCCCTGTCTAGTAAACCGGTGGATAACAAAGCCACTATAATTCGAAGGCTTGAATCTCTTAATGGCAAAGCATTTTCTTACCCATATCCTTCAAAACCTATTTCTAACACATACTGAGCGCTTTGGAAACATTTTGCGCCATATTTCTTTCTTTTCTACATGTTCTCCTTTATGTAAGCATTGGAAATTGTAAAGATTGTTCAGTCTCTACCATAAACGCCACCTAAATGTTTTCTTTTTCTACACCGTCTCCTTTTTTTTTTTGCATCTGGATACCTAGATTCACTTCATTTTGTCGGTCCATAGTATTCTTTAAAAACGCGACATAACAGAATCTTATCTTATTCATTTTTGTAATCAAATTTCTTTTCTTCGATTGCTCATTGTCAAAGATGATCACACTAGTTTGGAAATCTAAAAAGACGACAGCTGAATATGAACTTTTTTTATACGTAATATTTTTTCTATACTTGCAGCTGCACTATTTAGATTCTTTCAAAGCTGGAAAAAAATATCAAACAAAACGCTATCATCAAATCCGATAGAAAGCAGTCGGAGCTAATCAAATCTAGAGCACAAATACACAAAGTGGTGTATGAGCAAGAAGAAGAACAATAGCAATCTACTGAAATCGTTAAAGCAAGCAAGATAAATAATTGGCAAGCAGAAAAAAATATTGAGCTAGATTATATGTTCCACTATCTCTGGAAAGATCTATTCTCTAGGTTCGCTTGTTTCTATTCACATCTGGCATCATTACGATCAATTCTGAGTTCCGTGCATTTATAAACACGTGAGATAAAGGGCAGTGGAGGAAACTTGGTATGACCTGGTCTATCCTCACCGCCTCAGCTGGGGCAGAATCTCCCAGCTCTGTGATTAGTCTGTGTCTGGGATACATAATCATGTTTACATCTTGATGTTATGATTGTCTGGAGGTTTGGCCTGGTGGGATACGATGAAGCGCTGAGTGCTGGGGTGTGAGGATGGGAGCGGATGGAAGTGGAAAAAGAGGGGAGTGTATTCTATTTTCTGTCTTGTGGCGGTCAGTGCTTGAGGGTTAGGGTACGGGTATCTGCAATAAATAGATTCAAACAGAGCAACGATCCAGTATTGTGAGAGAGACGGAGGAGATACATGATCAAGAATTTAATAAATCTTTCGAATTAAAGAGGAGAGGGGGAGAAAATAAACAAATATAACGTAACGCTAATATACAAGCAGTTGTATCAACGGTAAAAGAACATCGATAATAATTGTGGGTATAAACATAGCAGATTTACTACTCATCATTAAGATCAAAACTTCCCTTGCTACCAGCGGCAGAAAATTATTCCAAGGGCTGTATTATAAATATCTGTTTGTACATACTTATTGCTGTTTTTCTTTTGTTGTTTTTTGTTTTTTTTTTGTGTGTGTTTTAGGTTGTTTTTTGTGTGTGTGTGTGTTTTAGGGTTTTTTTAATTTTGTTTTGTTCGGTTTTTTTATTTAATTGTTTTGTTTTGTTTTGTTTGTTTGTTTGTTTTTGGTTTTTGTTCGGTTTTTTTTTTTTTTTTTTTTCAATTAGTTAATGATCGCAATAGAATATACAATTAAAAAAACATTTTAGTTTATACCGTGTAAATATTGGTGTCTAGAGCTTTTACGAAATAATCCAATATTTTGAATATAACCAATTTCAGTGTAAGCTTAGGATTCAGATACATTTTAAATTTTATATAATGTAATTTTTTAAAGAAATTTGTATTACTTATGTTTACTTTATTCAACCCGACAGAATTAATATTTTGGTTTTGCTGGAACTAGTTACTGATGGTGGATGGAAACAAAAATTATATGAGAGTCTAAAATCAACTCATACATAGGCGCTAACACTTAAAACCCGTGAAAACTATTGAAAGACAGACGTAAACGTAATATTAGTTAAAAATCAAGGGTATAACATAAGTAAAAAATAGAAAATATTGTTTTCAATCTTTTTTTTTACTTTTATTTGGCACGAAACTTCGAGATTAAATCTCAAAGTATTCAAGGTTATATCGTAGTGAACATGGAGGCTGTCGATATAGATTCAGTCAGTGTAAACAAGGCACACACTAATTGTATACAATGTAGACTATTCGTACTTTAGCCACTAAAATACATTCTGTATTCTGTAAACATCACACGAGATGCAATCAAATTTAACATTGTTTTGGATCCCACTAGGCACTGATAATATCACTGTTAGTCTCTGAAATATCAGACAAGCAAATGTTGGCATTTGCTTGTCTGATTGATTGTGCTGATGGCTCAAAACGGAATGTTGTTTCAGCAAGAGCTGGGCTACATAGTTAGATCCAATATTCTTCATCCAAAGCTAACAAAGATGTAAAAACTACGATGACTCTGGCTTCACCCATCAATCAAAGCCAGTGTTACATCGTCGGCTGATACTTTTCTTGTTGTGGAATATAATCATTTTTTATCTTTTTGCAGCGCCTCTTGTGACCCTTTTCGAATTGAAGGGACATAGATTACTTGGAGTTTTGTTTTTAGCCAGTGCCTTGGACAGATTTCAGTTTTTCATAGTAGAAGCCTATGCTTTAGATCTTATCGAAGCTGAAATGCTGCCTTACCCTTTCTCTTTTACTCTTTCTATCTCTCTCCTTCTCTCACTCCATCTCTCACCCTCCCTCTTTTTTTTTCTTCTCTTCTTAATATTGTCATCTCTTCTCTTTTCTCTTATCCCTTTCTTTCTTCCTCTTCTTATCTATAAATCCCTCTCTTTCTATCCCTCTCTTTTTCTGCCTCTCTATTTCTCTGTCTCTTTCAATCTATATTTGTCAGCAACTTTACCTTGTATTTACGAGTCCTAATCTCTGTCGAATTGCCTGTCCCATTTTGTCTCGAGCATCATGAGTATTTGCGTTTTTTAACCTCTCTCTAATGTCCCAAACTAGTTTCTTTTTCAAGTTTAGTTAAGTTTTTATCTGAAATAACAACTGTGCTTTTTGGTGCCAATATTTTTTTTCCATAAACAAAAATTATAAAACCAAAGAACTTCTGATTTGGAGAAAAATAATAAAATAGATCGGGTTTTGACTTCTGTTATTTAATGAAAAAAACATCATTCAAGATAACGCCCAGTCTAGACATAGATTCATCAGTTAAATAATGATCTTCGTACACGACAGCTTTCTAGATTAACTTTCTGCCTTTGACGTTTATAAATTGCAGAGTTTTTTTTCCTAATAGATAGAGAATTGCTTTTGAAAGTTACAAAAACAGTTGTCTGTAAATCAAATTCAATTTTAGACCAAAACCAAAAGACAGTGTCTTCATGAGATTTCTACTCACTGGCATCAAGTTGATAATGTAATGAAATAGTTTTACCTGACATTTTTATATCTTCCTACACCAAGTCTAGCTGGAATGTTTTCAATAGCTCTTGATAATAGAATATTCTAAAAGGCGGTATGTCGAATACAGAAAAAATAATTTCATAGAAAGCCGAGATTAGTTCTCTATTAATTTATCATACTCACCATATTTGTTGTCTTGCCGGAATCTGAGTAGACAAAAAGAAAACCTGTATCCCAACCTTCTGTGGTCATACTAAAGACATTCCGAACATAGCCATATCACACCCACAGTAAAGTATAACACTAGAAAAAAATTATGCTCAAAATTTTTTTTTAATATTTATAGTAAAATTTGTATCAAGAAATCCTTTTTGGTTGATTGAAAACATTTGCAAGATTTCAGAGTTTCCTTCCTGTTTAGAGCAGAGAAAAAAAATAGTTGAAAAGATTTCAGAGAGAGCTTGACGTTCAGAGATTTTTCCCGGAGATTCTTAAATTCCATCACTTGCACTTTTATTCCTTCTGTTTGTCGAATTCTTATGCAAATTGTATAATTCAACATTGATTCTCCATTAAGGACTTTCATGCCTTATTTTAAGCGATGGAAGGCAAAAAATATATGGCTATTATTTCATTTTATTACATCGTTTCCTGAACAAATATTTCCACATTTTTAGTTTCATCAAGGTAATTTTAAACTTGTGCTCTTTAGACTTAACCACACGTTTTAAAATTAATACACATTGGGATTCTCAATAAAATCCATCGCTTCTTTATTCTGGACACAAATATTTTATTTTGAGCAATATTTCCTCTGTATCTCTGAGGTTTTATATCTCTTTTTAACTCAAAACTTTTAGGACGAGTACTTAAATCCTATTTATTGCACGCATTGTGTAGGTTTATAAACAGCTTCCCTCATACTTTTCTACATTTTCATTTTAGGCTTCGTACCTGTAAGACAGTGGATTTCACAAAGCTTTCGAGAAGTACTTTCTTGAAGATAGCGACACTATTTCATTTTATTGATTCCTGGTTTAGCTCAAAAAATTACTATAATGTGGGAACTAACAGTAGAGTATTCCCCGTACTTAAATTAGAGAGACGATTTCTTCATAATCCTTCATATTTCAAACCAATACATTAAAACGTTAGAAAAGAGATAATGAAGTTAAGTTGAAAAACAGTGAGGATTATTTCTTAAATTAGCTAACTCTGTACTACATAAACGCAATATTCAATACTAAATGCAAAACGAGTTAATTGAAATGTAATGCCGCGGTATAAATACATTGAAAAGGATCTAAGAATAAATTTGTTACTCAATATAAATCAGACAATATTCTGGAATAAATCGTATTCAAATAACAATTCGAAAATTATTTATTAGAGGAAAACAACTCATTCGACCCTTCCCCAACCATTTCAAATTAATATTCTCAGAACTCAAACATAAGACTATTTTAGATAGAAAAAATGTAGTAAGAGGCGCACTGCTTTGTCGGATCCCTAGCTAAGCACCTAGTCGCACCTAAATGTTAATGAGCATTTAAAAACATTCATAAATAGATCGATACATTCAAAATAAGGATTTTTTTCTTATTTTATACATTTTGTATTGAAGGTAAGTAAATTTATTGCAATTCTTTATATGGCATCTCGAGAAAATCTCTAGTGATAGGCTGGAATTTACTAGGATAAATGATCGTCAAAAGAATAAGGATAAAACTAGAAAAGTATTATCCTCTCTGTGTCTCTGTCTCTGTCTCTCTGTCTCTCTCTCTCTCTCTCTCTCTCTGTCTCTCTATCTCTCTGTCTGTCTGTCTGTCTGTCTGTCTCTCTCTCTCTCTCTCTCTCTCTCTCTCTCTCTCTCTCTCTCTCTCTCTCTCTCTCTCTCTCTCGTAGTTCTCATCATAGATGGCTGAGAAACAATCACCCTCTCAAGCCACCTATAGATGACTTTGTAAGTGACATCTCGACAAAATAGCATGGCAAAGAATGAGATAGGGAACGCAGAGAGCGAATAAGAGAAAGGGAGAGAGTGTCGTAGAAGGGAGATATGGAAGAAGGTGAATATGTTTATGGGTGGGTGAGGGAGTAGAGGGAGTCAAAAACAGACAATCTGATAGATAAAAAAGGATAAGGGTGATGTGGTAAGGAATGTTAACACGGCCTAAAAGAGAGAAAAATTAGTAAAGGACGGAAAAGAAAAGATGAAGAGGAAGGTATAAAAAGGAGAAAAAAGAAGAACAAAAGGTGCTAGAGATGGCACCAAGGCATGGTGAGTGAGAGGAAGCATAGGGAAAAGAAACTGAGAGAAAGACAAACAGAAAGAAATAAACCAAGGAAGAAATATTAAGGTAACAAAAGAAAGGGGGGTTAATCCTTACTTTTACATTATCCCCACCACTCAAGTCTTACGATGGCGAGTTAGGTTTTTAAAGAGTCACGGCCAGTAACCCTGATTATTTTTTAGAGCTGTACTCACGCCTGTAGAATGAACAAAGACACGTGAACTTGGGAATTGGAGCTGTGCGTGAGAGAGAATGAGTCCAGCCACTCACTGACTGTGGTGACCACTAGATTTAGATATGGACTTTACTCTACTGACCATGTGTGGTTATGATGCTGAGATAAATTTTCTATAGTATGTCTTTGGTCATTAATATAAATGAAAAAAATTACACGCGGTAAAAGATTACGTAACATACCTGAAATAAATGAGTACTTGCTATTTTTAAAATACTTTTAACTTCCTTTATATTATCTTTTCTCTAACAGTATACATATTTACTTGCAATGATTATTAGATTCAGTGGCTAGAAACTAGTCCAAAAAAATAATTTCTTCCGTCTTTTTTCTCTAGGTTTCAACTATTACAAAATTATGAGATATACATACTTAGTAAAAAAAAATCCAGATTCCTACTGCACAATAAATCCATGATAAATTACCAAAGAACCGCGCATCAAAGCTTAATTATAGAGCGCCAGGCTGACATCTGAGAGGTTTGGGTTTGAATCTACCCACGATCTGAGAGGCTCCGAGATCGGATCTCATTTAACCGGCCTTGACCTTGACGGGTTTTATGGGATCATTGTTGTCTATGTGACAAAGGGACGGTACATTTTGTCTTTTCCTCTGAGTACGGTCTAAAATGTAGTATCAAATTCTTTGTTTTACAGACCAGTTACGACCCTTAAGGTCTAATCGTTTAAACAAGGTGAGGTATCAGAATCAGCCAGAAAAAAACAAAAAACAACACTATTTTTCACGACTTTTAATTCCTCCAGAAATTTACTGACGTGAAGCAAGTCTTACCCAACATGCAACAGGGAAATCATTCCACGGGTTTTTTTTTTTTTTAATTTTCTTTTTCCTTTCGTTGGTTGGTTGTTTTTGTTCGCTGCTTTTAACATTCATGTTACTATCTAAGTGTGAGGAAGTTTCTCGTGCTAAGCACATAGAGTAAAACAAAACTTCACAGGATAATAATTGAGTCCAATTATATCAACGAAAATGTTTTGTTGATTTGACATCAAAAACTGAGGAAACGTTTACTGTTATTTGCCATCATAAAGAGTTGACAAAGATTTGACAAAATTGTTGCTTAAACGCTTACATACAAGGCTGCGTAGACAATGGAGAAAAAAAATGGAGGAGGAGATAGGGCATTAAAGTGGAGGGGAAAATTTAAGCCAGAGAAAAGAAAGAGAGAGAGAGAGAGAGAGAGAGAGAGAGAGAGAGAGAGAGAGAGAGAGATAAAGGAAGAGAGGTGGAGAGAGTGAAAAAAGAGAAGACATATTATATGCAAGAGAGGAAGGGGAAAAGAGGCACAGAGACACAGAGATAGTGAAGGCAAAAAGGCAACGCAAACTATTGCCCAAAATCAACAGAGGACAAGAAAACATCGGATTTTCGAAAAACAGGAGTGTTCACCGTGAAAGTATGTCAAAATGTCTTGATCCTGGATTGCTAAATTTTGGGGGGTTTGAGACTAACACAGGAGTATCAATGGAATAAAAAAATTAAAAACTTGTAAGGATGCACAGAGCTCTGTCTCGATCTTTGTCAACAATTCTAGCGTTAAGGTCAACATGCGGCCAGACAGTGTCTGGAAACCGTTAGATTACAAAAGTACCCACAAATTTCAAATTTTTGGTTGGGTTTAAATTCTTTTTCGATCTCTTTGATATAAAAAAAATGTTTTTTCAAAGATAGCAGTGTTATGTTTGTTTGCTGTTGTTTTTTTTTTTTCTATTCTAAAAAGAATAGTATTTTAATTGTGTTTGAAAAGATCTTTATGTGGCTATTGCAAAAACTGATATGAGGGCTTTTTTTCGAAATAAATGGGAAAAAGAAAATGATTTGTACATTTGTGTGTTTCTTTATCTGGTCTCTCTAGGCCGCTTTTAGCTTTATTCTTTATTGAACCATCTCTTGCTAAGGATTTCTCTTTAACATTAACCTCATGAATCTCATTCTATATTATATTGTTTGTCAATAGTCAGCTTGTTCTACATCATCAATCTCCTTCATCAATTACAGTGAAACTTCACAGATTCAAATTTATCATTGCTTGCCATGTTTTTATATTATATCATACGTTTTATATTTTTACTGGAAAGATTTGGAGAAACAAGTCTACTAGAAATCTAGACAAGAAATTATTTCGTTAATAAATTTGTGAATACATATATGACATGAACCCTTGAATCGAATTCACATCAAGCGCTTTAACAATTTATACCAGGAATCTACGCAACTGTTCATTAAGTCGACACGAGAATCAATGCGATTTCGAAATCGCCGCAAAAACCAGAGTTACATAGTTCGAGCCATTAGTAAATTTGTGGACATCAGCAGTGAATATTGAACAAGATAACTGGTGTTCAAGTGTTGGGCATGCCCTGTGTCTTGTGTGGTTTCCTTTAAATAAAGAAAAGTTAAGCCATTTACATTAGAACAAAGAGTATTTACACTTTGTATATTTAACTGGAGAGCCATCACTAAATCGACAACACGAGATCTCCTTGAATTACATTCATAAAAAGTTGCCAGCTGCAAAACCCGGAATGACATAGCTCGAGTCACTAGAAACTTAATGGACAACGACAGAGAATATTAAAAAAAAGATAACTGATGTTCAAGAGTTGGATGTAACTTATGTCTTATATGGCCTTTTTTTTTAAAAGAAAGGTGCCATAATTGTAAATTGGAAAAAGAGTACGTAGACATTATTTTAAATTTAAAAAAAAAATAAATTTTGACTCGAGTGAAGAATGAAGACCTTTCTCATTGCGTTAAAAATTTTTTTTCCAGCCGTAAAAACCCAGAATTAATTAGTTCTAGACATTAGTAATTTGTGGTCATCGACAGAGAATATTAAACAAGATATCTGTTATTCAAGTGCTGGACGTGCCTTATGTCTGAACACCCTACACGGTTGGTGATAGCGGGCTTGTCTGGGTTGATATTAGTTTTCGGTGAATTGAATTGACCCTCGTTTTGCAACAGCCTCAGACTGACCGGTCAGTTTGTTGAGTTGACCAAACGGTCAAACAATTTACCTTTCCATTTCTTGTCTTTCTTTTTATTTATCACTGTATCTTTGATGAACTTCTTCACATTTATATACGTTTGTAAGTCTATTACATCATCGTTTTTATTATGACTATCCATTTATTTATCTACTTACCTACCTCAATGTATTTGTTATTATGTTATCAGGAAAACTCTCCAATCGTCCACCTGTACACCATAAAATGCCTATGTGTATAATTTTTTTTTATCTTTTCTTCAAGTTCAAACGGAACCAATCAAATTCAGTCAATCAATTTGTCTCAGTTCTAACTTCCATTTTCAAAATCGGTTTCTTCCCTGCTATTGATTCTTTTCTCACATAATCGAACGTAAGAACAACAAATGTTTGTCAGTGATAAATAAGTCTTCCACAGCTTCCAAATCTCACATATCAACGCCGTCCAACGATAAGCAATTGATCGATGCCTGGTGGCAAACAAAAAACATGCACAACTGGTACTCGCTTATGCAAATTCCCTCCATTATTCTGTCCCAGCCCATCGCTGCCATCATTCTACTGGAACTGGACGACAATTTACCTCCTTTGCGATAGGCCAAATAATTAACTCAAATAAGCGATCGTTTCGATCTTTACAACCCTTATCTTCTTAAACCTCCGGAAAAAAACATTCTTTGTCCATAATTTTATCATTTGAATATGTTTCGTTATAAAAATGAGGGAAAAAAACATGTCGAAAAAAGCAGCGATTTTGAAAGTGATATCAATATGTCGATACTTTAGAAACTTCCTGTTTTTGTGATAATTTTCCTTTGTCTTTTTAATGCAAAATAGAAACGAGCAACAGGCTACTAGTGTGTATAGATTTCGCAGAGTAGGAGAATTATCTAAAGAGAAACGTTCTCTTTTATTTAGTGTTGGCCTCAATGTACACTGTCTTTATCCAATACAC
>JAWDGP010005050.1:0-7500 GCA_033675545.1 Elysia crispata | reverse complement strand
CCATTCTACTGGCCATGTTCACCGTGTCACCAAACAGACAATAGCGAGGCATGGTCAAGCCACCTACCACCCCCTGCTGCACATGCGCCGGTGTGGAGCCCTACACGCAAATTAAGCTGCTCTTCCGGTTTGTGACGTATGCGGAAGTGTGTAACAGCAGAAATCAAGTCGAGCGCCATGTTTGCGATCTCTCCTGCATGCCGATTTCCGTTTCTTCTAGGACAGCCACTGACACACATGTAAGCGTCGCCTATGGGTTTCTACCTGAAAGATTGCAGGTGCAGGAAATAATACTCAGGTGTCGCTTGTAGGCATACGTGAACCGCAGTTACCTTTACAGTGCAGCGGCCTAGTGCATATTTTGAGTGTGCCATCCTCTGATGAGACAGGGATATGAAATAAAATTTAAAATAATCAAAACCAGAGTGTAATCCTTTCACGAAAATAAGTTTTGCAAACAATAGCCACTGCAAATGACGTTCGCAGAATCGTGATAAAAACTGATATCATGACATATTAATTCTCCAACATCCTAAATTGCAACTAAAATCTACGTCCATGTAGTTTTTTCTAGATTACCATTTTACCTACGAATAAAAAAGGGTCAAAAAAGAAAAACCTAGCTAATTGCACTTCTGAATGTAAACTTTTGAGAGAGTGAAAGCTACAGAACTATAATTATTTAGCTGATGCATGCTTTGTCGCATTCAGAATAAAGCATCTTGTTGAGCATATTTAATTCTATCTTAGAGAAGGTTGAACATTCATGTAGCTATCTTCCAGTATTAAAGATGGATTTCGATGAAAACACGGATCAGGAAGCTTCTTTTAAATATAATTCTATTAAGGAAAATTACACTAAATAAAAAATATTATTTGTATAATCATCCTAAGTATTTTCATCATCACCATCATCCTCATCGTTATTATCATCATGATCATCATGATCATCATCATTATTACTATTATTATTATTATTATTATTATTATTATTATTATTATTATTATTATTATTATTATTATTATTATTATTATTATTATTGTCATCATCATCATCCCTGTCATTACAATTATTATTATAATTGACCTTCTCGTAGAAGAGGGTTTACAGAAGAAGAAGAAGAAGAAGAAGAAGAAGAAGAAGAAGAAGAAGAAGAAGAAGAAGAAGAAGAAGAAGAAGAAGAAGAAGAAGAAGAAGAAGAATGCCAAATTAATGGACACTCACTTTATAGACATCTCTGCGGGCGATGACCTCATCAAAGCACGTGTATAAGTCATTCAGCAGATCCACCACCTGTACGGATGACACAAGATATCCGCGAGGCAAGTTGAGATCAGAAAAAAAAAAATTAAGGCACAGATGAAAAAAATGTCCCTTTGTCTAATTAATAACTATTGAGTTTTTGTCCTCAAGTAAAACGATTATCTCTTTTATGTTTAGCTTTCAGGGCTTTTCATTTCATGTTCTTTAAGGCAAACAGTGTGCCTGGCAAAGGTAGCTCCTTATTTTTTTCACTCAGAGCCACTTAAATATAAAAAAGCCTGTTACGTCAATTTCTAAGTTACATTGAAATGATTATAATTGCCAGAGTTTCAATTTTCACTCACTGAAAGTGCATAAATCATATTTTAAATTATTCAGGAAATCTAACTTGCAACATCCAGTTTTGTACCTGATTTAATCTACTTCCCTCACATGAAACCAAGGGATACAGGAATGAGGAATGGTACATTGATATATATATATATATATATATATATATATATATATATATATATATATATATATATATATATATATATATATATATATATCCTCATTACCTCCCTTGGATCGAATTTTCTGTAACTAAAATTTCAATTGACCATATTCTTGAAAACAGCATGATAAATAATAGAAGAGGCACATTTTAATCGACCTGTTATATGAGAATGGGATAAGAAAACGGTTTGGTATTGTTGAAAACCTGTGTGGATTTAGAGTTCCTTGGAAGCTTATTTGAAAAGACAACGATATAAAATTGTTCAGAAACTTAAAACATGTGTGCGATTGACAGAGAGACTAATCCGACTTGTTTATTCGCAATACATATTAAAAAAATACATATACGAGGGCAGGCTGATAATTAAGTTCCGTTTGCTAATAACTAGGTCAATTTTCGTCACATCGACCTAAAATTTCATACATATACTCGCGAACCATTTTTCTAGACTTAACTATAACAATAAGTTTGTGTGACGTCATTCGTGCTCATAATGCAGTGACGCGCAACACATGATGTGGTAGCCATGTTTATGAGACAATGGCGACTTCCAATGACCTTCTCATCAAACAGCGCTCTGTTATCGAGTTTTTGGCAGCTGAGGGATGTTCTGCTGCAAACATTGCAGAAGGAGAAGCATTTCTACAACGCATTGTGACTGGAGACGAATCCTGGGTCCACCACTACGATCCAGAATGTAAAGCCCAATCGATGGAGTATAGGCACAAAACTTCTCCAAGTCCAAGGAAGTTCCAGGTTGTTGCCTCTGCAAGAAAGGTCTTGTTCACCGTTTTCTGGGACATGAAGGGAGTGGTCCACATGGAATTTCTGGAGCAAGGGCAAACTGTGAACTCTGAGCGATATATTTCAACACTCCGAGTTCTCAAACTCCGACTCAGACGTATTCGGCGTGATAAGGACTCAATCCTGCAACACGACAATGCGCGCCCGCACACCAGTCGCCAAACTCAGGACGCCTTAAGGCAGCTGGAACTTACGACCCTACCTCACCCTGCATACAGCCCCGATCTATTATTTGTTTCCCCAACTCAAGAAGTACCTGAAGGGCCATCACTATGACAATGATGAGGAAGTTATCGCAGATGTTCGCAGATGGTGCCGTGGACAGCCGTCTGAATTCTTCGCTGACGGCGTGAGCCAACTAGTGAAACGTTGGAGGCGGTGTGTTGATCGCGACGGTGACTACATCGAAAAATAGAGTGCTAAGTATGTAGCTGAGATATTAAGCTTTCGTTTGACGTATTGTTTATGTATATGCTGTGAAAAATTAAAAAGTTATGATTAAACGGAACTTAATTATCAGCCTGCCCTCGTACATGGTATTATGAGGCCTACATAACTTATTTCGCTAAAAGACGATGTATGACTTCATCTCATTTTTTTAATGTTCAGATTTCTTACTTGATTTCTCCTTTTTATAAATTCTCCCCTCGTCATCAAAGCCGCCTACCTATTCTTTTCTCTAAACTTCCCTAGCCTTCTTTTCAGTGATTTATTCTTACTCCCTGGCACCCACGGCCACCTCTAGCGGTCTGCTCCTTTTGGCTTTGTCTATCTGAATCCCTCGCTCTTACCTCTAGCGGCCTGCTCTGACTATCTATGTCTATAGTCTCACTCCCCTACTGTCTAATTTGAATCCCTGACTCTCACCTCTAGCGGCCTGCTCTGACTAGCTATGTGTATAGTCTCACTCCCCTACTGTCTAATTTGAATCCCTGACTCTCACCTATATCAACCTGCTATAGCTAACTACGTCTATGGTCTCACTCCCCCACTGCCTAAATTTGAATCCGTGGCTCTCACCTCTAGAGGCCTGCTATAACTAACTATGTCTATGGCCTTACTCCTCAGGCTCTCACCTCTAGAGGCCTGCTATAACTAACTATGTCTATGGCCTTACTCCTCAGGCTCTCAACTCTAGAGGCCTGCTACAACTATGTCTATGGCCTTACACCTCAGGCTCTCAACTCTAGAGGCCTGCTATAACTAACTATGTCTATGGCTCCTACTCCTCAGGCTCCTCACCCTCTAGGAGGCCTGCTAGTAACTAACTATGTCTATGGCCTTACTCCCTCATGTGCTCTCACCTCTAGAGAGGCCTGCTATAACTAACTATGTTTATGGCCTTCTTACTCCTCAGGCTCTCACCTGCTAGAGGTCTGCTATAACTAACTATGTCTATGGCCCCTTTACTCCTCAGTGCTCTCACCTCTAGAGGCCTGCTACAACTAACTATGTCTATGGCCTTACACACTCCTCAGGCTTCTCACCTCTAGAGGCCTGCCAGCAACTATGTCTATGGCCTTACTCCTCAGGCTCTCACCTCTAGAGGCCTGCTACATAACTAACTATGTCTATGGCCTTACTCCTCAGGCTCTCACCTCTAGAGGCCTGCTACAACTAACTATGTCTATGGCCTTTCTCCTCAGGCTCTCACCTCTAGAGGCCTGCTACAACTAACTATGTCTATGGCCTTACTCCTCAGGCTCTCACCTCTAGAGGCCTGCTACAACTAACTATGTCTATGGCCTTACTCCTCAGGCTCTCACCTCTAGAGGCCTGCTACAACTAACTATGTCTATGGCCTTTCTCCTCAGGCTCTCACCTCTAGAGGCCTGCTACAACTAACTATGTCTATGGCCTTACTCCTCAGGCTCTCACCTCTAGAGGCCTGCTACAACTAACTATGTCTATGGCCTTACTCCTCAGGCTCTCACCTCTAGAGGCCTGCTATAACTAACTATGTCTATGGCCTTACTCCTCAGGCTCTCACCTCTAGAGGCCTGCTATAACTAACTATGTTTATGGCCTTACTCCTCAGGCTCTCACCTCTAGAGGTCTGCTATAACTAACTATGTCTATGGCCTTACTCCTCAGGCTCTCACCTCTAGAGGCCTGCTACAACTATGTCTATGGCCTTACTCCTCAGGCTCTCAACTCTAGAGGCCTGCTACAACTATGTCTATGGCCTTACTCCTCAGGCTCTCACCTCTAGAGGCCTGCTACAACTAACTATGTCTATGGCCTTACTCCTCAGGCTCTCACCTCTAGAGGCCTGCTACAACTAACTATGTCTATGGCCTTTCTCCTCAGGCTCTCACCTCTAGAGGCCTGCTACAACTAACTATGTCTATGGCCTTACTCCTCAGGCTCTCACCTCTAGAGGCCTGCTATAACTAACTTGCTGTCTATGGCCTTTCTCCTCAGGCTCTCTCACCTCTAGAGGCCTGCTACAACCAACCTCATGTCTATGGCCTTTCTCCTCAGGCTCTCACCTCTAGAGGCCTGCTACAACTAACTATGTCTATGGCCTTACTCCTCAGGCTCTCACCTCTAGAGGCCTGCTACAACTAACTATGTCTATGGCCTTTCTCCTCAGGCTCTCACCTCTAGAGGCCTGCTACAACTAACTATGTCTATGGCCTTACTCCTCAGGCTCTCACCTCCTGAGGGAGGCCTGCTACAACTAACTATGTCTATGGCCTTACTCCTCAGGCTCTCACCTCTAGAGGCCCGTGTTACAACTAACTATGTCTATGGCCTTTCTCCTCAGGCTCTCACCTCTAGAGGCCTGCTACAACTAACTATGTCTATGGCCTTACTCCTCAGGCTCTCACACCTCTAGAGGCCTGCTATAACTAACTTATGTCTACATGGCCTTACCCTCCTCAGGCTCTTACCCCTGAGGCCTGCTACAACTAACTATGTCTATGGCCTTACTCCTCAGGCTCTCACCTCTAGAGGCCTGCTACAATGTCTATGGCCTTACTCCTCAGGCTCTCACCTCTAGAGGCCTGCTACAACTAACTATGTCTATGGCCTTACTCCTCAGGCTCTCACCTCTAGAGGCCTGCTACAACTAACTATGTCTATAGCCTTTCTCCTCAGGCTGTCACCTCTAGAGGCCTGCTATAACTAACTATGTCTCATGGCCTTACTCCTCCAGGGCTCTCACCTCTAGAGGGACCTGCTACAACTAACTATGCTCCAGGCCTTTCTCCTCAGGCTGTCACCTCTAGAGGCCTGCTACAACTAACTATGTTTATGGCCTTACTCCTAAGGCTCTCACCTCTAGAGGCCTGCTATAACTAACTATGTTTATGGCCTTACTCCTCAGGCTCTCACCTCTAGAGGCCGGCTTTGACTGGCAATCGCCGTAAAACCTACAATGTCTGAAAAGAAGATGGAGACTTGATCGTAAGAACTCCTGAGCATTTTCACGACATTCCGCTCTTGAGCTGTTCGGCAACCAGTCTGGAAAGTGGATTAGAGAGACAGAGTCATTGCCGTAAGGAAGTAGGGAAGAAAAGAGTAAGACAGAGAGGCAAGGGAGTGAGAGAGAAACAAAAAGAGAGATAAAAGAAAGCTCATAATATTTTTGTTTCATTAATGTTATAAAAAAAGGTAATAAAGAATTTAAAATAAAATTGTATTCCTTGATTAGCCTCTTTAACAAGGTACAAAATCTCAAATACCTCCAAAGTAAATCAAACCAAGCAGGTAAAATCTATCAGATCTTAAAATACGATTTCCACAGGAATTAATTCTCCCTCGCAGTGGATAGAGCTGAGAACTTTTTTTGCAATTTAAAGTTAGTTGCTTTCTGATCCTGCATCCTCTCCAGACAACTAGCCACTTACGGGCACAACTCGTGCGTGAAGCAACTGCTTATCTTCAACCCTAGAGGCAACGACTTAATGAATGTCGTTGCAACCTGTACAGTCACAAAGACTGTGTTGCAACCTGTACAGTCACAATGAGCTGCTAGGCTCTCTTTCAAGACGTGATCCTGATTCACCCATAGTTAGGCCAAGCCAGCATTCTCGCGCCAGGGACCTTGACCTCCGTACTGTTATTCCGCCGCTCTACCAACTGAGCTCTCTGGCATGTTGGTGGAAGATATTATCAAACTGTTATAAACTTACGGGGGCAACATCTGGTACAGCAGGGAGTCTGTCTTCCGTTTCTCGGCCTCCAGCTCTTCAGTCCTGTCGGTGACCAGCTGCTCCAGGTTGCTACTGTAAGACTCCAACATCAGGAGCATGTTGTCCATGATGTTAAATCTTCTGAGAATGAGACAGGGCATGGAAGGGTAGGACGGAATCACGGAGACAAAATATTGTTATAGAGCAATGAAATTAGAGGAACGGTGGAGTTTTGTGGTTTCCAAAGATCTTCAGAGACAGAAATCAAACTTTTGGTTGTAAAAGATTAAACATAATAGTAATTATTTTAGTTGTTTCGGTTTTTAGAATAAAGAGAAAGATGAAAAATGGTTTTTCCTGAGCTGTACGAGCCATTTATGATTACGACCAACTTAAGCAACGGTCGAGTTTGATCAGCCTACCACACCACTATTTCAACGAATTGTCAGCTATAATTGACTTACTTCATCTCTTAAATTAATATTGGTTATGACTACATGTACTTTCAAACCTTGGCCGATCAGCTAATGACTTGTTTACCCCACCATTAAATCATGGTAGCTTTAATTAACTTACTTGGCCGATCAGCTATGACTTACTTATTCTACAATTATTTAAACCTTGACCGATCAGCTATGACTAACTTACTCTACAATTATTTAAACCTTGGCCGATCAGCTATGACTAACTTACTCTACAATTTAAATCTTAGCTGATCAGCTATGACTAACTTACTCTACAATTTAAACCTTGGCCGATCAGCTTTGACTAACTTACTCTACAATTTAAAC